>CM042014.1:118833512-119433512 GCA_023525715.1 Cichorium intybus | reverse complement strand
GCCGGGATATTCCTTGCGGAATTCCTTAGCTCAGCCCTCAGCCTATAAATTTCCCTTTACATGTTCTGAATGTTCTCGTCTTGCCTCTTTATGTGCTCCCTCATTTGGCCCAGAGTAGCCAAGAGCTCCTCATTAGGAATCAGGACAGGCGGTGATGGAAGAGTTCATCTAGCGGATTATAGGGCAACCTCCCTAGCAGCAGTGAATGAATATCTCGTGGTGGATCCTGAGACTATGACTTAAGGATCCGTGGCCAACGGATCAGAGGAGACTGGTTCTTCGGACATTTGTGAAGATGTGGAAGTCAAAGACGAGATAGGCAGAGTAGTCGTGGCTTAAGGGACGATGCAAAGGGCTAAAGGTTGCTATAAAAATGACACCATGGCCCCACAGTGGGTGCTAAATTGTTTTGATTAAAAATGTGCAAGACGAAATTACTTAAGGTCTTGGTGTTAGGCTTAGGACCGTTGAGAGGGTCTTGAATTAGAGACACAATGATCTACGAGGAAAACACTTGATCCTTATTAGGATCTCCGACACAAACCTTGGGAACCGGAAATATATGGTTGCTTGTGTTGATTTTATTGATCGAAAAGTATTACAAGTGTTTGTTTACAATGAGAATAAGTGAATAACAGAGTATGCACATTGTTGTGAGTCAAAATGTGAGTACATTGTTAATTTATATGCTAGCTAGCTAACTAATTTTACAAAAATCCTGACATAATCTTCTAATCTGAGATCCTCATTGAATCAGCCTTCTAGCTGTTGAATGGACTTGACTTGAACTATCTCTCCATGTTTATTGGTCATATCCCGATTTGAATGGGATGTTGTTGACTTGTTCTCGACCTGAGTCAAATATATGACTGATATTATGTGCATATGTTTGGAAGAAATAAGCAACTGATTACAAACTAATGGTATTCCATGTTAGAGATATAACAATTGTTGTTATTGATACTGTTGGAACATTTGATTACCAAATAGTTTGTATTTATA
This sequence comes from Cichorium intybus, assembly GCA_023525715.1. Classification (NCBI taxonomy): domain Eukaryota; kingdom Viridiplantae; phylum Streptophyta; class Magnoliopsida; order Asterales; family Asteraceae; genus Cichorium; species Cichorium intybus. The sequence goes on along the minus strand of CM042014.1, from coordinate 119,432,510 downwards.
AACAATAGATGTTTTGTACCTATTATGAGTAGGAGCATATAACATTTGCAAATTTTGAATAAATCTAGATTTACGTATCGTTTAATGGATGTTTACATCCATGTTTTGAAATGATGTATTCTATGTTAAGAATATTATCTTGTAATGTTATTTATGATGTAAATCTACATGTTTCAATGAATTAATAGTTCTAAATATAACACATATATTCAATCTTATATATGACATTATCATCCCAACTACATATGCAAGAAACACATATACCAACATCAAAAGATGGAATTTTGAAAGTAAATAAGCATTATTCATTTGATATATGTGAATCCTATTTATATGGGAAGATGATTCACAAGTGTCTTTCTTTAATGGTAATGAAAGAACAAAAGGCTTGTTAAAGAATTATACATAGTGATGTATGTAGTCTTTTCAATCCTATGGATAGGTTTGGTGATTCACAAGCGTCTTTCTTTAATGGTAGTGAAAGAACAAAAGACTTGTTAAAGAATTATACATAGTGATGTATGTAGCCTTTTCAATCTTATGAATAGATCTGGTGATAGATACTTAAGCAATTTCACTGATGACTTTCATTCGTTATTGTTGAAACTTTTGAAATTGATCAAACTACTTCATAGTGAAGATGAAATACAACTCAATGAGGCAATCATAAACCTTTTCGTTCTGATAAAGAAAATCATTTTAAACCAAGTCTTCCTGGAACATCTTAGGAGTTGTGGAATCGATTCACAACTCATTCTGTCAAGAATACTCACTCGTCATTTGTACGATTCTTGTAGGTCATGGGTCACCTAACCACATGGATTTTTTCTTATGATTTTCAAGGTAGTTGTCGTGTTTTCTAGTGGGATATGATCACCTAACCACCGGTTGTATGCAGATACTACAAGTTTTTGAATAGTATAAATAAAACCTTGTAGTCTGTTATATGATGTTTTGAAAACTATTTTCTTTATATATTTTGGAGCTATGCTCATTGCAATACATATATTTTGAATATATATTTCCAACCAAACAATTAGACTAGATACCTTCCTATAGCTAAGGATGAAATGTTTTATCCTTATCTAAAATGTATAAAGTTATGAAGCTTATTGATACCTTCGAATGACTAAGGATGAAATGTTCTATCCTTATCTAAAATGTATTGGGTTATGGAGCTTATGTAGGACAAGAAGCTTAACTCAACCTAGCATCTACTAATAACATTTATATAGAATTTCTTAAATGATTGTTTAGGATAAAGTTCCTACAATCCCACTAATTGTCATTCCAGAAGACATATACTTAGAAAACTCTTTTTTCCAAGTGGGAGAAATATGGAACTTTAAGGGTTAAAGAACCATAAACTAATTTCATAGTTTTGAACTAGCAAGTTTTTCAACAATTGTTGAACTTGTTCAAATAGTTGATCAGAAACTAATAAAAACACAAAGAGATGCATTCATGTATGATTATCAAGTATAGGCTTGATTAATCTTCCTCAATATAATATTACTATAAAGAATAAGTGATTTTTCAAAGGAGAAAAACATACATGGATGGAAATCTTCTCAAAATTAAAGCCAACATCTCAATGTAAGAATCTTATTTCTTATAAGAAAATTGCATAGTGTAATTTCTTTATAAATCAATATGACTTATTAAAACTTTCTAAGATAATTATGACAGGTTTGGAAAAATTGACAATGTTAGTCCCCACATCTTATTTTTATCATTTTTGGTAAAAATGAATTTTTGAATCTTTAATTACTCATTAAAACTTTCTTTTGATTATTGGGATTATAATTTCAGTCAAAACATCAAATTTTACATTTATTACTATTTATTTAATTTGAGTTTGATTATTATTTTTTTCAAAAGAAATGTATTTCGATTTAACCTCAAAATTTCTAGGCCCAAAACACGGATGTTACAACAAGTGCTCGTGGTACAAGTATTAAGTGTTGCATATGTAATGTTTTATGATATTATTATATTCTTTCTCAATATACAATATATATTATCCATGCAACTAACTTTCCTAAATTATTAGAGAATATCCCTCCTTGGTCTTCGGACTCCTTGTTGCCTTAATCGTTAGCTCTAGAGTCTGGATCAACGTTAGTCTTGACCTAGTATTCCTCTAGTAACGTTCAAATAGCTGAGTTAAAGTAGTGTCTTAATCTTTGGAAGGGCTGTTACATGATAAGGTGAGGGATATACGTTCAAGGTCTTAGGTTAACCAATATCTTAAGCATAAGTCCAAGATCATAGGCTATCAAGATCTTGTTTGCCCGAAATACAAGATGTAAGTTGAGGTAATAAATGAACATAATATATTTAAAATCTATAAGCCAAATGCCATATGTCTGCAAATAATTAGTACATCCTGCACGAAATATTAAAACATAAATAACAAGGTGTTAACATGACTCGAGATTATAGTAAAGTTTAAGACTCAAGATGTTGGGAAGAATTTCACTCATAACAGTGTAGGAATAGATCGAAGATGGTAAAACAAGATGGTGTAGAAGCATGTTAAGAATGTTAATGTTTCAAATAAAGAATAAAATCAAGGTTTGTGGGTTCGTATTTGTTTTATTGATTTTTGGGTTCATTTTAGTGTTGATTGCTAAGTGCATTATGTTCTTTGATTTATGGTTCTCTTTTGCGTTCTTTGATTTCTGGGTTTGATTTTGTGTTTTGGGACAGTTTAAGATCTTATTGAGATTATCAAGATTTCTGGGTTATTTGATCTTTGTGACGCTTTAGGAAATCAACGAGAGAATAATCGACATGGTTAAGGAGCTCTTTAATTTTCTTGGCTTCTTGATTGGCAAGTTTTTTTTTCAGTAACTCTTCAAGATAATATTGAAAATCATGACAATTCAAGAACTCTTTGATTTATTGGTTAAAAAACTTGTAATTATTTTCTAACTGTGTTGGACATCCGAATCTTTATTGGGGGAAATGATCTAAGATGGATATATTAAATGATTTTAGGTATGTTGGAGAATGTGGTTTAACGATGGGTCGTTCATTGGTTTTGTTTATAATTATATGTAAAGATTTTATAAAAGGATTTTTTACACTTACGTTTTGTTTTCAGCAAAAGAACAAGAACCATACAAATAAGATACAAATGAGGTAGATCTCGTGGTAAAAGGTGGACGATGGTTGTATGAGGTAGATGATTGTAGAGGTGGTGGGTGGTGGAAGCTTGAATGAGTTTAATGTGTTATTGGATCTAAATGAATATGATTTTTGGTTGGTCAACAGTGTCATGAACCTTATATTATATTGAGTATATGTTATATTTGATCATGAGAGTATCAATATTTTATCCATTTACTACTTAAATTTTTATTAAGGCATATTTTTCATTTAACTTTATGATCACTATACCATGATAACCAGTTTTGCAAGGTTTTTGCATACATGGCATTCACATGATGTCCATATAGTTTTTTTGGTTAATTTTAACTATTTATGAATTGTAATTATTATTAATTTCATTTAGATCCATGTGGCCTCTTTTAAAGCTCTTTTGTTGTTAAATTGATATTCTATTTGATTTTGTTGATTATATTATTCACGATAAATACAAAATATCATAAAGGTGTTATGTGAATCATATAAAGTAACTATGTTTGTCGCCCTAACCGTCCCTAATTTTGAATCATATATTCTAAGGGTTCTTTTTTATGTATGGAATAAATCATGAGTGTTATAGGAGATACATGATTACGATGCATGTTTTATTACACAATATCTATGATGTTGCTAGCTGATAGTTAAGTGCTTCTATGGCCTTCAGGTTTGGTCAACAAGATCAAATGGCACAAATCTGTAGTTCAACGAAAATTTTGAGCAACGACACTAAACCAAATATTTATTAATTTTGAAGAAATATATATTGTTATGGAGGTAAATGTTGCCTCCTTTTTGTGTCCTTTCATCAACAACTGATGACCAGTAAATGTAAAAAAAACAAGTTTTACAATTGGCTGATTTTATCAAGGACATTTCAATCTTTCCACACCATAATGGAAAAGGGAAGTTACCAATTTATTGGTTTAGGGACACATATTATGGATAATATAGGGTGTAATTAATAACATTGTTAAGAGTGTGTCTACAAAATAACTTCATACATGTTGTCATGAAAAACATTGATTAGTAGTTTTGGTGTGAAGGCTAAAAAAGTCATATACTGATAAATCATTAATCATTTGGTGCAAGGGCTAAAAAAGTCATTTAATGATAAATCATTGATCCACTACCATGTGAAAGAAAAACAAAGTATTTTCAATTAAATCAGAACATCAAATAAAATACATTTAAGGACATTAAGTGATCAAATCGTGTTTCCATGAAAGTGTAGGGAGAACACAAAAAATATGAACTAAATGAGGAATATCAAAATCTTGTTTTCACTAATTTAAGGGGGCCTTTGGTTTGTGGTATTTAATAAGTTGAAAGGGACTCGAATTTAAAATCCACTAATGAAACGACCAAAAATTTATAATATAAATATGTAAACTAAGATGTGTGTAATTTAAATGTTATATGTAAATTTTATGAGAAATTATGGTTGTGAGAGTAATTTAGTCATTTTACCATAAAAAGGGTAAATTGGTCATTTCACCATATGCAGAAATTATTATAAAAAAAAATTATTATAGTTTAGGACTAAAAATGTGAAAGATTAGATTCTATGAAAAGATAATTGATTTTGGTGGCCAAAGTTCAAGGAAGTGAACTAGAGGGACCAAAACTGTAAATATGGAAAATATAAAAATAAAAAAAAATCTCATTAAGGATCATAATTCAGTAGAGAGCTCTAGAGACCACGGGAGAAACCTCTGGAAGAACCGAGAGCAAGGCTAGGAAGAAGAACAAGGAGATTTCAACAACAAATTGAAGATATAATCTAAACCAAGATTAGTAATCAAGTTTCTAGCTTCAATCCTTGGGTTGGTTCTTCACGGGATGAACTGAAATTGTAGTTTCAGTCGTGATTCCAAGTGATTGATATGATTCTTAAGTTCTGCATATAATGGTATGTTAAAATCATACCAAATAATCTAGGAGTTTTGATGATTTTGTGGATTTGGGATTTTTGGCTCAAGAACCCTAGAAATGGGTTTTTTGGAACTGAAATTGATTTCCATGAGTTTATTAAGTCATATATGTTATAAATGAAGTGAGAAATCAGTTTTATTCTCAAAAATTGGTTAAAATTATTTTTTGAGAAAAAAATGGGTTTTCGGGAACAATTTCAATCAAAGATGACAAAATTTGATAAATTGTGGTTTAAATGCATGAGTAAGTTGTTATTAGGGCCTAGAAGTGACCCTAAGACAATCAAGTCATGTATTAGGAACTTAATGGGGTGAATAGTGCAGCTGCTGATTGAAAAATCGTCAATTTAGGCATGTTACTTCGCGATCGCGACCCGACCACCCTCCAGGTCACGACGCGACGCGGCGGCAGAATGAAATGCAGTTTTGTTTCAAAGTCCCCTGCCAAGTGAATTTTCATTTTTAAGATTTGGTCCTATACTTGTTCAATTGACCCCAAATTTTGAACATAGGTCCAATATAGTCCAAAACTTCACAGAAAATTATCGGAATCGAAATACGACCCTCCGGGGGTACTGTAGTAAAATACGTATAATATACGATTTAATTAAAGTTGGTCATTCAAGGTTTATACACTTGTTTTGACCATTAATGGTATTATAAGGACTCTAATATGTTATAGAGTCAATTAGAATGTAAATTAATGTATCATATATTACATATAGGTGCAAGTCAAGTAATTGGACACCGAAAGGGTAATGAACCGAGGGACGTCTAATCGACTTTTCAAGAGTTATAAGGTGAGTACATGTAGTATTTTTACCCATTTTGGGATACATGGCAAGCAAGTAAGTATTTTTCAGAATTCCATATAATATTTTTATGTGTGAAAATATTTGCAAGAATGATTTATTTTCTAGCTTATATGGAAAGTAAATTGCTATATTTGAAAGTATGATTTTGGCAATAGCCTAGATTATGGTAACAGCATGTTTAAGTCACAAACTTGGCATTTAGCCATTACGTGTACAAGTAATGTTTCAGTTTCCAGAAAGTGTTTTTATATTTGACTGGTATTGTAGCTAGCAATGTTAGTAAGGGAACTATGTTCCAACCTACCCGGGTTAGGTAAGGAGTCTACTGGGGAAAACTCCTTCATGAAGTAGGCTGCCTCAGCACTTCTACTGTGAGGATTGATCCGTTCTCTCTAGCTCTAGAGACTTGGGGTATCACTTATAGTGATTAAAGCCCTAAGTATAAAAATCCAGCAAGTTTATAAAACCAGTCAAAGAAAGTATGAAAGAAGCTAGTTTTGAAAGATATAAAATGGTTTTGAAAGATAAAAAGTTATAGTATATTAATACTATAAAGTTTTTATGAATGTTTATATTATAAAATTTTTATAAAAGATTGAAAAAGGAGATTAAATGTTTGAGTCTAAAACTCATGTAACTCACGAGACATTTTGTCTTACGTATTCTATTTTCATGCCATGTATTCCAGGTTCAGGTGCGAGATTGTGAGATAGTTTGAAGATGTAAAATAATACCTAGAGTGTAAAAGAGTGGAGCTGGATACAGCTATCATGTATTGGTATTGATTAAATCCTTTCTCTTAAACTTATGGTTGTTTGATATGTAATTGTAACACCCCTTTTGTCGTATTTAAACAAGTACAATGGTTTTTCTGTAAAACTGTATTATGTAAAATATGCTTTTATGTAATATAAATGGTTTGTAAAAGTTGGGGCGTTACAAGTTGGTATCAGAGCCATAGTTTAAGTGAATTAGGATTGGATCATTCCACTCCTAGGCTTAGGCTTGTGAAATAGTCAGTTAGAGTGAGTTGCATAGTTTTTATGTCTTAAAGAATTAATACATTATTTGTTAATGGAATTATATGAGTATATTTATGAGTTAAAAGTAGCTAATTGATACTAGTGAACAGTGGAACCAAGCGGAAATATTGGGAACAACATGTGTAGGTGATTATGGTAATATGGGCCCGTATTATCATAATCTCAGGACGCGTATTGAGCCTATTGTAGCCTCGAGGGAATACTGGGAAACTGGTGGAAAAGTAGTAAACTAATAATTTGATCTATTATGAAATACTAAAGTATTTGAAATTTTATAGCAAGATGCGAACTAGAAGTGGTCAAGGATCGTATGCGGAAAATCCAGATCCTAATGCAAGGCCTCCTATTCCTCCTCGACCGCCCCAAGTCGTTGATGATGGCAATTCTAGGGGAGAGGCTAATCCACCTCCATTGACCTTGGAGGCAATCCAGAAATTATTACATAACTCTCAAGTACAAACCAGACAAGAAATGACTCGCCTTCTAGATGAACGATTAGGCGAAAGATCTAAATCACAAAATGAAGATAGTGAGAAAAGTGTGGCTCCTGAGGGTACTAACCCAACACAGAATTCTTCTCAGGGAGACTCTTCTTCCAAATCACAGCCACAGTTCAAGGCTAAGGGAGTTTGTACTTTTAAGGACTTTATGTCCTGTCGGCCTAAGGAATTCAACGGGGAGATGGACCCGCGAATAACTATTCGGTGGGTGACTGAGATGGAACAAGATCTTCGCATCTGCCGTTGCGAAGAGGATATGAAGGTAGGGTTTGCTTCTCAGATGCTAAAGGCGGAAGCTCTTAATTGGTGGAATACTCTCCGCCGAACCAAGGGGAGTGAGTTTGTGGATGCGTTGTCTTGGGAGGAGTTTGTTCAACGGTTGAAAGGCAAGTTCTGTTCAGCTAGACATCGGGAGAACTTGGTCAATAAATTCTTTGCCCTTGCAAAAGAAAAACAAACAGTTGACGAGTACACTAATAAGTTTTGTGAGATGTTGCCGTTTTTGGAAGATACATTACCGATTGAGGCTGGAAGGATAAACCGGTATGTTAATGGGTTGACAGGTTTTCGGGGGACTACTCATTGGAAGTTGGCAAGGCTACTACTCTCGATGAAGCCATTGAATCTGCGACTAGAGTTGAGAGTATGATAGAGAAAAAGGCCAAGGAACGACAAACTTTTGGGGAAAAGCGAAAGTCTTCAGGAATCTCTGGAGCAAACAAGAAGAGTCGTTTTTCATCGGGATTTTCCAAGCAAAGTGAGGTTAAAGAATGTAAGAAGTGTGGTAAGAGGCACAGTGGGGAATGCAAGAAGGGCACTAGTGGGTGCTACAAATGTGGTCTTCAGGGTCACCAAGCCAAGGATTGCAAAGTAAAAGATATCAGCGAAGTGGAATGTTACAATTGCCATGAGAAAGGTCATTACAGTACCAATTGTCCCAAGAAGAAGAATGAGACATTAGTTTCCACTGCATGTAATAAAAAGACAGAGCCGGTAAAGACGAAAGGGAGAGCGTTCCAGATGACCCTTGAAGAGGCCAAAGAGGATCAGGACGTGGTGGCAGGTACACTCATTGTAAACTCACAACCTGCTTATGTTCTTTTTGATTATGGAGCACATTTCTCTTTTGTGTCCCATGAATTTAGTAAGCGTCTGAACATACCAATGAAACCGTTAGATGATACCTGTGTAATAGAAATCGCGAATGGAGAGTTAGTTACGATACGTCATGTGTATGAGAAATGTCCAATTGAGATTAATGGGCGAATCTTAAAGGCTGACTTGCTACCTATCGGGATTAAAGGATTCGATATTGTTATTGGGATGGATTGGCTCGGAGCTCATAATGCTAAGATCCTTTGCGGAAAACAAATAGTGTCGATCAAACTGCCTGATGGTAGCAAAATTTACATGTATGGGGAACGTCGGAAGAAAATGCAAAGTCTCATTACTGCTCTTAAGGCCCGTAAATGCATCCATAAAGGATGTGAATCGTTTATCGCTTATGTGATGAATGGGAAGAAAGAGAAGCAGAAGATGGAGGATATAAAAGTGGTCAATGAATTCCCTGAAGTTTTTCCTGATGACTTACCTTGGTTACCACCCATTAGGCAAGTCGAGTTTCGCATTGATCTTGTTCCTGGAGCAAGTCCCATTGCTCGTGCGCCGTACCGTCTTGCTCCTACAGAGATGAGAGAACTTATGTCTCAGTTGCAAGAACTTCTTGACAAGGGGTTTATTCGTCCCAGCTTTTCTCCTTGGGGAGCTCCAGTGTTGTTTGTCAAGAAGAAGGACGGTACTATGCGTATGTGTATAGATTATCGCAAGCTCAATAAGGTGACAATCAAGAATCGATATCCTTTACCACGAATTAATGATTTATTCGATCAGCTGCAGGGAGCTAGTTATTTCTCTAAAATTGATCTTCGTTCTGGATATCATCAAGTACGGGTGAAGGATGAAGATGTATGCAAGATTGCATTCCGAACTATATATGGTCACTATGAATTTTTAGTGATGCCATTCGGCCTCACTAATGCCCCAGCCGTGTTTATGGACCTTATGAATAGGGTCTGTAAACCTTTTCTTGACAAGTTTGTTATCGTTTTCATCGACGATATTCTGGTCTATTCGAAAAGTGAAGCGGAGCATGAAGTGCACTTACGTGAAGTGTTGTGTACTTTGAAGAATGAACAGTTATACGCGAAGTTGTCGAAGTGTGACTTTTGGTTGCGGGAAGTTCAACTTCTGGGCCATGTTGTTTCAGTTGAAGGTATTAAAGTGGATCCAGCAAAAATAGAAGCGGTAATGAAATGGGAGCCGTCGAAAACACCTACAGAAGTCAGGAGTTTTCTTGGATTAGCCGGTTATTACCGACGGTTTATTCAAGATTTTTCTAAAATAGCAGTGCCACTGACTCAGTTAACCCGGAAAGAGGTGAAGTTTGTCTGGGGAGAAAAACAGCAAGAAGCCTTCGAGATATTGAAGAAGAAGTTATGTGAAGCTCCAGTATTATCTTTACCAGAAGGCACAGAAGAGTTTGTAGTATACAGTGATGCGTCTAATAGAGGTCTCGGTTGCGTACTTATGCAACGGGGCAAAGTCATTGCCTACGCCTCTAGACAGCTAAAAGATGCAGAGACACGTTATACCACTCATGATTTGGAATTGGCTGCAATTGTGTTTGCATTGAAGATCTGGAGACACTATCTATATGGGATGAAATGCAAGATATATACAGATCACAAAAGTCTACAATATCTTTTCACTCAAAAAGAATTGAATTTAAGACAGACACGGTGGATCGAGCTCGTGAATGATTACGATTGTGAAATAATTTATCACGAAGGAAAAGCTAACGTAGTAGCCGATGCTTTAAGCCGAAAGACTCGTGAAAAAGTTGTTAAAAGGAGGTCCATGAGAATTGAAGTGGTCTCAACCTTAATTCAAAAGATTAAAGAAGCTCAAAACAGTGCTTTGACGGAAGATAATAAAAGTAAAGAAAAGCTTGGGAAAAACGTTGGGGCGTTACAACTAAAATTCATTGTTTGTTTTTAAAAAAGATAGAGTTAACTTTTTTGATGGTAAAAAGATAATGTCATGTTAATATCATTTGAAAAACCCTCTTATACCCTAGATTCTTAAAATCCAAATCAATTAATAGAATGATTAACATCCAAAAACCTATACAAATTTAATTGGTAGTTCAATACATTGATAGTTCAATACATAGAGATGTTGAATTTAAAGCTCTAACTTAAGGAAAATAGAACCCTGGATTTAGACTTAAAGTTCATGCCACTTAAAGAGTTGCGCGCTTGTATAACATGAAAGACAATCATAAACTATAAATACTATACACCGATTAAAAATAGTTATCTAGGGCTGATTTTGCTTACTTGATCATATTTGTTAAGAATTTTCCCAAGAGTTATTGCATCTATGATATAGAGATGTACCGATTTCGGAACCAGACCGAATCGGATCAGAGCCGGAATAATCGGTAACTGAATAAGCAAGGAATCGAGGACCGGAATCGGACCAAACTCCCCTCTGGTTCTAATCGGTACCGCTCGGTTTTTTAGTCTGAACGCTCATCCTTAGTCCCGGAATCGGTCCGAACCGGACAGGAACTGAAATACTCGGTAACCAAATAAGCAATAAATCAAGGATCGAAACCGGAGCAAACATCCCCTATCCAATTCTAACCGGTTATGGTTCTAAACGCTCATCCCTACTATGATAACACCCGTAGCTTCGTCTCGTCCCTTTCCCTCACCTTTTTTAGAACAACAAACAACAATCGAGTGACGGACCATCGGGTAATCTTCTTTTTCCATACTCTCAAACCTGTTTATCGACGATTCAAACAAAACTCTCTAGTGAATCAATGATACAAATGTCACTACCGGCTAGCCACCCAAACACGAGCAAAGAATGCTGCTGTTACTCAATCTCTAATATTGTGACTCTCTCAGATGTGTGTGTTGGCTCATTGGCAAACCAAAACGCCTTCCACAGTCCACCATCTTCATCTACATTGTTTGATCAGTGAACCTAATGTCACCCATATTCACCATTGTTCCTTCTTTATTTGTCGCGATTTCGACATAGATCCGTCCTTCTCTCTCCCTCTCTCTCGTTTCTCCAGCAACAAGTTATATATATCAAGAACATGTCTCTGATGGAAGTGAATCATTGGACAAGTGGCTTTGAGGGTGGTGGCACTTGGTGTAGGTAACACGAAAACGGGCAACAAAGTCATTGTTTTTGCCGACAGAGTCGATGGTGGTTGCAACCGATGTTGGTGTTTGCCAGCATCGAGGCGGAGTTGCTAACAAAGACTCAATCATTAACCTGCAAGGGAAGGAGCGTAGTAACACCTTGGGAGTAGAGAGAAAGTAGACAACTGATTAGGGTATAACAATTAACAAGTCAGGAAGGGTATACTTGTATAACAAGTCACGAAGGGTATACTTGTAATTTACCATATATTTACTGATTTACCAAAAGAAGTTCCTCTCTCAAAATTTTTAACCAAACAACTAAAGGGTTTTCAATTCTTCTAAATTCCAAATGCAATCAACTACAATTCCCCCGATGGACCAAAAAGGTTTGATACCGGCAACTAGGGGTGAGCGTGGTGCGGTTAGGCGCGGTTATTGACCAAAACCGTACCGCTAACCGCAAATGCGGTTATTAAATTTTTAATAACCAAATGGTGCGGTTAATAGTGCGGCGCGGTTATGCGGTTATTTTATGCGGTTGCGGTTTTTGCGGTTGCGGTTGCGGTTATTAACCGCATATATTTGGTGTGATTATTTTGTGCGGTTATTATGTGCGGTCTTTTTAACCATATGGATTTGGTACTTGTTTTACGATTAAACCAATTAAATATTAAAATAAACAACCACATATTAAAAATTTCTCTCAAACTTACAAGTTACAATTACATATTAATTAATATAAAAACTATATCATTATTTAATTATGTAGTTAGCGGTGCGGTTGCGGTTATTTCGGTACGGCATATGTCATATAACCACACCGCACCGCAATTTTGCGGTTATTTCAAAATTGAAAACCTCACCGTCGGTTATTGTTTCGATTGCGGTTAATCGGTTTCGGTTTTTGCGGTTTTTTTCGGTTTTTTTACTATGCGGTTCGGTTTTTGCTCACCCCTACCGGCAACCCCAACCGGCCCCATCGAACCCAGCCTCCAAGGGTACTCGATGAGGGGACATATTTTGACTCACTCAGCGGCTAGGAATCATGGGAGGGGCGATGATAGAACCCTCGACCTATCTATTACGGACCAAGTCACCCCATGCCTTACCAACTGAGCTACAATTCCCCCGATGAATTTCAAAATCCCTCAAAACAATAAAAAAACCAATAGCTCCCTTGTATTTTTGTCGAATACTATTTAAAACTTATTGATTTTTAGAAAACCAAAATTCCGAGGATACCAAAAATAATCTTCAAACACGCCGTGCATCCCCAATTCCTAAAATTTGAAAGATGGAAAAAACTAACCTAGTTTTCATCGATCGCCAAAATCAGAAAGAAGCTCATCCCGTCGTACGCCATATCCTCCTTCGTCAGCGGCTCCGCTACTCAATCGTCCACTGCTCAGCCCTGCCCTGCCCCGCCCTCGTCGTCCGCCCTCCTCCTTTGTCTGCTGCTCAATCGTCCGCTGCTCAGCCCTCGCCTGCCCTACTCTGATTTGTGTTCGTCGTTGTATGTTTCTCTCAATTTCTCTCATTCTGTGTGTAGACTATTATTTGGTTCATGCTGCAAGGTTCTCTGAAATAAATTTTCATTCCTTAAATCTGAATAATATCTGACTTTTGTATATCACATGTGATTTTTTAACCTCAAATTTGTTAAAACCTATTTTCCTGTTCCGAAACTGCGAGAACATAACGTTTTGAAGATTATTTACGTGGTACATCTGCTTGGTATGTTATCTAGGATTAACGAAGAACATTAAGAAGAAAACATAGAAACAAAATAAGAAAGGTGCTCAATTGGCATAGTAGGAATTAGGATCAGCAAGTAGCAACTTTGTAGACTGAAAGGCACTGAAACAACAAAGTGACCTGAGTGATTAGTAAATTAAGTAGCTACATGTGTTAGAACTTAACTTACAAACACCTTCCTTTCACCACTCACAGTCCATTTATGCATAATACTGATCTTCATTCATCTGAAACTAACTTGATAGTCATGCTTGCTGACTTAGGGTTGACCTAGCTCCCCAAATTGAAGCCTTCCTGGGATCATGTTGTAAACAATTAATGAAATTACAGCATCGATTATGATAGATATAGGTTTATTTCCTTTTTGAAAGGTGAATTAACATTATATCACCTAAATCATGATGCAATCTCCTTACCTAATATCACTATAGATAGCAAGATCCAGATTTGAATAGAAGTGAATTCAAGTCGCTCAATACCTTTTTGCATCAAAATTGCAATTCCAAATTTCCAGGTCCTTGCGTTTAAAGTAAAACCTAAATCCTAAATTGATTTCCTAATTTATTATTGAAGTTGGTTCAAGCCTTTTTTTTTTTTTTTATCTAGTTGTTTGCATGTTTGTCAGTCTTGATAAACATTTTACATGTTTGATAGTTATTGATATTAATGCACAACAAGTCTATAATTCATTTTCTATTCACTCCATGAGTTATGAATACATTTTTTTTTTCTCCAGGTTTTCAAGAAAATGGCAAAATCAAAGCAAAAGCAACATCCAAACAAAAAAAACTCTACTCCAACTGACTTTGAAGAAGATGGTTGGGTCATTGTCAAGAAGCAAAAAGTTACAATCTTCATCCCTCCATTACCCATCTATCCACAACAACCCCCAATGCCAGCTGGCAGTCCATTACATTTACCCACCCAACAAGTTGATCATATTACAGATCCACCCTTGCCAACATTGGTCACAACAAAACCCCACATCACAACACGAAAGTTGATCCGTAGGGGTAAATTAGTAAAGTCACATATTAAACCAAGGAAATACTGTGGAAATTTGGTGAATGGGCACATGATGGTGAATACAAAGATGAGGGCTTTGAATCTTGAGAGAAAGCTTAAGAGAGCGGGCGGGCTCGATAGTTGGCTCGTGTCTTTGGGACTCGGTCAATTTGTCAACATTTTTAGGTGCAAACGTGTTGGCAAGCTGCAATTGGTCAATTTGACGATGAAGAAGCTAAAAGATATGGGTGCGCTTGCAGTGGGGCCCAGAAGAAAGTTGATGCATGCTATCGATTGCCTTTGGTAAACAAAAATAATCATCAATATTTCACAAAACGTATCATTAACTATACTTTTCTGTAAGGAGTGTTTGTACTTTGTGCTTACATAATTTTTCATAGTTATTAGTCTGATGTTGATGTTTTGTATAGTATTTGCCTTAGATAAAATGTAACTATTATATCATTGTGTTGTGCTTAATTAAATTTTCATAATTATTAATTTAATGATAGCGTGAATTAAGACCTATCACCTAGTCTCGATTTTCCCTTTATCTAATAATATTAGTTGCTGCCACTAAAACGTATATTATCAACCACGTGACAAGTTGCTAATAACTAATCATACTTGTTTTTTGTGTTAATTACACCTGACATTAACTTTGAACAAATAAACCGTACTTTGTTTTTTGTGTTAATTAAACCTGACATTAACTTTGAACAAATAAACCATGTGACAAGTTGCTAATAACTATAAATCTGACATCGATTTTGGTGTTCTTGATTCTACTACTTGCCTTTTTTTTTCTTCCTTTTACTTTGCTGGTTTCATCTATGTTTAGTGTTTACTCAACCGAGTTCCATCATCGCTCATCCAGGTAAACTTACGACCCCCATACTGTATTCAAAAAGCCTGCTATCCCGGATGAAGGTGTTAAATTCTTCCATGCACTTCAGCGAGCCTGAGTTTGACATCCGCTCATTTTTTGATCTTACTTCATTAAAGTCCCCCATGAATAACCAGCAACCATCCATAGAAAATCTTAATTGATTTAACGTATTCCATAAAATTACTCTATCCAAATCCGTTTAGTGAAGAGGAGATTAGAGAAGCGGTATGAAGTTGTGGTGTTGATAAGGCCCCGGTTCCTGACGGTGTATTGAATTCCTTTTACTTTGCTGGTTTCTCTTGAAAATTTCTGATTGGGATAACAATTTTCTGTCAAATCCGTTTAGTGAAGAGGAGATTAGAGAAACGGTATGGAGTTGTGGTGTTGATAAGGCCCCGGGTCCTGACGGTTTTTCTTTTAAATTTTGGAAGAAGTATTGGGATTTAATTAAAGGTGATGTGTTCATGTTTGTTAAAGACTTTGAGCTCTCAGGTTCGATCGCTAAAGGATGTAACTCATCATTTATTTCTCTCATCCCCAAAACCTCAAACCCGCTTTCGTTAAAAGAATTTAGGCCTATAAATCTTATTGGTGGTGTATACAAAGTGCTTTCCAAGGTGTTGACAAATAGATTAAAAAAGGTGTTGAATAAGATTATTAGCCCGACTCAAACGGCGTATATTGAAGGTAGAAGCATTTTGGATGGTCCGCTTATTCTTAATGAGATTATTTCTTGGGCAAAAAAACACAATTATAAAATGTTGATCTTTAAAGCCGATTTTGACAAGGCTTTCGACTCTTTAAGTTGGAACTTCTTAAATTCGGTCATGGAGCAAATGGGGTTCGGGTGGAAATGGAGAAGATGGATCATGGGATGTCTTTCATCGGGTCGTGCATCGGTTTTGGTGAACGGATCGCCTACAAACGAATTTGACATTTCGAGGGGTGTTAGACAAGGAGACCCGCTTGCCCCTTTTCTCTTCATCATTGCTATGGAAGGTCTTAGAGTTTGTATCGAGAAAGCTTGTGAGTTGCACTATTTTCGTGGAGTTTCGTTTCCGACGCATAATTTATCCTTGTCGCATCTCATGTATGCCGACGATGTCACCTTCATTGGTGAATGGTCGGAGATCAATTTCATAAATCTCAATAGATTGCTCAGATGCTTTTTTCTTGCCTCCGGTCTCAAAGTCAATTTTGGTAAAAGTAAAGTGTTCGGTATTGGAGCGAACAACCTTGAAGTGGCACGTCTTGCGAATCTTTTGAATTGCGATCCCGCTTCTCTCCCGTTTTCATATTTGGGTCTTCCGGTTGGTGCCAATATGAGGTTGGAAAGAAATTGGAACCCCGTCTATGAAAAATTCAATAGGAAGCTCTCGGCTTGGAAAGCGAAAAACCTTTCGTTTGTCGGAAGGCTTACTTTGATAAACTCGATTTTGAGTAACATTCCGCTTTTTTATTTCTCGTTATTCAAAGCCCCTTACAAGGTGATTAACAAACTTGAAGCCATTAGAAGAAAATTTCTTTGGGGAGGCTCCTTAGAAGGAAACAAGATCAATTGGGTGGCTTGGGACGTGGTCACCAGACCGAAAGCTCATGGTGGGCTTGGGGTTAGTAGACTTTGCTTGGCGAACCTCTCACTTCTTGCAAAATGGTGGTGGAGATTAAAAGTGGAAAATGACTCTTTTTGGGTGTCTTGTATTAAAGCTTGTCACAACCTTACCCTTGTGGATGGAGACCCAATTGCCAAAAAGTCGATTAAAGGAGTTTGGTATGAGATCTCTTGCTTGCCGATTGAGTTTAGCAAAAGGGGTGTTGATTTAGCATCTTTGTTTGGTAGAAAAGTTGGATCGGGAAACAAAACTTTCTTTTGGAAAGATGTTTGGTACGGTGATATGAAACTAAAAGATTGTTTTCCTAATCTTTATTTATTGGATCCGTGTAAAAACTGTTACATTAGTGACAGAATCTCCTTGGATGCGAGCGGGAAGGTGGTGTTTAATTGGGTTTGGAAAAGAGTTCTTAGAAAAGGGCGAGAATCTGCTCAACTTATTAGTTTATGTGACACTTTAAAAGACGTTCCGCTCAATGAAGAGAAAGACAGGTGGAGGTGGAGAGATGGGAGCCATGGTGACTTCTCGGTTATGGACTTACGCAACGTTATGACTAATCAACCGGAGCTTCAGATTTATGTTTTTAAGTGGATCAATTGGATTCCCTTGAAAATCAATTGTTTCGTGTGGAGGCTTTTTCTGAATCGTATTCCGCTAATGGTGAATCTGCTCAAAAGGAACATTGCTGTGACTTCCTGCTTATGTATCTTTTGTGGAGCTGCGGATGAGGATGTGAATCACGCATTTTTCTCGTGTGACTTTGCCTCGGTGATATGGACATGTCTGATGAACTGGTCCGGTCTTTTCAACAAAGTCCCGTTGTCTTGCAACGAGCTGTTGAACATGCTTATCGGCTTTAAAGGAGGCAAGTTGAAGTTCAAACTTATGCATTCTCTTGTTTATGGAGCCTTATGGTTTATCTGGAAGGAAAGGAATGCTAGATTATTTAGAAAGGAGAGAAGAACGGCTCATGTGGTTTTTGATGATTTGTGTCTTTCGATGTTCAATTATGTTAAAGATAGGTCTAAGTTTGTTAGTTTAAATTGGCACATGTGGTGTAACTCTCCTGTTCTATGTTCTTGACTCCTTTTGGCTTGAGCTTCTCGCTTGAGTTTTTCTGTTGGTTTTTCTAATGAAGTTTTCGTTGTTCAAAAAAAAATCTATGTTAATGGAGTGTCTACCCATTTGAGCTTTTTAAAATTAAAACTCATGTTATTCTACATCCTATTAAATACGAGGAAAAGAAAGAAAATAGTCTTAGAGTTCTGCAAATTTACGATATCGCCTTTAAGAAAGTAAAATGAGTTAATTACATGTTTGGTCCTGATACTTCTTATATTCAATAACTACAATTTCGGTCCTTGGAGTTTATAGTTTATATTAATTACAGTTTTAGTCCTTATAATTTTAATTTAGGATAATTACAATTTTGATCCCTACAGTTTTTAATTTGCATACGTATACTTTTGGTACCTATATTTTTTAATTTGCTTAAAAGAATTACAATATTGCCATTTAAAACCTAGAATTAGTTAATTACAATTTTGGTCATTATACTTTTTACATTTAATAATTATAATCAGTCACTGTAGTTTATAACTTATAATAATTATAGATTTGGTACAATTATATGGTAAATAAATCTCAAAATACTATGAGTTGGTAAATACTTTTTGTAGTAAAAAACTTCATTAAGTTGTACCCACAGGATGCAGTGTGAACACATTACACATACAGTCAAAAGGTGGGGCAGCAAATTTGGAATCTCGGAATTGATTTGTATTGTTTATATGGTTTTAGAAGTGAGAGAAGTTATTTCCAAGTCAATATATTGGCCTTGTTCTACACAGTTCGGACCACTTGTCACTTACACTCTTCACAAAGCAGCAGAAGCAGCAACCGTAAGCAGAGACGCATATAGTAGAGCAAGGTATGTTTTTGTTGAAGATTTTTGTGTATGTTTATGAATAACTTGTGATATATAGTTGCTGTTGTTTTAAATCTATCGATCCTTGAACAACCAATCTGAACAAAAGATGTTTGCTTTGCTACTCGTTGTTGATCAGTTTTAGCCCTAATAAAGGTGTTTGGATCGAGCGTTTTATCAGGATTTGGAATTGAAATTCCTTGGAATCCCTTGTTTGGTAAAAATAAACGAAAAGATTATAGATACCAGGATCTTTTCCAAAACATTAATTTACGGGTTTTCAGAAACTTCACCCCACCCGTATTTTGGAGAAAATTAAAAGTCCTTGTTTGAATATCTCCATCAGTGACTAGCTTACAGTACAGCCAATCAGAGTATATCCATATAATATGCAAAAGGTTGGAGGAATTTTAAAATGAGTGTACACCAACAACACCACAAGCATTGGTTTACGTGAGAGCATTCATAAACTAGTTTTAAATGAGTTTTATGAACAATCTATAACAAAAAACCAATTTAACTATTTTTATAAATGAACAAACATTAATAAAAAGGGCAATTTTGTCACTTAACAAAAATACATATCAAATTCTTTGAAAGATGTACAAACCAAACAATATGTAGTACAAAATAATGAATTTAAGTTCCATTACAAATTATACAAAGAGTAATTTACAGTTGGATGGTAATGAATTTAAATTCTTTTAATACTAACTTCTTTTGTTTCTTTACAAAGTTTATTTTGTTTATTTGAATTTAATTAAAATATATTTATAATTATTTGATTTTATTTTAGTTTCCAAAAATTTTATTTTTCTATTAAAAAGGTCAAAACTACTAGGCCTTAAAATGCAGATGTTACAACTACCCATCCTTTAAGAATGATTCCGTCCACGGAAGAATAATGGTCATAACTTTCTCATTTATTAGTCTACCTATGCTTCGTCACATATATAATCCACAATATCTCTTGATGATAAAATAATGGTGACATTTCAACTTATCATTACAATCTACTTCTTAACTTACGATCATTATGTCACTATCTAATATAACATTACCTTAACGTAAGCATTCTAGATTTATGGTTTTTTCACTTCCACAATATAGGTAGTTAGTCTCATAACAATTTATGGATTTTTCCTTAACAATTACTGAAAATTATTATACTTATCCACTCTTACCCTTTGATTTAAAATCTAGGTTTTTCCAAGTAGGCCCTTAGCCCCTTAAGGCATCTTACACCAAAACTATGTTAACTAAGTTACCGGTTTGACTTTAATAACAAGCATCAATTTTCCCTTAATTCTTCTTGTAGTACCACTTGCTTCGTTATGAAAGTTCCCACTTACAATAAAGGTAATTATCAACACAAGCTTGTCATAAGCCTATTTTGTCCCAAAATTGAAGTGATCTCTTAAGGGGTTTTCAAACGGTTTAAATCGTCCGGTTCAAAAGAATTAAGTATGTAAACAATACATTCGTAAAAAGTAACGGTGTTGACACACACACTTAGAGTTAACTACATGTTCACATTTTAGGTATCGACATTGAGTTTTCCGAAAAGTCAAATTTATAAATTCTTAAAGATGTCTTTCTTTTAGGTTCTGGGATGCCTTAAATTCTATATAAAAAAAAAGTTCCATTATAAAATACTACAAAGCCCTCTCTATTCTTACACAATGACTATCTTTGTTATGTAGAAAAGTAAATGAATGTTTTACCTTAGGCTACGAGTCAAACCTTTTGTTTTAATACCAAATAAAAACTTATTTATACAAAATTATTTGTAATTTTCCCATTAAACTTCTTCAAAATACAACTTGTGAGATTTATCTTCTTTATAGTATTCTAATGAAATACCCATGTGCTACAACTCCACTCAAGAAAATAAACTTTGATTTCCAAACAATAAGAATAAGAGAAATAAGGAACTCAATTCAACGATAACCAAATGGATTTGCTTTCTAAATTGAACGATAGCCGGTAATTCGAGACACCGGTGATCTCCCAAGAGAAAATTCTCGTGATAACAGAAAAGATACCCCCACATGCACCTCCCCATCACTATAAAAGGCTAACAGAAAATAACAAATAATTTACTTAATTACCCCTCCCCACCAGAAGGAAATATTCCTGTTTATTCTTGTGTTGTGACTTTTCTACCCCTTCTCGCATACGTGAATTGAAGCGGAGGTTTAGCACCATGTTATCCAAAGATTTCATATATACTTCAAAGGTATGTATTCATACAAACTTTTCAAAACTTTTATACTTTCTTTGGGATTTTTTTATAGGTCCGAAAATTTTTTAAGCATATTCCACTTAAGTTTTGAGTCCCCGTTTAAGTGTTCCCATTTGTTATTGTTTTTTTTTTTTCTAATAAGTAACCTTCCCAAAATATCAAAATTCTTATGTATCAAAAGATATGTCTTATATTATAAGTATTTTAAATCATGAACTACGGTAGATTTCAAATCTCTTCAATACTTTTATAGGGTTTATCTTGCATTTTAATTGTAAAACCTTTCAAGAGAATCACTTATTTCTTAAATAGAAAATATTTTGATTTATGAAACTAAGATGGTTCAAATCTTCATTTACCTAAAATAGTTATTTCAAGATACTATTTGTATTATCAACATAAAATCCATCTAGAAGAATTTATTATATGTTGAAAAAAATACCTTTTTCATGCAATAAACTAGGTTTAAATTTTGTTCTCTTATATACAAACTTCATAGTTCTTTAAAATTCTCACATGTCATTTTTTGATAATAATACTAAATTTAAAAATAGGGCACGTAGAACCTTAATGGTCAACTTAAGAACTAGCCAACACTATCAAAAGGGATTATTCTAATATTTTTCGAATGTTTCCTCCTTAATCATCTTATTTATCTCGACGATCAAAATTTCCAACTATTAAATATTCGAGTGATACACATAAAGGTGTAATTAACTTTGATTATTGAAATCAATACATGACTTAGGTTTTTCTTACGGTACCTAATTACTTCTTGCCTTTCAAAATTTCACATAAGATTTGTATAGTGATTTATACAACTTAATTCCTAGAGCCTAAAACATAAGGATAATGAATGCTACGTCCAAGAGTTTAAACTTCAATTAAGAAAATATTCTCATCACTAAGTAATGTCTTATAATAAGGACAATGCTTTCTATCCAGGGGCATGATGCTACTTTGAAATGCTAGAGTTAATTAAGGTCATACTAACCATGTGTTCTATTAATCATTCCTATAAGTTCTACATGTTAATCTAAAAATAATAATAAAACATTTAGAATTGAGACACATAGAATTTCTATTCCTACCTAACTTAACTAAGACGAGCATTAAAGTTTATGTCTAAGTATAAACTAAGCACTTGGTTCACGTAAACCAATGTTCTGATACCAAAGTGAAACACCCCTAGCTAGGGTAGGTTTAAAAGAACCTTTAAAACAATTTTTTTGAATCAGAAAATTTAATAATTTCATAATGAGGAAATATTATGGTCCCAAAGTACAACCAATCGCTTATCAAAACAACACAATCCTCATGATCCAAGTAGCATCTAGAATTCAAAATACAAGCAATACATGTGGATGTACAACTCACTCATGACGTTAGGTTTCTAATTAGCAAATCCACCATTGGAGGAGAGATTCAATCCATTCATTGATTAAATTCTCTCCTCCTGTGTTCTAGAATACATTGTGACCATCCGGGTTCACACGAAACAACATTTGTTGTTGAAAATTCGAATTTAGCATATGGACTAGACCCTTGGTCGATATTGAAGTTGCAAATGAGAGAATCACTACCATCCAAGCTTAAGATGTTCTTCTAACTTGAATGCACTTCTTGATCTTTACTAACAAGCCTTAGATCACCTTTAATTGCTGTATTGGTCAGCCCTTTCCTTCTCTAGATTACGTTTGAAGTAAATGAGTGAAGATGATCAAGTTTGACTATTATATATATCTTTGACTAATTGCAACTAAATCCCTCAACCTGTTACCCATTTGTCTTCGGTGAAACTCTCACAAGCCAACCAATTTTATTTGGTTCACATTCAATTCCCCTAGAAACAAAATAGTTAACATATAAGTCAACACGAAGTGAAAGGCGGTCAAAGCCAACTTTGGCACAATTGACATTTTTAGTCCTTATATTAATATTTGTCCTACAAGATGCCAAAACTAACTCCTAACTAAAAATCTCATCATTAACCTATGTTGAATATTGTTAAAAATATTACTCCCTAAATTGTTTATTCGGCCCAATGCTAAGTTTCAAAATTTTGTCAAGATTGGTCCCTCAACCTAAAATTTCTCTAAATGAGCTCTATTCATAATTCTTACCTATGTGTCTCATCTCAGTATTCATTTCATAACATCTAGGTCTTCAATTCTAGTCCAATCATGGTCTTATGAAGTTTTCTCAATTTTAACATTTTTAGTCCTTTGTATTGTAAGTTTTCTTTTAGTCTCTTTATTTGATCCTTTTAAACATCTTAATAACCTTAAACTTTAATACTAACTTCTTTTGTTTATTTACAAACTTTATTTTATTTATTTGGATTTAACTAAATTTATTTTATTTATTTCATTTTATTTTGGTTTCCAAAAATTTTAATTTTCTACTAAAAATATCAAAACTACTAGTGCCTAAAATGTGGATGTTACAACTACCATATATGTCTTTTGCATTGTTGACTTCCATTTTTACCGCTTCTAGAGTGTGTGAAATTAGATAAGATGAAACTTTTTCAACTATATGTATATATTATTTGACTAGTTCGACTCTATCCACATGAGTATGACTAGTTTCTACTTCTAAATTCTTTTTTATAGTAATTTTTGAAAATTAATTTTTTGTTTTGAGTTGTAAGTTTTGTGTCAAATTAGATAAGACGAAACTTTTGACAGGGAATCGAATACTTAAACACACAATGTGATTATCTTGTATTGTTTTCAATATTGCAACAACTACATATTGACCTTGGACACATTATATACACAATACATGAACCTTTGCATCTTATCAGAACCAATGCAACCATTCGAAAATAGTTAAATAACTAACTTTCTAACCGTTAATATTTAAGTCTAGCTTACTTTGAATAAGACTTTGGTCATTTGCTCGAATATTTCTAGGAACATGTACTGATATGTTAGAGTTGTCGAGTCTAATCAAAATCCAAGGTGTGTTGCGTCTTGATGACAAGCAACTTTTCCCGGTACTGTTGATGCTCAGGTCTACAGTTTTAACGTATGTTTTCATCAAAATAACCTAAACCGAATCAACAAAAACACCTGATATATACCGAATTCGAATGCATTACTTCTGTAAACCAAATCGTTAGTTCTTATTGACAATTTTCAGAAACTTCTCCTTCCTCATCCCTTGAGTATTTCTTTCTCATGCTTCCTTGTTAAATTCACTTTTGATGTATGTGAAATATGGATAGCAAGGAGAGTAAGCAGTACATATGTACTGCTTTTGACCGCCTCAGTTTCAATGTGCTTCAGTATTAAGGATTTTACAATATACGAAAGGCACCTTGTTTAGAATAAACATCCCATTTATTAAGGATTTTACAGTATAGGTTACGCATATGTATTTTTGGGAATACCCAAATACCCGATTAAATTTCACTAACCCTTACTCAACATTTTTCTCTAAAGTGCTAAACTCTCCTTTATTGTTTAGAATAAACATCCCATTTACAAACAAATTAAATATGGCCTATGAATGTGCAAGAGACAAACAATGAAACATCCCCAGTTTTAAGGATTGCATAAATATATACAACCTGATACATGTTCAGGTTGTCAAGCACAAAGAAAATCCTGAAACTACCCTTTGCAATATATGCTAAACAATGAACTTATCTATCATATGAAGAACCACATCTACACCATCAAAACTTAAGCAATATATCTTCACCTGATTATAATAAAATACAATAAGTAACTGGCCTTATTTTAAATTTACCACATCATCAAAATTTAACAATCTTTTCTTTTCAAAACTTTCCTGAATAGTATGTGCAATGTATCGTTGTGTACTTTATGGAAGCTAATATCAACATGTTCCCAAGGTTTTTGAATAAGACCTCTAATCATCTCCTCTGGATATAAAAAAACAAAGAAAATGTGATTTTTTTAAGATTAAAATTTTTGTTTGTTAGCTTTTACATAAAATAACACCCAAAAATGAGAAAAAAAAATCCTTCAAAATTGCCAGGTGATTTTTTTAGGTAATTCTAAAACATAACCAACCCAGACTGAAACCCGGATAATTGATTAACCTTCCCCGAACTACCCGAAACCCGAACAACATATTACATACTCAAAAGATAGAAAACTTACAGTATGGATTCTCACCGTGTGGTGCTTAGGATAACCAGAAGAACTTATGAACTAAAAAGTTACAAAGATTGAATAAGAGAGGGAGAGAAATTGTAAGTTGAACTGTGCTCACTGACCTGCCACTTTTTTTATGTTAAATAAAATCCGGGATTTATGTGCGGACTCCAAAATCATCTAATACACAATGGCTTCCTTTTTCCAAAGAAATTGATATTTTACTAAAAAAACCCGAATCTATCCATTGTCTTTGTTGGTTAGACCCTCGGTGGAACTTCTTGAACCAAGGGATTAAGTAAAATTTCCATTGACATTGGTTGGAAAAGAACTGGCCCATCCGTCTGTCTTTGTCTTTTTTGTTATTTTCCAACCAAATGTCTTATGCATGCTCTTCCTCTTCTCAATATGGTATCTACATCTTGGAGGAAAAAGTTTGAATACGTTTTACTTTGGCTTGTAGATGATATTTAAAAAAAAATTAGTTCTGCAAATTATTAATGAAAATATGATCGGACAAAAAAGTTTACTCATTGACGACAACATTTTTTTTTTCTGATTTCTTATACATGGTTTGCAGGTGTCACTAAACGCTAGAATATTGGAAAATGGAGTTTGTATCAGCAATCATTAGTCCTATTGTGGATTCATTAATGGATCCTGTCAGAAAGCAGTTGAGTTACCTCTTTTTCTCCACGAAACATGTTAAGAACATGAATACTAAAATGAAGCAACTGGATGGTACAAGCCACGATGTCAAAGATCACATGGAAACAAACAATATAAGCAATATGAAGGTACCTGCTCGTGTAACAGGGTGGCTGGAAGAAGTCAAAGAGATTAAGGGAAAAGCTCAAAGCATTTGAAGTACCGGATGTTTTAACATGAAAATGAGGTACCGAGCAGGAAAGAATGCATTTAAGATCAAAGAGGACATTGAAAGTCTTCTAGAAGAAAATTCCAAGATGAATTGGAGCAATACTAAAATACCTCTTGGGAAAGTGAACTCTAAAATCACATCAAGTTCTGCACCTACAGATGGTGATGCCCAAAATCACTTCAAATCGAGAGAGGAGTCTTTTAAGAAAGCCTTCGAGTCCCTCCAACAAGATCACACGAGCAGAGTGACAGCCCTATGTGGAATGGGTGGTGTCGGGAAAACCACTATGATGGAACAACTGAAAAAGACTGTGGAGGATAAGAAAATGTTTGATTATGTTGTGAAGGTGGTTATTGGGCAACAAATTAACATGTTTTCTATTCAGCAAGCTGTGGCAGAATACATGGGCCAATCCCTCACTGAAACAAGTAAACCAGCAAGAGCAGATTGTCTTCGTATAACGTTTGAGAAGCTGCCAGAAGGTAGAAGAAAGGTTTTACTGATACTAGATGATGTATGGGAGACAATAGAACTCAAAGATATTGGACTAAGTCCATTGCCTAACGGCTTCAAGTTGTTGCTGACATCACGATACGAGAGGATCTGCAAACAAATTGCAGTAGAATCTAATTCCACTTTTACAGTAATTGGAGTGGATGTCATGGAGGAGCTTGAAGCACATAAATTCTTTTGTCAAATCACAGGAATTTCAGATCAATATGATCAGGAGCTCAATGAAATTGGAGGTGAAATCGTAAGAAGATGCGGATTTTTACCCCTTGCCATCAAACTCATTGCCACGACCCTTAAATTCGAAAAAGAGTATGTATGGAGAAATACACTTCTCCGCTTGAAAATGAACAATCTTGATAATGATGTGCAAAAAATTATTAAGATAAGTTATGACTACTTAAAAGAAGAGGAGGAAAAAGCAATTTTTCTGCTTTGTGGCTTGTTTCCCGATGACTACAATATTCCAATCGAGCAACTCACAATATATGCATGGGGTCTCCGGTTGTTAAGTGAAGTTTATACTCTTGGAGATGCAAGAGACAGGACTGAAACATGTGTTCAGAATCTCAAAAGTGCAAATTTGTTGATGGATAGTGATTGCATTGGGTGCGTCAAGATGCATGATCTTGTGCTTGCTTTTGTGTTAGCTATAGTATCTAAAGGTGATCATCCATGGGTAATCAACCATGGTGATATTCAAAAGTGGAATACTACAGCTGGGATGAGCGAATCATGCAAAAGAGTTTCCATTACTTGCATGGGTATGTCTGACTTTCCAGAAAATTTCCGATACCCAAACGTATCACTTTTGAGACTTATGCATGGAGATAAGTCTCTTAGGTTTCCTGAAGAGTTTTATGAAAAAATGGAAAATCTTGAAGTTGTAGCCTATGAAAACTTGCAGTATCCATTGCTTCCCAGATCACTTCAATGCTCAACAAAGCTACGAACACTCATTCTCCATCAATGCTTATTAATGTTTGATTGCTCTGCGATCGGTGAACTCTTGCACCTGGAAGTTCTCAGTTTTGCACATTATGGCATCAGAAAGTTACCCTCTGCGATCGGAAAACTGAGCAAGCTAAAGCTATTGGATTTTACGGGTTGTGTCGATCTTCGTATTGACGATGGTGTCTTGAGAAATTTGGTCAAATTGGAAGAGCTGTATATGAGAGCTGTTAGTGGGCAAGCTATTCACTTCACTAGTGAAAATCTTTCTGAATTAGCCGAACTTTCACATCATCTTTCTGCATTAGAAGTTGAGTTCCACTGGAACAAGGTTAAGCCCGAGAATATGTTGTTTACGAAACTTGAAAGGTTCAGGATCTCAATGGGACGTAGTTTAGAAGAAAATATAGACTCGAAGATGCACTCATTTGAAAACACGTTGATGTTGGCCACTAAAAAAGATGAGTTATTGGAATCTAGAATAAATGAGTTGTTCAAGAAAACAGAGGTGCTATATTTAGAAGTGGATTGTATAAATGATCTTGAAGAGGTTCTAGTGGAATCCGTAACTATTCCCCAACAGTCCTTTAATAATCTTAAAGTCCTTGATGTTTTCAAGTGTGCAAACTTGAGATACCTCTTCACAGCCCCTATGGCGAGTGGTTTGATGAAGCTTGAGCGCCTCACAGTTTCACAATGCCCTGTTCTGGAAGTACTTGCACATAGTGAGAATGGTGGAGCTGGGGTAATCAAGTTTCAGAAGCTAAAGTTTCTATCTTTGGATAATCTACCAAAATTGGTTAATCTTTGCAACACGGCTAATGTAATTGAGATGCCACAGCTGGTGGAGTTGCGTCTTGATGGCCTTCCTAATTTCACCAGCATTTATCCTGGTAATTCATGTGCTGCATCTTCTATGTCCAATGATAAATCTGCAATTCAACCATTCTTCAACAAAGAGGTACCTATATATTGCCATTTATGTTAACAATTATATAGATTGACCAAGTAATGAAAGTTAATATATAATTTAGGGCATTTCTTAAGTAAAACATTTTAATATGATTGCACAATAAATTGATTGTACGGTGCTGTTAATGATCAACAAGTCTTGATTGTTGTGCAGGTGCTGATTCCTAAGTTGGAGATATTACAAATTAAGAGGATGAATAAGCTGAAAGAGATATGGTCTTATGAAGTTTGTAGTAGTGACGAAGTCAATGCCTGCATGTTGAAAGAGATTAAAGTGAAAGAATGTGATAATATTGTGAATCTATTTCCAACCAATCCCATGTCTTTGTTAGGTCGTCTGGAAGAGCTTTATGTTTCTGAATGTGGAAGCATTGAAGTGTTATTTAACATTGACATGAGTTATGTTGGTGAAATTGAAGAATACAGTAGCAATCTGTCTAGCAACCTGAGACAGATTAGAGTATCCGACTTGCATAAGCTAAGAGAGTTGTGGAGGATGAAAGGTGAGAGTAGCTCTGATATTATTATCCGTAGCTTTCAGGTTGTTGAGAAGATAGAGATATTCGACTGTAAGGGCTTTGTAACTGTATTCACGCCTTCAGACACTAATTCTGATGTGAAAGCACTTATGAATGTGAGTATAGATGGTAGGAGACCAAGGGATGAAAGCGGGAGAAACATTGAAATGGTTCAGAAAAGCCAAGAGGTATGTCATGTCATTGAACTTTCAATATCTATTTTGATGTTACAGGATTTATGTATATGTGTCTCTATATACACACTCACATATATATTTACACTTGAAAGTGTGTGTGATTATCAAACTTTCGTGAAGAAATGTGTCTTGACAAATTATTTCTAGATCTTTACACTTCAAAATGTGGATAATCAAGTTAAAACTCCACATTTAAAATCATGGACAAATTACGTATATCATTACACTTTTAAGTGTGGAGAAGTAGGCTAGATTCCCCACATTGCTAGGTGTGGGTCTCTTTCAACCTTCATATTATAATTTTTTTATATATTTATAAGCAAGTTTTTAAATCTTTTAAAATTTTCTACACTTATGAGCATGTGTTGTTTATCATTTTCTAGCAATTATAACTTCAAGTATTACACAACATGATGAAGAGAGATTGGAAAATAATATTGGTGTGCTTTTTCGTAAATGCAGAAATTTTACATATTTATTCTGGTGATTAAATATGCGATCACTCAAATTTTATTGATTTATAGTAAAAAAAAAAGGCTAAATTAAAAATCAGGTCCAATGTTTATTTGTTTTTTTGGCCCAAGCCCAAAAAGATTTTTTTTGTATTTACGTTTTTATTTCTTATTTCATGTTTTCATAACATTTTTAGTCTTTGGATCGTCAAACTTGAGCATCTTGATTGTTTAACTTTTAAAAAAACCCATTTGCCCTTGTTTTATTTTATTATCAATATCATTAAATATTAGTATTCTACAGTCGATCTGACCAGACTCCTTATCCCTTTTAGCCCTCCACCTTACTTGTCTGATCTCGGCACTCTCGCTTGGATCCCCTCTGTGTCTCCTTCACTGGGTCATATAAGATAGCAATTCATATTCCATTTCGTCTTCCAACAAATGCCCAGATCTCCACGGGTGACAATCTTAGGTGTATTTTCTTCCACTTCTAAAATCTAACCTAATTACCCAAGACACGGGAGAGAACGGTTTCTAGGGGATTGAAAGACGAATGTAAGTGATAAAGCCCTGAACAACAATTTGTTCGCTCAATCTGCCCTTTGTTTATTTCACTGAGCATGAGCGAAACATGTTCGGTAATTTTCTTGCATCATCCCCCACTTGTCCTGCAACTTGTTCACTTTAAATTTCACATTGCATTCATTCGGTACAAAAAGGGTATAGTTTTTTTTTTTGGAAACTTGTTGTCTGGTTATAGGTTGGGACACCATGTTGCATGCATTGCATTTTTCTAATTTACAGGGTGTTGGGGTTTTATGTTACTTTCACTTTGAACGATGATTTTGGATTTCATCTCATTGAATAATTTGTTGAAAATTATTAAAAATGGTAGTTGAACTAATACAATATTGAGGTGAGAAAGATGGTGAAATGGGAAAAAGGGGGACGGCTGGGTGGTATATGGGTGGTGGGGCCCTATGCATAATTATAATTATAGTAATACAAAATGTAAAAAGAGCAAAATAGTCATTTTGTAAGGTTTTAACAAACTTGAATTAACGGTGTGAGTGATAGGGATCAGAACCGTTATGAAACCATGGATTATGGACCAAAATTGCAAAATGTTTTTTTTGGACCTACACCAACAAAAACAGATAAACACAAGGACCAATTATGTAATTTAGTCTAAAAGTATAAATTTTTGATATTTTAATAGGTGTGAGTATTTTGCATATTTATTGTAGGTATCAAATAATTATCTTTACAAATTGTTTAAAATTTTTATAATCCTTGTCAATTCTAGTTATATAAATAAATGTGAATGGGTGTGCAAGTTATAAATAATTATTGAAATTAATATTTAGTCATTGGAGATTTCTAATTATATTTTTTGTTGAGATATTTGCAGATTGATGCTATACCAAAATTGCAAAAAAAATATTTTTGGACATAAACCAAAAAAAAAAAAAAAGATAAACACATCGACCAATTTTGTAATTAAGTCTAAAAATAGTATATTTATGTATTTATCTAAGTGTGAGTATTTTGCATATTTATTGCAAGTATCAAATATGACATTATTATAAATTATTTAAAATCCTGATAACCGTTGTCAACTCCAGTTATATAAACATAAATAAATGTTAACGGGTGTGCATGTTTTGAATAATTAATTAAATTAATGTTTATGGAAATTCTGAATTATATTTGTTGTTGAGATATCTGCAGATTAATGTTATATCCAAAGCTGAGATTACAGAGGTGTATGGTGATATTGCTGCTCGATTCTTAATTCATCCCAAGCCTGTTCTTAATCACCTTAAAGATCTTACTATAAACAGCTGTAAGGATGTTGAAGTGGTGTTTGAGATAGAGAGTTCAAGTAGAAGTAGTAGCAGCAGAGATTTGACAACAACTCTGCATAATCATCAACCACTACTACTTCCCTACCTTAAGGATTTGAGGTTAGAATTTATGGATAAGATGAGTGATGTGTGGAAGTGCAATTGGAACAAACTCGTAATCCCTCTAAACCAATCACAATCCTCATTCCACAACCTCACAGGCATATCTCTCTATGAATGCAAAAACATAAAGTACTTATTTTCACCTCTCATGGGCAAACTTCTTCCCAACTTAAAGGGGGTGGAGATATGGCATTGTGATGTTATGGAAGAAGTTGTTTCAAATAGATATGATGAAAATGATGAAATGGCAACATCTTTATCTACTTACACAAACACCATATCCTTCACTGTTCTTAAAGACCTCCAACTTTGGATTCTGCCAAGCCTAAAGAGTATCGATGGAGGTAATGTGATGGGCAGGAACAGGAGCTCTACAATCACAACTACTTCCATCCATGATTACTTCAAGGTATGCTTTCTTTAAGTGAATCTTATACATATTCAGATTGATGTTCTATTTCTTTTTTCAATATTCTTTTCTCCATTGGTTGCTTTATATATATATATATATATATATATATATATATATATATATATATATATATATATATATATATATATATATATATATATATATATCTTTTCATAAGCTAATTCTTCTGATGCTTAAAACACAAAGTAAATACCCCATACCTAATACTTAGACCAAGAGGTGTGGTAACACCTCACATCACACTACCACTCGCTTTTTACCCACCACCACATAGGCGCCACCTCAATAAACGCTCACTAACCCCTCACCCCTTTAAAATGTTGGAAATGGTAAACCCTCATTACCATTCACTTTTTTTTAATTAAATAAAAAAATAATTAAATTAAACTAAACTAAAAATTTAATTTAATAAATTAAAACACTTCATTAATTAAGAAATTAAAATTACAAATGTAAAATAAAACAACAAACGTTAAATTAAAAACGAAAAATAAAACGACAAACTACAAACTAAAAAAACAACTAAAACCGACAAAAGAAAAACGTAAAAAAATAAACTACAACTAAAACAACAACCTACAACCGATATTTTGCCAAGATATCTGCTTTTAATTTTAAAACCATCTCGAGTGATTCCCCCTCGAGACCCTCCTTCAGATTTGATGTCAAAAACTTTATGTCATTTAGTTGTCGTTTTTCTTGGCGGATCCGTTGTTTTTCTTCGCGGATTCGTTGATGTTCTTCGCGGGCTCGTTGTTTGTGGGGTTTGGTTGTTTGAGAAATCTTGGGAAGACATTTTTTCAGATAGTGTTTTTGAGAGAAATGGATGTAAAGAGTGTTAAAATTGTCGTTTTAGTTGTATACAATTAAGTAGTATATATAGATGGTAAATTTTTTTTATAGCCATTACTTTTCGGCTGTTAGGGGGGGGGGGGGGATTTGCAAATTTGGAAATTGTTTGGGGTTAATTAAAATTTTGGAGATGGAAACCGTGCGGCATTGGGAACTCGTAGAAGGATGGAACCCGCGGTCACCCACCCGAGTGGGGCTGTGTACCCGCACGGGATTCCTCCTCCACGTGGGAACCCTCGGTATGCAGGCTAGTTGCTCCGCTTGGTCTTATAGTTTTTTCGTTTGCATATGTCATTAAAGAGATTTATGAAATCAGGCTTCTAAAACATATCAATGCAGTTTCTATCCTGTTTAGTTGAAATAATTTATATAGATAGCCAATTTTGGACCATATTATGAGGGAGAGAGAAGTTGATTGAATAGATGTATGTTAGTCATATCAACATTATTGATAATTTTTTGTTAGGTAATATGAAAAATGGAACAAAAGTGATTTTATTGACTTATCTTTCAATGTTTTCATGCAACCAATAAATATTGAAATTTACCTAACTATCTTGTCTATTGTGCCAACTATAGATATATAAATACAATAAGTGTAAAAGACGCCAGATAACTTTTTTTGTCCCAGAAAAATCACATATTCAAAGTATTTAAATTCAAGATAAAAAAATGTCAAAATTTTCATTAATAGGCAAACCTCAAGATTTTTCATTTATCCATTATACAAGTATTTAATAAAGAAGGCTCAAATATTGTAACAAAAATCTTGGCTCTAAAAAGGATTTCCATTCAAAATACGAAAATTAATGTAGATATTACGATATTCCTGTTGTATACTTGTATGATGAATGAACTCTATTTTTGCAATGGACATGGATACCAATAAGTGCAATTATTTTCCTCTTCGAGTTTAATAGACCTTATAATTTGGTCGTCTCGAGAATTTTATTTTGTCTTTGTTCTAAGTTAATTGTTCATGCTATTTAATTGTTTAAAGCACAAAGATGATGTGATCAATGCAAGGACGGAAATATAAGTAATATTGATTGCAAATTATGTTTGTGGTAATCCATTAAAAGTAACTTTTTTTCGTATATTGATTGCAAAGTATGTTTCTAAAAATTATGTTTCTAATAATAAATTTTAAAGTAATGTTTTTATCTTTCTACTTTGAGGAGGTAATATGTTATAGAATTAAATGTCATTTATTTTCTATTGATAGAACATGGTGCTATATTAATCTTGATTTTAATTTCCCTTGGTGACATTGTTACTTAAGTACCTTCATGTGGGGATCACTTGTGTTTTGGAACCACATTTTAAGAAGCAAATGTTGTCTTAAACTTTTTTACACACAAGGAATTTGTATGTATGGCAAAACAACTAAGCTTTATTAATTCGGTCAGCTCCATTGATTTTCATGTGTTGCAGTGTTCTGAAGTCGGTGTTGTTTCTTGGTTCTTATGCCAATACTCCAAAAATATTAAAATATGGAAATGTCATGCCCTATCAAGAGTATTTCCATCCTATGTAGTGGGACAACTGGATAAGCTTGAAGAGTTGAGAATATCAAAATGTAAGTCATTGGTGGAGGTATTTGAAATTGAAGGGGTAAAAAATGTTGATGGAAGTGATGATACTTGTACTACAATGACCATCCCAAAGTCAGCAAATATGACTTTGTTTGAATTGCCCAACCTAACGATATTGAAAATTGAAGATTGTAAAGTTCTGCAATATATATTCACAAGTTACACACTTGAAAGCCTCAAGCAACTCAAAGAGTTGACTGTAAACAAATGCAAGGCAATGCAAGTAATTGTGAAGGAAGATGGAGAGCACATAGAAACATCTAAAACTATAGTCTTTCCTCGTCTGAAGTCCCTTAGACTACCCAATTTACCAGATCTAAAGGGTTTCTTCTTGGGGATGAATGAGTTCATATGGCCAGTATTGGAAAAGGTTATGATTTATGGCTGCCCACAAATGGTGGTTTTCACATCTGGTCACTCGACGGCTCCGAAGCTCAACCACATACATACAGGTTTAGGCAAGCATAGTCTCAAATGTGACCTCAACTTTCATTTGACCACTGCAACACAGGAGGTATGTTCAACATATTATTTGCTTACAAATTTAGGTGCTTCAGATGTGTATTCCAAAAGGAAACACAACATAACCAAATGGAAATAATAACCACTTCCCATTTTTTTATATCCATAAAAAGTTATCAAAATATACAATTTTGTTTTGTACTATAAATTAATTTGACATTCCTAAGATATTAAGTTGTGTCTTATGTTACGGAAGATGCTATATTCACTCATTCATAAGTTAACCACTTAATATTCAAATCAAGTTACATGAACCGAAGACAAAGGCATGATTGATGCACTCACTGTAGGTAGGTTTTTCCATGTCCCTATATTTCTAAACATATACAATACTAGGCGAACTTTAATGCATTTTACATAAAAATTCAAATTAATATGGTTGAAAATAAGTATTTATCTTGAACCATGTATGAAACAAGACCTAGAAAAAATTATATTAATGAACAATAGAAAATATAAATGTCTATATTTCACTATATTTTTATAAACAGTCTAATTAGTTATATATCACGAATCAAGATGCTACCTCTTAATATTCAGTTTTGTAACATTTTAAAGATTAAACCCTTAATGAAAATCTGAAAGGAAAAAGAAATTTAAAAGGTAATAAAACTTAAAAATCACAACCCTCTAATACGTTTGTACAATAAATGTGTTTTTATTTTATAATTGCCGTGTTTGTGATGTTCTATGTTTATTTTTTTCTTAGCAGAATCAACTCCCTCTATGCTCTACTCCAGATATGATAAATCTACTTCAGTTCCCTTGGTATTTTTCAAATTTAGTTGAAGTAAATGCACCCGAGTATGATGACCAATTATTGAAAAGCCGTGTAATTTTTCCATGCAAAGAGCTGCTTAATCTGAAGAATCTTGAAAAGCTTTATATTGTCAGTTACTTTGAAATAGAGGAGGTATTTGAAGTAGTAGAAGGGACAAACGATGATGCGAATGAAACACAATCTGTTGTGGAACTTCCAAACCTAAACCACCTGGCTCTAGTTGGACACACTTTACTGCAGCATATGTGGAAGAGCAGCCGGTCAATAACGTTGAACTTTCCAAACCTTACAAAGGTCTCAATTGAAAGATGTCGACTTCTTGGACACGTTTTCACTTGTTGCATGGTTGGTAGTCTATCGCAGCTCCAAGACCTACAAATAAGTGATTGTGAGAACATGGATGTGATTGTGAAGCATGTTGAAGATTCCGAAACTAGTTCACCAACTGAGGTTGTGTTCCCTTGTCTTAAAACAATAGCACTTCACGAGCTTCCAAATCTCACTGGATTTTGCTTGGGGAAGGCGGATTTTGTATGGCCATCATTAGATACTTTGGAAATAAAAGATTGTCCACAAATAACAGTTCTCACAAATGGACAATCAACTACTCCGAAACTGAAGTTAATAGATACAAATTTTGGATCATTTCCTGCAACGGAAGACCCAAACTCCTTTATAAAGACCAACCAACAAGAGGTATGTAATTTCTACTTTGGTTATTATGAAAAGATTAATATATTCTCAAACAAAAAGTTTACATTACTCTTTGGCATTCCACTTGTAATCTTCTACAGGGATGGCAGTTCTAGAGAAACATCAAATTCACACGTGTAGTTTGA
This sequence comes from Cichorium intybus, assembly GCA_023525715.1. Taxonomy (NCBI): domain Eukaryota; kingdom Viridiplantae; phylum Streptophyta; class Magnoliopsida; order Asterales; family Asteraceae; genus Cichorium; species Cichorium intybus. The sequence goes on along the minus strand of CM042014.1, from coordinate 119,395,803 downwards.
AGTCAACCATATAGCATAGGTAAGATTACATCCTTGTACAAAGGTCCATGAATTAGACGTGCTTCTAGTAAAAAGAAATGAAAAGATTGCATCACCTCCTGTTTGGTATTTCCTTCTCAACAAGGATTTTGCTTTGTTAAGAAGGGTAAATTTTCCATTTACTACTCTTATTTAGACATTTGATTCATTCCAAACAGGAAGTAGTCCTTGTACATAAAACTTTCCTCCAGAAATATCATTATACAAACTTCAAATTTTCCATTTAGTGGTGTAGTGGATTGCATTACTCCGTATTTGGCTTTTTATTGCTCTGTTAAAAGGGTAAAATAATCATCTACTCTCAAAAAGAAAAGTCTTTGTTCATACAAAACGCTTCCTCCAGATTCACCTCTAGATTCAAGTGTCAATTCCCATTTCATAAGAAGAAAGTCTTCAGCTTCTATGTTTGTCAAAATGTCCCAGTTTGATTCCCCAGAATCTAAACCTACTTTCCCAGGGAAACAAATCATGAATCATGGTAATGTGGCAAATAAAGTTCTAAAATATCGTGTTCACTCTGTAAAAATCCATTGGATCTTGCGGAAAATGACTATATTGTCCCTTGTTCTTTAATTTCTTTATCTAAGGTGCACTTCCTGTCAATTTGTGAAGGGGCAGAAAAGGACACGGAAAGTGTACCTGTTGTGGTATCAAGACAGTTGCAGCCAATTCGTCCAATGTGCAGTTTCTAAACAAGGTACGGTCAGTTGAAACTATTGTAACATATAGTCCCATATCTGACATAGTGAGGTTATATGGGTCTTTTGCTGAACAATGTTTTGGGAGTTGGGAACTGTGTCATGGCTTAGGTTGTCCTACAAATATTAATTTTTTTGACTTTCTAAATGGTTGATTTGCTGAAAATGATTGCACTGTGTAATTACTAGGGATAAGTGCAAGAAATAGCAACATACTTTCATTTGTTTGTGTATTATAGCATCCTGCTTTTGTTTCTTTCTATTACAGCATTGTACTTTCAAAAGTTTTTTCATATTAAATTATTGTATCTTCAAAAATCTACCAAATAATATTGTAGTTACGATCTTTTACTTAGGACATTATACCTTAAGATCTATACAATTATAGCTGTGACGATTGCTTTGTATTTTGGTGACATTCCAATAATTAAGTATAATTATTGTAGTTGTACAAGGAGAAAAGAAAGTGGAATGAAATAAAAAAAAAAAAAAAAAACAAATCAATATTGAAAGTACATTGCTATTTCTTCCATTTAACCCTAATTGTGGTGATAATCAAGTGATTTAGGAGTTGGATGCATTTGGATACACTTTGGGCAACTTTCATGCCACTTGCTCTGTTTTGATGTTTATCTATATCTTAAAAAATTCACCCATTTTACGTATTTGAATTTAGAGATAAAATATATCCCATTTCTAGGTAAAAGGGTAGAAATTTGTTACCTCTAGTTGTGGTTTTGAATTGTTAGCCCATTGTGTATGTCTTTAAAAGTGGGCTGCCATAATATCTCACCATGTTTTTAGTTTTCTGAAGGGTATTTTGGTCAATTTGTTGCTTTGGGCCTAGGCCCTTGTAAACCATTTTCGTCTTTTGGTTTGTCTAGTCCTCTTACAACTTCAGTTTTAAACTATTATAATATTCTACTATCCTTGTAGGTGCTTTTTTATTCTAACAGACTGACCAGAAATCCAACACATCGATGCATGGATGAATAAGGTAAATTTTGCATAGATGTGAAATCAAAAGCAAATCCCTAAAAAAGTTGCAATTTTTATCATTTGAGATTAATCTGTCATATAGTACAACGTGTGTCAAATGTAGTACAACTGTGTTGTGTTGTCCTGTAGGATAATGTTTTCTCAAACAAAAAGTTTATATTACTCACTTAATTACCACTTATAATTTCCTTCAGGGATGGAAGTTCTAGAGAAACAACAAATCCATGCGTGCATTTTGAAGTTAGCCATTATACCTTGACCTTGCTTCTAGTACACCTGTTCCCTTCATCCATAGTCATGTACATGTTCCTCTACATTAAATATCTGATTAAACGAACTTTTTGTCATAGTTACTTGATTACTCTTCGAGCTCGGGTTGTTGAACTTCTATGGTCTAGTCGTATTGTAATCCGCATTTTGTTTAAAAAATTTAAATCCCCAAGAAATTGGTAAATTACATGAGTCGATCTCCAAGCATTTAGCCTAATAATGTATCATAAAGGAGAAACGAAATTAATATAAATGAAAGTACATTGTCATTTCATGCATTAAGCCCAATAGATCGTGTCAGGTTGTGGTTTCATCCTTGGAACTCCCGTCAATTCCCTGTCCCATTTTCATCCTTAGTCGGGGTGTATTTTCTTATGATTTTTTTCTTGGAAACCTTCATGGGTACAAGTCAGATATTGCTGGTAGTCATAATATGGGACATGATTTAATCTCTTTCCTTCATACTTACTAAGACCTGCACATCACCAACTCAAGTACAGAGTTAGAAGTTGCTAGAAAAGAAACATGAAGTAATAGAAATACATGATATAACAATAATGAAATACACCATTATCAGTCGTAGTATAAAAATCATGAAATCAAACCCTTCCACCCAAAAACGCCATGACAACTTCTTTGAGGAATTTGATCCAACACTTGTTATGCGATACCCAAACCTCCACCTCAATGTGGAATTTAAGGGAAGCAGTTTTTCAACACCCAAGAAACACAAAAGGAATATCGGAAATGCCTTTGGTACCTTTTAAAGATTGAAAATGACAAGAATAATCTCACACCCCAAGTCTTCATGTTCTTGTCTTTAGATCCAGAAACTAACTGGATTGTCACCCAATTGTTCCTTTCGCTCCTTCAATTGATGCACAAGAATACACAACCACATATCTTCCAAGAAACTTAATTCGACCATTTCCTATGGAATTGTAATACCAATTTGTTATGTCTACGAATTCAACTCAAAATTTAAAAAGAACTTATAAGAAAACTAACAACAATGACCAAAATTGGTTTCTTATTACATTTTAGACAAAGAAGATATAACAAACAGAATGCTTGATTCTAGTCCCTCGTTAATAACCACATATCAAACACCATGAACGTAATTACTTTTAACATGTTTATACGACCATTCGTTACGTAGAGTATGATTCATGTCTTTAAATGTTTTAGAGGGACATGAAAGTTAAAATCACGCTATAGGACCCGGTTAAATCAATTAAATAACCCAGTTTTCAACCAGGACATTTTACTCTTAAAAGAACTCGGTTTTGATAAAAAAAACCAGGACATATAAAGATTTTCTAAGAACTTGGTTTTGATCTAAAAACCGAGACATATATAAGAGGAGATTAGGCAACAGTTCAACTACACAAAAACGGGTCATATAAAGAGAGTAGAGGGGAGTCCCAATCCCCAAAACCGGGTCATGGGAAGATTAAATTGACACCGGTTACATCCAAAATTCCTGATAAAGAGTAACAAAAAATATTCAATTGCTAAAAGGAAATGATGATAAATGATTTATCATCATTTAGATTCCGGATATATTGGACACTTAGTTCATCAATTTGTGTCCTTAACCGCTGTAATTCCTCTGTTTTTTGTTAATGTAAGATTTAATCCATTATGTTCAAAGTCTTTAACCTGTCACCAAATCTTGAACAATAAGTATCTCGACCCAAAAACTGATAAATTTAAAGATTTCCAATTCATACCAGGATTGTGTGTAACGTTTCAATTCTATGCTTTTTCATTCCCCGTTTGCTGCAAAGGATTTTACAATACGATATACATCTTCCCGCTGGCTGAATAGTTTAGATTAAGATATGGTTAGAAAGAAGACTGGTATATATATACCAAATGGGACATCTAGATTTCTTGTGTATGGAATTAATGGGCAGGATAACCGATTACAGATCAGTGATACAGTGATCATGAATGAACATGCATGAGAATTAAGAAAAAGTAGATTCTGAAAAGTCAGAAGTAGAGTACAGTGAAATACAATTGGAGTATAACAAAATATGAAACGTACCTTAGAGTTGATCAGTTGAAGAAGACGAGTTGGAGACTTGGTAGTGGAATTGACGAGTTTAGCCTTTTCTTAACCGCTTGTTGCCTCAAATTGAAAACAGGGGACCGTGTAATTGATGATTTGATTCATTGGAACAGCAACCAGGCAAACATCCATGTATTCGTTAATGAAAATCCAGGTTTTAATCACTACCCACAACTATAGCCCGGTCTGAACCCATGAACCCTTTCACAATTCTTCCTCAGAAAAATAAAGAACTGTCATAGGAACATTAGTTATAACACACATACCAACTATGTTTAAGACTGATTCAAAGTTTACTCAGAAAAATTAAGAACAATCGACATAAGAAACGGCTAAGAAGCCATATCAGGTACAAGTGTCCAACTGTTTAAGAACCCTAGAATCACAGAGGAGAGGGGAAAAGAGAAGCTTGACTGAATAACAGAAAATGATTAAGGTAGCCGTTAAAACATAGAATCGCACCAGCGGATGAACCCTAGAATCTCACCACTGTAAGTCGAGCATCGCAACCGTGACGAAGGAGGAAGCAGTTCCGATCAGGCGCGAGTTCTGTTAAAAGTACATTCTTTTTCCCTCTTCATAATTTTGGTTCCCCCTTCAAATAAAATATATACTTTTTTATATTTATTAAATTTTCAATAACTATAGGACACGATTTTATTTAAAAAAAAAAAGTGATATATAATATTCGGTAAAGTACCGGTCATGGCATTAAAAACCGGCTTCTTTACTTCAATCATATAACCCAGTTTCTTACTACCAACCGGGTCGTATAAGTTTTTGCCCATAAACCCCGGTTTATTCATAATATACCGGTAAAGGTGCACAAAAAAACCGGTTTTTTAAATAACCGAAAATAATAACCGAACCGGTTTTTTTAATAACCGGTTTTTTAATAACTGAACCGGTTTTTAGCCGGTTTTTTATCTCAAACTGAACCGGTTAAAAAACCGAAAAAAACCGGTTTTTCTTCAGGTTAACCGAACCGAACCGGTTTAAAAACAGAAAAAAACCGGTTTGAAACTCAATCTCGTTTAAAAAATAACCGGTCAAAACCGGACCGGTTATAACCGAAACCGGTTTTTAAAAAACCGGTTTTTAAATAACCGAAACCGGTTTTTAACCGGCTTTTGTGCACCTCTAATACCGGTTTTGCCAGAAACCGGGTTCCATAAGACGAGTCCTATGTGATTTTTTGTAGTAGTTACCAATAAGAGTTAGTAAGGTCGAATTTGTTTCTCAATTTTTCTTTATCAAAAATCAATATTGTTTGTATTCGCAATTTTTGTTTGAATATGCAAAGTAGTCTTCATTTCGCCTAAGGAAGTGTCCATCTTTAAAAACCAATAATATAAAAAGTCATATTTGTATCTCCGATGGTTTAATATTGGTTCCATCTTTGTTTATAGCTTATTGCAAAGTTTTTACCATTTGAATAACATTCTTAAATGTTTTTTACCATTATTGAGGAAAAGTTTTTGAAGGGACACTCTAACCGCTTAATAAACTTTAACATTTTAATTATATTTTGATATTTACCTATTTTGGTTCTTACATTTAATATCATTTTATTTTATACCCAAGTTATAAATCGATATTAATTTTGTATTATTATTTTTTGTTAAGTAACCTCATTAATAACATATACAAGATAAAAATTATTTTATTTTGTAAAATAGGATGTCACTTAAAATTAATCGTCAATAATTTAAAAATAAAACAATTATAAAAATGATAAACACTATGGTTACATAATATTATATCTTCTTCTTATTTTATAACTAAATATGTAAAAAAAAAGTTATCATTTTTGTACTTTGGGAGATATAGCATATATTTACAATAAAATAAATTATACAAAGAAACTGTATAAATATTTAAAATATATAAGACTAAATCAGTTAATCTAAATAAAAAGCTTTGAAAAAGATTAATTATTATAAAAAGTTTGTAAATTTTGTTTTACTAAATATATATTAATAGAAAGTGGATATGATAAAAGAAAATAAGTATGTAAGAGGTGCATAATGAATAAAAAAAACATAGTGTCGGTATGCGAAATCATTCGAGGAAAACAACTAGATATTGAGAGTAATAAAAAATGGTTTGGTTGGTTTAAGTAAATGAAAGTTAATTCGATTTCCTTAAAACGTGCTTTTATCATTCATGCTTACCATCATTCGTTTTCATTCAATTCTGTGTATCATATTTAACTTCATGTTGATTACCTTCCAAATGAAAATAAATTAGGAACAAAATCATCCAAAATACTATGAAATTATATTGAAAATCTACTCCAAAATTAATTTTGACAAAGTGGGGATTTAATCGATTTCATGGTACCTCCGTCAAAACTTTTCTTTCCAATAATCTCCAAGATAGCTTGTCTTCCGGTCGATTGCTACAAAGTAAGGTTTTAATGGATTTCAAGGTTAGTACCTATTTTGCATTGTAGTTTTTATTTTCTAAATATTAGCGTGTGTATTCATCAATACATGTTTTCTGAGTTTAAATGGCATAGTAAGATGTAATTATCCCACTTGTTTAACCTCAAATTATTTTTTCCGATCATGCTAATGCAATATTGTTTATTCAACTTCCTTCTTTTGCTACCATCTTTACAAATCTTCTGCTTTTTTGTTCTCCTTACTACTACTTGATTGTTGCTACCATCTTTACCAATCGTGTACTAGGATGTAATTATCCTAATTGTTTTTATAGATTGTGTTCTTTTGGTTTTGTTATATTTTATTTGTTTGCTTTTTTGTTTAGTAATTTGAGTTTGAAAAGATTTAGGTAAAACTGAGTTAAGTCACTTTAGATTGTGCAAGTTGGTACATTTTATCCATTTATATTAGTTAGAAATTTCGGAGATTGATATTCACACTGGTCAGTGTATTTTACTTGTTTTCTCCCAAACGTCTATCTCTTCCTTGTCACTATTTTTTTTCATAATCAAAATTGTGATATCTATTTAACATTTACGACGTGCAAGTTATCAAATTTTATGAAAGTGCAAGTTATCAACTTTTGAGCCGCTTGTCTCATTTTGTATACATAATGAAGAAAAATTGTTTTTAGATTGTACAAGAAGCTTGTTTTTAGTTTGCAAAAGTAGTTGGGAAATATGCCAGAAAACTTGTTTTTAGATTGTACAAGTATTTGGGAACTATATAATCAAACGAGATACATAAAAATTGTAAGTAAGCTTGTTTTTTTATCGTCATACATAATGTTTTTTTAGTAATGTTTTTTTCTGCCATCAATATGTCAAATCCTAAAGCAACAAAAACATTCATCAAAGCTTTTGGACCCAAGAGCAATCAAGAGTAACTTGGTAACAAGCTTTAAGGTTGACGATGAACACAAACTTGATCGGTAAATGACGTACTTACTGATGTTGTTTGCCGTTGTGTATGAGAAATTTTGTTTGAATAACCTTCTAAAACCGAAGGATATCCAATGTATGTCAAACCATTATCCATGGTTCCTTTCAAATACTTGAATACTCTATTTATGGCTTGCCAATGATGTGAACTAGGATTTCTAGTATACCTACTAAGCTTTCCTACAACATAAGCAATATCAAGCCTAGTGCTAATCATGGCGTACATAACACAACCAATAACCCTTGAGTATTCTAGTTGAGACGCAGGATATCCTTTATTAGGTAAAAGCTTAATATTAGGATCTATAGGAGTGCTAACAGGAGAACAATTTTCAAAGTTAAACTTTTTCAATATATTCTCAATATAATGAGATTGAGTGATTGAAATACCATTGTTTCCTCGTTTGATACTTATACCAAGAATCACATCCGCCTCCCCTCTTTCCTTCATGTCAAAACTAGATGATAAAAATTTATTGGTTTTGTTTACTTCATATTGACCGGTACCAAAAATCAGCATGTCATTTACATATATACAAATTATGGCTCCTTTACAAGAAGACTTTTAGTGAAGCTATGGCTTTAATGGATGTTCATTTCTGGAAAGAAGCTATCCAGGATGAGATTGATTCCATCATGCATAACAATACTTGGGTATTGTCTGATTTACCTCCTGGATGGAAGACATTAGGATGTAAATGGATCCTCAAAAGAAAGATGAAAGTAAATGGCACAATAGATAAGTATAAAGTCATATTGGTTATCCAAGGCTTTAGGAAAAAGGAAGGCATTTGCCTTTTTGATACTTATGCTCCTTTGGCTAGAATATCTATCATTAGATTGTTGTTGGCTCTTACAGCTATACATAATATTGTAATTCACCAAATGGATGTGAAAACTGCATTCTTGAATGGTGAATTAGATGAGGAGATTTACATGAAACAACCTGAAGGGTTTGTGATGCATGGAAATGAAAACAAGGTGTGCAAACTACAGATAACATTGTATGGTCTGAAACAAGCACCAAAACAATTGCATCTTAAGTTTAATGATGTGATATTATCTAAAGGTTTTGCATTGAACCAAAATGACAAATGTGTATATAGCAAATTTGATACTTCTTGTAAAGGAGCCATAATTTGTATATATGTAAATGACATGCTGATTTTTGGTACCGGTCAATATGAAGTAAACAAAACCAATAAATTCTTATCATCTAGTTTTGACATGAAGGAAAGAGGGGAGGCGGATGTGATTCTTGGTATAAGTATCAAATGAGGAAATCATGTTCAGAGATGGTCTCATCTCTTGTTCCTTCAACTAAATAAAGTTAAAAATCAGATCCAAAAGACTTAGCTTTTCTTGTCCTATCCTCCTAGGTTTAGTTTGTACCACCAGAAACATTATCACCTTGAGTTGTGTTCTTGCAAGAAGATTCCTGAATCATGTCTATTGGTCTATGTGTAGAAGTAAATCTCTTTTCATCAAAGATAGCATCTCTTGACTCTATAGCAGTGTTCACAAACACCGAGTCATTAGATTCTATAACATAGAACATATATGCCTTAGAATGCTCAACATACCCAATGAAGATACAATCTATACCCTTTTCTCCCAAGTTTTTTCCTTTTTGGTTTAGTGAGTCTTACAACAGCTCTACAACCCGAAACTTTGAGATAACTCAAATTTGGCAGCTTTTTATGCCAAAGTTCATAAGGACTAGCCTTACTCTTTTTGTTTGGAGTTGCATTCAAAATATAACAGGCTGTTAACATTGCCTCACCCCAAAATCCTTCACTAAGACCAGAATAGGATAACATGGAATTAACCGTTTCCTTCAAAGTCATATGCTTCCTTTTAGCCACACCATTTTGTTGTGGTGTATAAGGAGCAGTGGTTTGATGTATAATTTCGATATAGTCAAAATAAATCGGATCATAATAATCACCACCTCTATCCGTACGTAAAACCTCTATTAACTCATTCTTATGTAGCTCTACTTGTTTATAAATTTTAAAATTATCAAGAGCTTCATCTTTAGAATGCAATAAATAGACATAACAGAGGTGCTTTATTTCGAAGAAAATAGAGTCTTGAAGATGCACTCATTTCATTACATGGACTTAAGGACGCACTCATTTGAAAACACATTGATGTTGGTCACTAATAAAGATGAGTTAATGGAATCTAGAATAAATGAGTTGTTTAAGAAAACAGAGGTGCTTTATTTAGAAGTGGATGATATGAATGTTCTTGAAGAAGTTCTCGTGGAATGTGTTCCTATTCCCAACATTCGTTTAGTAATATAAAAGTCCTTGATGTTTCCAAGTGTGCAAACTTGAGATACCCCTTCACAGTTGCTATGGTGAGTGGTTTGATTAAGCTTAAGCGCCTCAATGTTTCACATTGCCCTGTTCCGGAGGTACTTGCACATATTAGGAATGGTGGAGCTGCGGTAATTAAGTTTCAGAAACTAAAGTTTCTATCTTTGAAGAATCTACCAAAGTTGGTAGGTCTTTGCAATACGGTTAATGTAATTGAGCTACCAGAGCTGGTGGAATTGAAACTTGTTGGCCTTCCCAATTTTACTAGCATTTATCCTGAGAATAAAAGTGCAACATCTTCAATGTCTGGTAATAAATCTGCAATTCAACCCTTCTTCAACAAAGAGGTACCTTTATACTCACATTTATGTTAACAGTTACATACATTGATCAAGTAACGAGAGTTCATATATAATTTACGACATTTCTTAAGTAAAATATTTTTAACATGATTGCATAATAAATTGATCGAGCGGTGCTATTGATGATTAACAAGTCTCAATTGTTGTGCAGGTGCCGATTCCAAAGTTGGAGATGTTGAAAATTATGAAGATGGATAAGCTCAAAGAGATATTCCCTTATCAAGTTTGTAGTAGTGACGAAGTTCATGTCTGCATGTTGAGAGAGATTCAAGTGGAAGAATGTGATAATATTGTGAATCTTTTTCCATCCAATCCCATGTCTTTGTTGGGTCGTCTGGAAGAGCTTCATGTTTCTGAATATGGAAGCATTGAAGTGTTATTTAACATCGATATGAGTTGTGTTGTGAAATTGAGGAATACGGTAGCAACGTGAGACACATTAATGTATATAGATTGGGGAAGCTAAGAGAGTTGTGGAGGATGAAAGGTGAGAGTAGCTCAGATATCCTCATCCGTAACTTTCAAGCTATTGAGGGGATACAGATAAAACGGTGTGAGAGCTTTGTAAATGTATTCACATCTACGGTCACTAATTCTGATGTGAAAGCACTTATGAATGTGAGTATAGCTGGTAGGAGACCTTGAGAAGAAAGTGGGAGAAGCATTGAATTGGTTCGGAAAAGCCAAGAGGTATGTCATGTCATTGAACTTTCAATATCTATTTTGATCTTATAGGATTTATGTATATGTGTGTGTGTACATACATATATATTTATCTATGCCTATGTATGTATAAGTGCGTGTGTACATACATATACATATATACATATCACACTACAACAAATCAATCAAATTTACACAATTTTTTTGGATGTATTTACACTTAATAGTGTATGAGATTATTGAACTTTCGTGAAGAAATGTGTTGTGACAAATTTTTTCTAGACATTTACACTTCAAAACATGGTTAAACAACTTAAAACTCCACATTCAAAGTTATGGACAAATTATGTATATCACTACAATTTTTAAGTGTGGTGAAGTAGGCTAGATTCCCCACATTGCGAAGTGTGGGTCTCTTTCAACCTTTATTTTATAATTATTATATATATTTATAAGCAAGTTTTAATATTTTTTAAAACTTTATACACTTATGACCAATTGTTGTTTATCATTTTCTAACAATTGTAAATTCAAGTCTTACACAACATGATTAAAATAGATTGGAAAATAATATTGGTAGATGTTTACGTTAAATGCAGAGATTTTACATATTTATTCTAGTGATTAAATAAGTGATCACTTTAATTATCATTATTATTTATTGGTATTATTATCATTAAATTAAAAAATAAAGATAACATAATCCTTCTACAGAGGCGATGAGACCAAACTCTTTAGCCCCCTTTACCCCTCCACCATACTTTTGTCGGATCTCCCTCCTAATGACCATCTCGGATCCCTTTCTGTGTCTCCTTCATTGGGTCATATAAGATAGCAATTCATGTTCAATTTCTTCTTCTAACGAATGCCCAGATCTCCTCGGGTGACAATCTCAGATGTATTTTCTCCTGCTTCTAAAATTCTAACCTAATTACTCAGAAACAGTGGGGAGAGGAGGGTCGACCTCTTCTAGGGTTTTCTTCATCTCTGTGTGATATTGTTACATTGAGCTTCTTGGGGATTTCGTGTTCAGAGTTACCCAAATGACAGTAATGTCAAATAACAAAACACAAAAAGGATGATGCATGTTTCCCCATCCCCTTCATCCCCCCCTTGTGACGCCCGTCCACCATACTAGTCTCAACCCTCCTTCCTGATGACCTAATGGACTCCCTTCTGTGTGTCCTTCATTGGGTTCTATAAGGTAACAATCTTAGTTGTATTTTCTTCTACTTCTAAAATCTAAGCCTAATTACCCAAGATAGGGGAGAGGATGGTTTCTAGGGGATTTCGTGTCAAAGACGAATGTGAGTGATAAAGCCCTGAACAACAATTTGTTCGTACTATCTGCCCTTTGTTTAATTCATAGCTCATGAGCTCAAAATGTTTGGTAGTTTTCTTGCATCATCCCCCATTTTTTCCTACAACTTGTTCACTTAAATTTTACATTTCACTCACCCGATACCCAAAAAGTACAGTTTCTTTGGAAACTGGGTGTCTGGTTATGGGTTGCGGCACCATGTTTTATGCATTGCATTTTTCTAATTTACAGGGATTTAGTTCTATGTTACTTGCATTAAATGATGATTTTGGATTTCAGCTCATTGAATAATGTGTTGAAAACAGTAGTTGAATTAATACAATGGTGAGGTGAGGTAGATGGTGAAAGGGAAAAAAAGGGGGACGGATGCGGGTTATGCGGGTGGTGGGGACCTATGGATAATTATAATGATAGTAATATAAAACGTAAAAGGAGAAAAATAGTCTTTTGTATAAGGCTTCAACACACTTGAATTAATGGTGTGAGTGTTAGTGATTAAAACTGTTATGAAACCATAATTTATGGACCAAAATTGTAAAAGGGTTTTACTTAGACCTATTATGTAATTTAGTCTAAAAATATAAATTTCTAGTATTTGTGTAGGTGTTAGTATTTTGCATATCTATTGCATGTATCTAATTAAGTATCATTAGAAATTGTTTAAAATCTTTAGAATTGTTGTAAACTCTAGTTATATAAATAAACATGAATGGGTGTGCAAGTTATAAATAATTAATGAAATTAAATTTTAGTCGTTGGAGATCCCTAATTATGTTTGTAATTGATATATCTGTAGGTTGATGTTGTACCAAAATTGCAAAACAATTTCTTTGGACATAAACCAAAAATTAAGATAAACACATGGACCAATTTTGTAATTAAGTCTAACAAATAGTATATTTATGGATTTATCTAAGTGTGAGTATTATGCATATGTATTATAGGTATCAAATAAGGCATCATTAAATTTTTTTAATAATTTGTATAATGGTTGTCAACTCCAGTTATATAAGTAATGAGAATTTTGAATTATATTTGTTGTTGATATATTTGCAGATTAAAGGACGTCCGGATACATAATTGTGATGGTATTGAAGAAGTTGCTTCAGATAGATATGATGAAAATGAAGAAATGGATACATCTTTATCTACACGTCACACAAACACCACATCCTTCCCTTTTCTTGATTATCTTGAACTTCAGAATCTGCCATGCCTAAAGAGTATCGATGGAGGTAATGCGAGGGGCAGGAGCACGAGCTCTACAATCATAACGAGTTCCATCCATGATCACTTCAAGGTATGCTCCCTTTTAAGTGAATCATATATATATATTCAATTTTTATGTTTTATTTGTTTTTAAAGAGATTTATGAACCCAGGCTTGCAAATTATATAATATGCATGTTTATCTAGTTTAGTTGAAATATTTATATAGATAGTCAGCTTTGGACCTGATAGTGAGTGAGAGAAAAATTGATTGCATAGATGTATATTAGTAATATCAGCATTATTGATAAATTTTTGTCAGCTAATATTAAAAATGAAACAAAAATGATTTTATTGACTTATCTTTTATGTTTTCATGCAACCAATGAATATTGAAAAAAATTTAGCTAACTCTATATCGTCTGTTGTGCAAACTGAAGATATATAAATACCATAAGCATAAAAAAATCCGGTTAACAACTTCTTTTGTCCCAGAAAAAACTTCTATTCAAAGTATTTAAATTCAAGATAAAAAAAATACACTTCTAAGGAGCCCATTGAACTATCTGTCAAAATTTTCATTTAAAAGGAAAATGTTCCTAAAAGGGAATTCTATTCAAAATACTATGATTAAGATATATATTATGAATTTACAATATACAACGTGTTGTATAATGCATATACCACTGTTTTTCCAATAGACACGGATACCAATAAGAGTGATTATTTTCCTCTTGGAGTTTACTATAACTTGTTATTTGGTTGTTTCAAGAATTTTATTTTTAGGTTTAGATGTAACACAAATAAGGTAGACCAAAGTTTTTAGGTTTAGATGTAACATACACACACATGAAGGAAGACTTTGAATAAACTTATCATTAATAAATATTGAGATGTTAACATTTCCACATTAAGTTTTTCTTCATTTTGTTTGTTCTAAGTTAACCATATATGTTAGTTTAGTTTCTTAAAACACAAAGAAGATGATGTGATCGATGCATGTACAAAAATATCAGTATATTGATTGCAAATTACGTTTGTAATAATACATTTAAAACTAAAAATTTTTCATACATTGATTGCAAATTATGTTTTTAGTAATGAATTTAAAAGTAATGTTTTTTATCCTTCCACTTTGAGGGGTAATAGGTTGTAGAGTCAAATGCCATTTATTTTCACTTCATAAATCATAAAAGCAATATGAGTTTTAAATTTTAATTTCCCTTGGCGACATTGATAATCAAGTATCTTCATGTGGGGAGAACTTGTGTTTTGCAACCACATGTATAAGTAGCAAATATTGTGTTAAATTTGTTTACACATAAGGAATATGTATGTGTGGCAAACAACTAAGCAGTCTAAGCTTTATTAATTCAGTCAGCTCCATTAATTTTTTGTAGTGTTATGAAGTCGGCGTTGTTTCTTGGTTCTTATGTCAATACTCCAAAAATATTGATATAATTGAGTGTCGTTCCCTATCAAGAGTATTCCTATCCTATGTAGCGGGAGAACTGCATAAGCTTGAAGAGTTGACAATAATAAGATGTAAGTCAATGGTAGAGGTATTTGAAATTGAAGGGCTCAACAATGATGGTGTTGATGGTACTAATGATGTTAGTGATGGAAATGATGATACTTGTACTACAATGACTATCCCAAGGTCAGCATATATGACTTTGGTTGAATTGATCAACCTAACTATATTGTATATCTCAAACTGTGAAGTTTTGGAATATATATTCACAAGTTCCACACTTAAAAGCCTTAAGCAACTTAAAGAATTGATTGTAGAAGAATGCAAGGCAATGCAAGTGATTGTGAAGGAAGATGGAGAGCGCACATAAACATCTAAAACTATAGTCTTTCCTCGTCTCAAGTCCCTTACACTAGGAGATTTACCAGATCTGAAGGGTTTCTTCTTGGGGATGAATGAGTTCAGATGGCCAGTATTAGAAAAGGTTAAGATTTATGGCTGCACATAAATGATGATTTTCACATCTGGTCCCTCGATGGCTCCAAAGCTCAACTGCATACATACAGGCTTAGGCAAGCATAGTCTCGAATGTGGCCTCAACTTTCATTTGACCAATGCATCACGGGAGGTATTTTGTTGCTTTACTTCATTATTTAACTAGGACAGACTGTAGATTTATGATGGTCAACATATTATTTGCTGACAAATTTAAGTGTTTCATATGTGTATTTCAAAAGAAACACAACATAACGAAATGGAAATACATAACCACTTACCATTTTTTTTTGTATCCATAAAAATTTATGAAAATATGCAATTTTGTTTTTTACTATATATTATTATGGCATTCCTATGATATTAAGTTGTCTCTTATGTTACGAGAGATGTTCTATTCACTCATTCATAAATTTACCACTTAATGTTTAAATCAAGTTAGATGAACTAAAGACAAAGGCCCGATTGATGCACTCACTGTGGGTGGGTTTTTCCATTACCAAAGATTTCTGAACATATACAATACTAGGCGCAATTTAATTCATTTTACATTAAAAATTCAAATTAATATGGTTGAAAATGTATATATAACTTGAACCATGTGAGGGAAGTCCTATATTATAAAAGATATATAGAAAGAACCTATATTGATAAATAATAGAAAATATACATGTCTAGGAATTTCACTCTATTTTATTAAACAATCTAATTAGTTATATGTCACAAATCACGATGCTACCTCTTAATATTCAACTTTTTTACGTTTTAAAGATTAATCCCTTAATGAAAATCTGAAAGGAAAAAGAAATTTATACGGTAATAGAACTTACAAATCACAATCCTTTATTACCTTTCTACACCAAATGTGTTTTTATTTTATAATCGTCGTGTTTGTGATATTCTATATTTATTTTTTCTTAGCAGACTCTACTCTCTACGTGCTTGATATTGGGTAATTTTGAAAGATATGGAAATCTAGTTTAATTAATATTCTATGTTTTAATTAGTTGTTTAGTAGTTTTCAATTGTGAGTTGGCTTTGAATAATGTGGCAGTAGGTGAGAAAGAGAATTGGTATTTCTCTTTGATTATTAGGTAGTGGGTTGTTGCAGAAATAAAGGAAACGTGGTTGTTAGCTAAGTGGCTATATATAGCCATCTAGTTTATTGAATAAAGTTAATATATATGCAGCAAGTTTTTTTTTTAGTCTGAAATACTTCATCTCCCTTTTCATTCTTCACATACACGTATTTCTAATAAACTGTGAAAGTTTGTGTGTTTTTTTTTGTTAGTGGCCCTGGAGGTATAAACCAACATTTGGTATCAGGGCGTCTGGGTTCATACCTGCGTACGTAGCAAGAAAGCAAGCATCAAGGTTGTTCATGTGTTGATCAGAAGAAAGAAGAAGCAGAAAGCAAGAACGGCAAGACGCAAGTAGAAAGAACCATTAAGTAAGAAAGCAAGTAGCAAGAGGCAAGGAGAAAAGAATACGATCGAGATCAAGACCGTCTTGAAATTCGAAAGTTTAGCAAGAGATGGCAGGAAACGTAGGAGCCATGACGATCCGCGAGCAAGGTAATGTACCACTTCAATGTCCTAGACTAGAAACGAAATACACATCATGGTCTATACTGGTTGAGACGGTGTTAAGGGCATACGGTTTATGGGAGTCGGTGGATCCCGTAACAGGAGGAACCGTGGAAGGAAGAAAAAACTACACCACGAAAGCCATCATCTTCCAAACTCTATCGGAAGATATTTTACTGCAGGTATCGAAATATAAAGATGCAAAGGATGTTTGGGAAGCGATTCGGGTTCGATACTTAGGAGCTGATCGAGTTCAAAAGGCACGTTTGCAAACTCTTCGAAGTGAGTTGGAGTTGTTAAAAATGAAGGAGAACGAGAATATTAATGATTTTTCCGGCAAGATAGGTGGCATTGTAGCAAAATTTAAAAGTCTCGGTTTAAGTATTGATGAAGAAATAATTGTGAGAAAGCTTCTCAATTCAGCCCCGAAGAAATATCTACCAATAATTGCCTCCATCAAGCAATACTCGGAGATTGAAACCATGTCTTTTGAAGAAGCGGTGGGAAGACTCAAAGCTTACGAAGAAAGACTCAAAAGTCATGATGAAAAGGATGAGGAGCAAGATCAACTTATGATGGCAAGTGAACAAAAGCATGGTGAAAGTAGTGGACGCAGAAGAGGACGTGGGAGTAACTCGGAGAGAGGTGGAAGAGGCCGAGGAAGAGGAAATGGTCGAGGCGACAAGAGTGGATTTCGTTGCTAGAACTGTGGAGAATTTGGACACTTCGCGAGTGAGTGTACAAAATGGAAAGATAAGGATAATGAAGTCAATTTGATTGGAAAAGAAGAGCCGGCCTTACTGTGATGAACGAACATGCAGATTTTTTCAAAATTACGGGGTGAGTATTGGGTAATTTTGAAAGATATGGAAATCTAGTTTAATTAATATTCTATGTTTTAATTAGTTGTTTAGTAATTTTCAATTGTGAGTTGGCTTTGAATAATGTGGCAGTAGGTGAGAAAGAGAATTGGTATTTCTCTTTGACTATTAGGTAGTGGGTTGTTGCAGAAATAAAGAAAACATGGTTTGTTAGCTAAGTGGCTATATATAGCCCTCTAGTTTATTGAATAAAGTTAATATATATGCAGCAAGTTTTTTTTGAGTCTGAAATACTTCATCTCCCTTTTCATTCTTCACACACACGTATTTCTAATAAACTGTGAAAGTTTGTGTTTTTTTTGTGAGTGGCCTTGGAGGTATAAACCAACACTCGACTCCAGATATGATAAATCTACTTCAGTTCCCTGGGTCGTTTTCCAATTTGATTGAAGTAGAACGGGACTATGATGAAAAATTATTGAAAAGCCGTGTAATTTTTCCATGCAAAGAGCTGCTTAATTTGAAGAATCTTGAAAAGCTCTATATTACTGGTAAGTATGGTTCCTTCAGATTAGAGGAGGTATTTGAAGTAATAGAAGGGACAAAGGATGATGTGAATGAAACACAATCTGTTGTGGAACTTCCAAACCTACACGACCTCGCTCTGAATGAAATACCTACACTGCATCATATCTGGAAGAGCAGCCGGTCGATAGCGTTGAGCTTTCCAAACCTTACAAAGGTCTCAATTAATGAATGTCGACTTCTTGGACACGTTTTCACTTGTTGCATGGTTGGTAGTCTGTTGCAGCTCCAAGAGCTACAAATAAGTTACTGCCACGACATGTAAGTGATTGTGAAGCATGTTGAAGATTCTGAAAGTAGAGCCACCTAAGTTGTGTTCCCTTCTCTAAAAAACATAACACTTAACGATCTTCCAAATCTCATTGGATTTTGCTTGGGGAAGGCGAATTTTGTATGGCCATCATTAGATACTTTGGAAATAAAAGATTGTCCACAAATAACAGTTTTCACAAATGGACAATCAACTACTCCGAAACTGAAGTTAATAAATGCAACTTTTGGATTGTGTCATGCAACAGAAGACCAAAACTCTTTTATAAAGACCAAACAACAAGAGGTATGCAATGTTTCCTTTGGTTATTATTAACAGATTAATGTTTTCTCCAACAAAAAGTTTACATTGCTCTTTGAATTTCCACTTGTAATCTCCTACAGGGATGGCAGTTCTAGAGAAACATCAAATTCACACGTGCAGTTTGGTGCATTTTGAAGTCAGCTATATTTATAGCATAGGTAAGATTACAACATTGTACAAAGGTCCATGAATTAGACGTGTGTCTAGTCTAAAGAAATGAAATGATTGCATCACCTCCTATTTGGTATTTCCTTCTCAGCAAATTTTTTAAGAATGGTAAAATTTTCAAATACACTTATTTAGGCATTTGATTAATTCCAAACAGGAAATAGTCCTTGTTCATACAACTCTCATCCAGATGCATCGTTATACAAACATCATTTTTTCATTTAATGGTGTAGTGGATTGTAATACTCCTTATTTGGCTTTTTATTGCTCTGTTAAAAGGGTAAAATGATCAATTACTCTCATTCAGAAAGTTCGTTTACTCTGAAAAAAGAAAGTCTTTGCTCAGATAAAATGCTTTCTCCAGACATATGTTATTTACACTGAACATTTTATCCATAAAACAGGAAGAAAAAAAAGAAACACGCACTTAGTTCAGGACACTGCAATCATCATAACATTATTTTAACTTCTTTTAGTGGGTATCTCTTTGTGGGAACAGTAATGACTTCTATGAATATTGACCAAAATGGGTCGCTATGGATTAAAGTTCATCCACGAATGCTTTCTTGGCAAAGATCATAAAGCTCTGTTAAAACAATATCTGAAATAAAAATAATAAATTTGGTTACAGATATATCTTATGTTTGGATGCTTTCTTGGCAAAGTTTCCCAGTCATTCCTTTTCTTCCCCTGGCTCTTTTCCTAAAAAAGAACGAATCTTTCAAAACGACTCACCTCTAGATTTAAGTGTCAATTCCCATTTTCATAAAAGAAGAAAGTCTTCGGCTTCTATGTTTGTCAAAATGTCCCAGTTTGATTCCCCCGAATCTAAAGCTACCCTTCCAGGGAAACAAATCATGAATTTGGTGATGTGGCAAATAAAGATGTAAAAATATTGTGTTCACTCTGTAAAAATCTGTTGGATCTTGTGGAAAATGACTATATTGTCCCTTGTTCTATGATATCATTATCTAAGGTGCACTTGCTGTCAATTTGGGAAGGGACAGAAAATGGTACGATCAGTGTACCTGTTGTGGTATCAAGACAGTTGCAGCCGATTCATCCAACGTGCAGTTTCTAAACAATGTACGGTCAGTTGAAACTATTGTAGCATCCCATATCTGACATAGTGAGGGTATATCGGTATTTTTGCTGAATAATATATGTTTTGGGAGTTGGGAACTGTGCCATGGCTTAGGTTGTCCCACAGATATTCATTTTTTGACATTGTAAATGATTGATGTGTTGAATGTGATTGCACTGTGTAATTACTAGGGCTAAGTGCAAGAAATATCATCGTACTTTCATCTGTTTGTGTATTATATCATCCTACTTTAATTTCTTTCTATTAAAGCATTGTACTTTCAGAAATTTTCCATATCAAGTTATTGTATCTTCTAGAATCTACCAAATAACATTGTAATTGCAATCTTTTACTTAGGACATTGTACCTTAAGATCTATACAAATATAGCAGTGACGGTTGCTTTGTATTTCGGTGACATTCCTATAATTGACTAGATTTATTGTAGTTGTAACATGGAGAAATGAAAGTGGAATCCTATAAAAAACAAGGAGAATCAAAGAACAAGACTAAATGAGGCCATGGTTTTGACGAAGAACGGAAATACGGAATAGACAAGAGAATTTCACGGGAACTATAGTTGTGTTACGTCCAAATGAGCCTCAACCAACATTATATATCGTATACTTATATGTGTCAAAGTCAGGTTGTACAACACGAATACGGATCATAAAAATCTTCATTTTTTCCCACATACATACTCCTCTTAAGCTTCCTTGTAGAAGTCTTGACTGCACCTCTTCTTCCACCCAATAGCACTTAATAACAAGCTTACTAACCCATTCAACCGGGGAAAGCAACCTTTCCAAGTTAATAAGATAGCTTGATACAAAAAGATGTTTCAAGTTTAGATTGGATGTCTTATTAGTAATTTCAACACTAATTGATCCTCTCTAGGTAACTTTCAGCCAATCAGACTTAAATTACAAAGGATTCAAACTGTCTGACTACAACCATACAAAAGTCCACATCATGAGCCCCAAATTTACACATACAAGTACCCATTCATGTATCACTACACGAATAGAGATGCACACTGAATCATTAAACACGAGTAAAGATACATAATCAATAGCCCTATATTATACTTACACCTTGATATACCTTCGATAATAAATTATATAACGAATAAAGATACATGCAATAAAACACAGCATCTAAGACGTGCACTATTGCTTTTGATTGTTGATTTTAATGAAAATAGGGTTGATAATACTATTACTTGACCCGTGGTGTCACCGTGTCTTACCGTGTTTGAATTACAGCATATAACTTGGACAATAATGACCTTGGGCCTTTCTTTGTAGTTTTTTTCATGATTCTCGCTAGTGTGCGATAATATAAATGTCGCCGTTCAAAAGAAAGAGAAATGCTTATATGGTTTTTTTATAGAATTTGCCATGGTATACAATAGAGTGGTGGGACTAACTCTATAAATAGAACAATAATAGGATTGTTTTTTCATTGTTCAATAGCCCCATATATATGTTAGGATCGAGACACTTAACATACAAACACGAAACTCACACACTCAGCTCACAAATTAAGAACACAAGGATTTTACATGGTTCGGATTCGGTGTCAATCCTACATCCACGGGCACAACTAGATTTTATTTGAATGAGGAGATTACAAGAGATACACACTCAATCTTTGCATGTATTGTGTGTTGTGGTGCATCTTTCTAACAAGCCTTACCACCTATATAAATACATGAGATGGTAATGTGAACAAAGGAATGTGAAATCAAAAGAAGTAGGCTTGAGAAGAGTAACAAATGTAAACTTCTCTTTGACTCACCAACCTTCACCAACCATTGAAAAATCTTCACCAACCATTCCTAACAATCTCCCACTTGAAGATTTTGAACATCTCTCATTAATCTCCTAACATAACAAGTCTTCCAAGCTTCCAGTTCCCAAGAACAAGTCTTCCATACTTAGTATCAGTGCATCATCCTCAGACACACCCTCAGCACCAGTAATGTTCAATTCTTTCTTTGGACATTGACTCTTAACATGTCCCACCTCCTGGCAGTTCCAGCACTTCACATTCTTCCAAGTTCTAGATGAACTTCTTCCCCGACTCCCACTGCTCCCACTATTCCTGCTATTCCCTCTACCTCTTCCGATATTTAATAACTCAGAAGAAGAAGATCCACCTTGATTCTTGCGTCTGATATCCTCGCCAAGAACCAAATCTCTAACCCCTTCAAAAGTCATACCACTGGTCCCCACTGAACTTGTAACAGGGGTTACTGTTCCAGACCAGCTATCAGGTAGTGAAGCTAGTAGCAGTGAAGCTTGACTCTCGTTATCAAATTTAATTCCCACAGATCACAATCTGGACAGAATTGAATTTAGATTGTTAATGTGAATCGTAACAGAACATTCCTCATTCATCATTGCAGTGAATAACTCCTTCATCAAGAACACCTTGTTAGCCGCCGACGGTTTCTCATACATGTTCGTCAGAGCATCCATCATACCACGCGCCGTGGTTTCCTTCATCATGTTGAAAGCAACGCTCCTTTCCAATGACAAAGTAATAACCGCCTTAGTTTTCTTGTCCTTTGAGTTCCATGCATCTTCAGCAGCTTTTTCCATTCTCTCCGGTTTGTCTCCAAGTACCACGTCCAAATCTTTCTGACATAGCAATGCTTCTAATTGCATTTTCCACCAGCTAAAGTCAGAACCGTTGAACTTCTCGATTACAACATTGTCTTCGGCCATTACGACAAACAAGAGACAAATCTTTTATAGTACTTTTGTGTGACAGAACAGAGTACCATTCAAAGTACCAAGACACCTTTAATACGATTAATAGAAATTAGTTTCTGATGTGGAAGATCAGACAAAACTGCAACCACAGAGCATACTCTAATTTCTAAAACCGAGACCTCCTCCAAAACCCGAAGCTCTGATACCAGTTGTTAGGATCGAAACACTTAACATACAAACACGAAACTCACACACTCAGCTCACAAATTGAGAACACAAGGATTTTACGTGGTTCGGATTCGGTGTCAATCCTACATTCACGGGCACAACTAGATTTTATTTGAATGAGGAGATTACAAGAGATACACACTCAATCTTTGCATGTATTGTGTGTTGTGGTGCATCTTTCTAACAAGCCTTACCACCTATATATATACATGAGATGGTAATGTGAACAAAGAAATGTGAAATCAAAAGAAGTAGGCTTGAGAAGAGTAACAAATGTAAACTTCTCTTTGACTCACCAACCTTTACCAACCATTGAAAAATCTTCACAAACCATTCCTAACAATATATTATACCTACACCCTGATATACTTTCAAAAGTAAAACGAATTAAGGTGAATGCAATGAACACAGTTTCCAACAGAGTACCCTACTGCTTTTGTTGATTTCATTGAAAATCAAATTGATAATACTATTACTAGACATGTGGTGTCACCGTGTCTTATCGGTGCTCAATTTACAGCATTACTAGGACAATGATGGCCTTCGGCCTTTCTTTGTAGTTTCTTTCACGAGTCTCACTAGTGTGCAATAATATGTCGCGTCGTAAAACAAGATAAATGCTTAGATGGTTCTCTATAGAATTTGCCATGGTATACAATAGAGTGGTCGGACTAACTTTATAAATGGGAAAATAACAGGATTGTTCTTTATTTTTTGTTTGGAATGCAGGGATAAATGTAAAAATTAACAATGAGAAATCAATACAAACTACTCAACACAAACAAAGGTACGCCAAAAGCAACTGAGAATTTGGTTGGTGCTGGACCGAAGTTTAGCTTTGGTTCACCAAAGTAGAAACATCTTGCTGCCACTGCCACATAAAAAAAGAATGTTAGTATCTACGGAAAAGTTATCCATATCAGTTGCAGAACTTCTAGGAGAGGATGCGAAAAGAAAAAGAAGTAAATAATAGTCAAACCCTGCTTGAATATAGTAAACAATAAAACAGAAACTCACAGGTAAAGGAGAAAATTTCCAATGGTTGACGGTTATGGACGTGTGATCTGATTTTAAGCGCTCAACCTCTGTTGTGAATATATGTGGCATGCCTGTTAAAACCAGGTGCTCTAATTGCTGTTGTTTCAGCAATGTGGTTGGAATGTTACGTAATTTGTCACAGCACCTGATATCTAGATGTTTGAGTCTTTGCATCGATCCTTCTTCAACAAACCAGCTCTCCAGTTCCTTTAGCATCCACATTTTCAACACCCGAAGCTTACTAAATCCTCCTTTACGGGAAATCATTTCTTTTCCTACGTAGGACTGTCCCAAGAGCCGGAGCACTGTCAGGCAGGGAAGTTGACCAAGAATCTGCATAGGATCTTGCACTAGCAGTGAGATTGACAATGTCAAAACCTTCAGTGTTGGTGGGAATTCATTTAGATCGGGTAGCTTTTCTAAATTTCCCAACAAGTTTAGGTGGGAAAGTTGTCCCAGATCCGACATTGATCTGAATCTGAGTTCTGAAGGGCGCCCAAGACTATCTTTGGATCGCAACCTTAAGGACCGTAATTCGGTTAACTTCGAGATCCAATCCATTAAGTCATCCTGCTTGGAGCTTAGTTGGAATGTAATGCCCAGTTCTCTAAGATCATTCAACTTATCTAAACCGTCCTTTATGGGGATTTTCTCATCCAAAGACAATCCCCATAGTGTCCACAGCCTCATGGAGGAGTGTGGACACATATTGAGACACATATCGTTAAGATTGAGATGATAAAGTTTCTTCAGTCTCCAAACAGAACATGGTAGCTCATCTATGCATGTATGTTTCAGATCTAGAGTTTCCAAGTTGGTCAGTTCACCAACTGATGATGGGAGACTATCCAAATATGTTGATCTCAGACCTAAGTACCTCAAATTGCATAAGTTACCGATGTTTTCAGGTAAGATGGGTTTATACACGCCCTCTAGGTCAAGAACCCGTAATAACCCAAAGCCATCATTGATAATATTTCCCAAAAGGTTTCCAATTCTCTTAGCCTGCGTGTAATCTGTTTTTTGATGGTTAAATGAGGTGTAAGACCGTAGGTGGGACGGATTAAAATGAGAACTCTTAGGCTGTGCTTTTTTAGGTGAAGATGGACTAGACATTTCTAGTGCATAATGGTTTCTTGCTTTATTCTCATCTGATATAAACGGAGAGACATACCTTGAGAATGATGGGTAGGCAACGTTTTCGTTATCCATAATTTCCTTTTTGTCATTTCCTTGTTCCCTCTTTGGACTTTCATATTCCACCATCCTACGTACATTGAAAAGACCTACTTCCTCACAGTTAATCAAGTTACGGTAGGTGTGAAAGAGACTGGTTTGTTGGGCTTTGGGCAACAAATAATCATGCAGAACTCCAACTACGCGACATCGTCTTGGGCTATTGTCAGACCTCAATTTTGATATCTGAATCATGTTCCTGTTAACTAATTCTTCAAAATATGTTTGGGCGATATCTTCTGGAAATACTTTGGTCGAATTCTGTTTCACAAAGCCTTCAGCAAGCCACAACCGTAGTAACCGCCTTACTGGAATGTCAAATTCTTTAGGAAAAAGAACAGAATAAAGCAGGCAAACCTTCAAGTGGTCCCTTAAGTCACTATAGCAAAGAGACAATATGTTTACAGTATTTTGCTCGCCAGAGAAGACATGAGGCCAGCTGCTCGGATTCTTCATGGAGAAAAGACCGGCAAGCAGGACGATATTTAGGGGTAGACCCTTACAGCTTTGTAGAATTGCCGGCTTTGATTTTTCTGGAATCAGGGGGCAACTTTGTTCTTTACCAACCCTCTCTCTGAACATCTTCCAGCTGTCATCATCAGTTAGAGGCATCATACAATGTGAAACTATGCTCATCTGTTGAGTTTCCATTTTTTGTGAAGAAGTCAAGACCAGCTTACTTCCATTCTCTTCATCTGGTAAAGTTTCCTTTAAATATTCCAAGATATTGCAACTATTTAAACCATCTAAGATGACCAAGTACCGCTTATTCTTGAGGTATGATGAAAGCTTCGACTTCATTGCTTTCTCATCGTCCGTACTAACGGGTGTATCTGTAATACTTTGAGTTGCCTTGAACAATTTTAGCAGGATTTCTTTTGTGGTATACTCCTCCAACACTGAAACCCAAGCACAGAATTGAAAATGGCGCTTGATGTCTTTATTTTTGTAGATTATGCGAGCAAGTGTTGTTTTGCCTATACCACCTTCACCAATAATTGAGACATGTTCACTGTTCTTAGTGAGCTGGTTCACCAGAGTGTCGACATCATCTTTCAGCCCAAAGATACTCAAATCTTCTTCTTTGTAGGAAAAGCTTGAAATTCTCCTTGTGTGCTGAAAACGCTCTTTGATACCGACAATCTGAATCTCTTCTTCGTTGCATGTGTAGCTGAAGTTCAGTTCCTCCATACAGCTTCCAGAATTTGTTTCTTGTGTTTCTAAAGTTGAAGAAGAACCATGTACAGGGGGAGGATATTGTGCAGTTCCATTATTTCCAACCACAGTATCTTTATCAGTTTTTTCATCGTTTGAAATTTCTTTGCCTGGAGCCCTCCTTTGAGATTGATGGTCTCTTAGGTACGTCAGTTGTGTAGTGATTATCTTAACTTTCTGGTGGATCTTAATGCAAGAGTTCAAGTTGTTGAAGAAGAAAATATGGTTTGTCAAGAAGCCAAATACCTTCCGCCTGCAAGAAACAGCGAGAGTGAACTTCTCAATCCCGTCCTCGACGTTGTAAATAGCATCAAGGTATTCTTCTGGTTGCTGGTTCATCTCCTTCGTGGAGATCATCAAGTCTCTCATTGAGTTGAGCGACTTCAAGATCTCCTGGACTTCATAGACTATGACTTTGTTTTGGGTTAGTGATTGCCCTTTCAGCATGTCAATTAGTTTCTCTAACACCACAGATACTACTGCCTCTACTGCCATTGGATATGAACTCTCTCTCTCTCTCCTTTATAGTGGAGCAGATGCACCGTAATTATTGAGTTGTGATACCAGGAAAGGATCCTTGATCCTTTTATATACAAGTTTCTGCCGCGTGACAGTTCTTTGTCTTTGGCCCACCTTCAGTTCCCACGGTGATCGATTTGCTTCATGAGTTTTTATTTGCTGAATGATGAATCTACACGTACGTTTTTGTTTATTGATTTGTCGGAGTTCAGAAGTTTACTAGGAGATCTTTTCGGTGGTTTTTATACAGGTAATTTCATTGAAGGTGTGACGAAAACGAACGCTTATCTGTAGTCAAACATTTCATACTTTACACTGGGAAAGGTCGTGGAAAATTCCAAGATAGGAGAAACTGATTGGGGGACAAATACAAATATAAATTGTCAATATATGATGTTACGAGTATGTTTCCATTGCTTGAGGACTAAGATATAAGCAAATTTAACAGAATTTAGGACGAAGTTTACAGGGATGTTACATGGAGACTTACGTTTTGGTTTGTCTTTCATACACCCTATCTACTAACTAGCATCTCCAACGATTGCTCATCGTAAATATTTTTAATTTTTTAATAAGCTGTTTTTGACGCAAAACTAAACCCGAAATAAAAATATTCCAAGGGATATTATATTATAATTGAATTCAAGTTACGTTAGAAAATTTTATAGAATCTCTTTATTTATGGAGGAATAAAAAATTTGGCAGGTATTATCATCAAATTTCCAGAAATTAAAAAATTGACTACAAATTACTGAAATTAATTAATTTCTAATTACTCACCTGAATTTAGGAAATCATTTCAATCACCTTATCTCACATCCAAAATTAAAAACAAAAAAGAAAATCGGGAAAACGACAAAATTTGGGGAAAATTGGAAATTGGAGGCTTAAAATAGTGGTATTTAGGGATCAACTGATGGGTAGGATCTCCGGCCAGCGGAGAGCTTTCTGCCGATGTACGAGCCTCTAAATTTTTACAAATTAGAACTTATATCTGTTTTAAGTTGAGCATCTTGTGACCTACTAACCTTATTTGTCCATTTCCACTTCTCCGGCTACTTCGTCAATCTTATGCACCTCACTTTTACAAAGTTATTTTCCATTGGAGTGAAAAGTTTTTTAAGTGGTCCGCTTAAACTATCTCCAACTACTAATACTATTTTTATGTGTTCCGCCTAAGGTTTACAAAGAAGTAAACAAAATAAAATATTTTTGTAATTTTTTGAAAATTTTATCTCCTAAAATGCAATAACAAATAAAAATAAAAATAGAATGACCCCACCACAAGCTTAAAAATACGCATTGTCTTCGATGCTTGGGCAAAGAGGTAAAAGAAAGTTACATCGGACACTATGTAAATATCCAAGACATTCTAAATAAGTATGACAAATAGAGAGGCGTGAAAATTTAAATAAAGAACGAGTGTACCCTCTTTTGTCGAATGCATTGTTGGATCTCAAAATAGAAAGTCTAGATATATTCTTGAACCACGTGATCTGTCTTCCCTTGTCTTAAAAGCTTCCAATGGTGCCATCTAAAGCTAGAGTTATCTAGATTCTTCTTAGTTGGTATATATATCAAGAAAGCTCGTAATATCATTCTTAATCAAAGTTATAAATCAGATAAGCATTTGGTTTAAACAAGTTGACTAGCATTATAATTTAAAGAACCGCAAAATTTATATGAAGTTAAAAGCTTAACTTCTATCCTAAAGGTTGAAACTCCATGATTTTGAAATGAAATAGCAAGCATCCATAAAAATCACTTGTTACTAGTTTGCTTCAAAAATCGATTACGTAATCTTGAAAACAAATAACCATAATCATTCAATACTTACACTCGCGAAATAAAATATTCAAAAATATAATCATTAAAACAAAGTTTCAATCATGAATTGAACAAAGATTCAAGAACTATTCATAACTAGATAATCATTCACAAGATTCACCAAATACTAACTTGGTAATGTTTAGCTACACATATTGAAGAAAAGAGATGGAGTGATTATACTAAACATCAAGAGTTTAACAACTAATGTTTCAAGCTTTAATAGAGGCTGGAAAAGCTCTGAAAATCGCTTATAAATTGCCTTTTTCTAGTCTAGTTCAAAGCTCAATCGATTACCCTGGCTTAAGTGCAGCCAAATCACATGGGACATATCTTTTCCCCCCAAAAAAATTCTACTCGGCCCGAGTAGAATTCTACTCAACTCGAGTAAGCGTGACAGCCTTATACTTTATTGTTTAGCATGCCCAACTTGTCTTGCACCCATACCCTCTTGCATATTCCATGTTTGACCAGGATTTGACCTATTTTTAGCCTATTTTCTTAACAAAGTCGACGAAGTTTTCTTTTGGAAAAAGTCATCAAATCAAACTGGGTATAGCAACTCCAAAGCTAGAGTTATCTGGATTCTTCTTAGTTAGTATATGTATCAAGAAAGTTGTTGATATCCTTCTTAATAAAGTCATTATGGGTTTAATCAATGGGGTCACCATTTGATCTGATAAACCCTAAATATCAGAGTATCTTCACCTGATAACAAACGTGATACTTCTCTTAAACTCTTTCCAAAAATTATGTATGTGTTGTTCATGGTGAAACAAGTGTGTGTACTGTAGTTGTTAAGGTTGTCAAGGATTTATAAGGAGCTTTTGCTGGAAAAAAGCTAAAAAGGGTAGCAAATCATTCTCCCCTTTTTGATTGGATATATATATATATATATATATATATATATATATATATATATATATATATATATATATATATATATATATATATATATATATATATATATATATATATATATATATATATATATATATATATATATATAGGGTTAGGATCCGGTAGGAACCGTGATAACTCTTCTCGTCCAATCATTCTCATAAGGGCATTAACGTCAAAACGTCTTCCTTCGACGTGACGCAATCACGTGCGACGCACGTCCACAGAACGAAATACGAACTCGAGGATTTAAGTGGATTTTTTTTCAATGTGATTTAAGTGGGGTTTTTTTTTTTCCTTTGTCGTTTTTTCGTTTTATTTTTATTTTTTTATTATTTATTTTTTAAAAAAAAATATTTTTTTTCAATTTTTTTATTTTCGATTATACTCGGTTTTTTATTTTTATTTATTTTATTTTTTTGAATGCTACAGTACTCGATTTTATTTTTTTTGTTTTTTCGTTTATTTTCATTTTTATGTATATTTTTTTTAATTTTTAATATTTTTTAATCTTAATTTTAACGTTTTTTTCGTATCTTTTATCTAATCATTTTGGATCATGATATTTTTAATCATAACGTTTTGGATCATGTATTTTTGGATCATAACATTTTGGATCATTTTTTTTTTGCATCGTGGATCATAAGTTTGAATCATTTTGTCGTTATATGTTTTTTAACTCGTTTTGGATCATAACGACTTTTGGATCTTGAATCATAACGAATATTGCATCTTTGATCATAAGTTTTGAATCATAAAACATATTTTGGTTTTAATTGGATCATATGTATTTTTTTTTTTGCTATTTTGATGAGTTTTTTTACTTACAATATAAAAATAAACACGAAAAAAACCTTTTTTTTTTTTTTGCAAACTTACTAATATAATATCTACAATGATCCATTAAATTTTCATAATTTTTGAAATTTTTTTTAATTTTTGATTTTTTATAATAATAAAAAATAAAATAAATATTTTTTTTTTCAAATTTTCATGATTATGCTTGTTTTGTAGAGAATTAAATTTTAAAAACTTTGTTTTTTTCAGAATTTTTTTTTACAAAGAAAAAAAAGTTATTGCCAAAATACAAACTGGGTGGAAAATAAATAAAGCCCAATCAATGAGGAAGTGACACATGGCGTGTGGCAATAGTGGCGCTAGATGTAATCAGATGCTAGGAGTCTTGAACAAATTACCATTTTGACCTTGAATAATTCTCTTTCCCTCCCTCTTAGTTTCTGATCTTTACAAAAAGAACCCCTGAATTTTAATACATGATCATTTATTTGCACATTGAATCTAATTCATCCATTTTTCAAGGTTAAAGGTCCAGATTTGTCCTCGCGGTTCTTACCGGATTTTGGGTTCCTACACGATCCTCCTTCTACATATATATATATATATATATATATATATATATATATATATATATATATATATATATATATATATATATATATATATATATATATATCTATACTATATTATAAACCATATATAATTTACAACCCATTTAAACACAACTGTCTTAATTTTTAAGATAGTACAAGCAACTAATGCACATTTTCATTAAACACGCGTATAGAAAACACAGCACACGGATTGCCAGAGTGTTACATTCGTAACCGTCAGATTGTTTTTTCATCTACGGATCTCCTCTCTTTTTCTCACCCCCCACCGTTCACTTTCAAGGAACCATTAGCAAAACCATCCGCTAAGCTTCATCCTCTCTGACCCTCTCTTCTCTCTTCACCGTCCAAAAGCTCCAGCCCACCACCGGATCGGCTTGCTTGGCTGGAAGGATCTGCTCGCTTGGCTGGAAACCTCACGGCCACAGTCCACCACCGGATATGCACCGGTGGAATCCCCTCACCCTCTTTTAGAAATATTTGGCAAACCTAAATTGAATTTGAAATTGAAATTTTCAAAACCATCGGTTCTCTCTCTTAGCCGATTCCCCTCCTCAGTTCTCTCTACAACACTAAATCAACGCCGCCACCATTTTAACCCTGCTGCCACAGCCACAATCACGCCACCACCCCCGTAATCGGACCACCAGCGTACCGGTGCATGAGCTGCGCAGCTTCACACTGGTCGTCACACACACCATTGCTAGAGGACATAACGTAAGTCGCACCACTCTGATTTGATGAAGACAGATACGAATCTGGTAAGTGTTTCCAATCCAGTCGCCACACACAACATTCTCCACACTCCACACTCTGTGCCCAGGGGTCTTCAGATACGAATCTGGTATGTATGTTGTATGTGTATGCGATCACTTGTCGATCCCCTGTTTTTCAGATTAAGGAGACTGTTACTGTGCTTGATGATGGGATATGCCCAGGTAAATGTAACCTCGACTCTTCTTTTATTGACGTATGCTTTTCTTTGGCTTTGTTTCTGCAGTTTTTACTAATGCAGAAAAATACAAAAAATATGTTGTGGGTGTGTCGTCAAGCCTTGATATCGTAATTCTGACATGAATGCAAGCAGTCCATACGAAAGGGGTGCATAATTTTTTGTAAGATCTACAATCCCTTATTGATGGGGTTCACTTGTCGATCCCCTGGTTAGATGCACTGTTCTTCATTTGTTCTTGATCTATTCAGGGGTGCAGGTGCAGTAACACTGATTTTATTCTTAATCTTGAGTTCTTTCTTCTTTAGCTCACACCTCCTCTTGTATGCAGGGGCTAAGCTTGTACTTTTGAGACATTTGTTGAAGAAGGCCTACACCTTCGTTGTCGTTCTTCACCCCCTATCTGTCTAAAAAAAACTACCTCACAGCTGCCACATATGAGTTTCCTCTGTCTCCTTCTAAAGCACCACTTCTGCTGACCCTATTTTGTATATCTATGTGTGTGTTTAACTGTATGTTTATGTGTGTTTATAGGACCTGAAAAGGATTGCTAAGAATTGAGATCCTCATTGCAATTATGGGTAAAATTCTTAATATATACCCCAATTTGACCTTTTTATTCGGGTATTTTAAGTGTAAATGCAGTCAATCGTTGTTGAACTTTCAAAAGAACTTATAGTCTTTATAGGATATTGATTACACACAAATGCTCTTTTTTTCAACTATGTATAACCTCATGATTTTGATCGTTGGGGATATGGTTTATGAACTGTATTGTGGGATGTGGAAGGTTGTGCACATCCTCTTCTCAAAGAATGATATTAACGATCCAGCATTGGTTATTATGATCATGTTCATTTGATTTTTTTTTTGTTCTTGCAGGATGATCGCATTGGATGAAGATTAATTCTTCGTTTACTTTTTTTAGTACCATGAGTTCAAGGTAAACACTGCAGTTATTTTTTTATTTAGTTGTGTGAGTACTTTTTCACATTATAAAAACCATTTTCTTTAATTTATAGATTAACTTCAGGATCTGGAAAAGTTAGAAACCATTTTCTGCAATTGTGTCATTTTAGAAAGGTTAAATGTTTAGGTTCAACTTCTAACTCTACACAAAAAAACTCAAATGAATGTCAGGTTCAACTTTTGATTTATGGTTAAATTGCAATGCATCCATTATTTACTTTCCTAACTTTTGTACCTCTTTCTTCTAATTTTGAACTCACAAACATTGAAGTTGAAAAGGAACTTGGGAATGCTATTATTCAAAGGAATTGCTGCAAGGATGATCTCAAGATTATGAATGGGGTAAGTTTCTTCTTTCAGCAACATTGTATAGTTTGAAAATGAGCTTCATACTCTATGTTGAAGGGTATCGAGGTTAAGAAAAAGGATATAGGAAGAAAATGATCCATCTTGATTGCAGGTGGTGTATCAATCAACCCCAAACCTGGTAATATGTTTCCTATTTTAGTGATTTTCTTTCAATATTTTAGAACAACCGATGTTTTCTTTGATCTGACCAAACATCTTGTAATTTGTGATTTGTTTCACCCATGTCGTCCCACCCAAGCTTTTCGAAATTTCAAAATTTGAAAACTTTGAAATTTTTGAAATTTGGCTCCCGCCCAAGTTTTTGGGATTTTCAAAATTTGAAAACTTAGAAATTTTTGAAACTTAGCTCCCTCCCAAGTTTTTCGGATTTTCAAAATTTGAAAACTTTGAAAAATTTGGAACTTATTCCCGCCTAAGTTTTTGGGATTTTCAAAATTTGAAAACTTTGAAATTTTTGAAACTTGGCACCCGCCCAAGTTTTTGGGATTTTCAAAATTTGAAAACTTTGAAATTTTTGAAACTTGGCTCCCGCCCAAGTTTTTGGGATTTTCAAAATTTGAAAACTTTGAAATTTTTGAAACATGGCTCCCGTCCAAGTTTTTGGGATTTTCAAAATTTGAAAACTTTGAAATTTTTGAAACTTGGCTCCCGCCCAAGTTTTTGGGATTTTCAAAATTTGAAAACTTTGAAATTTTTGAAACATGGCTCCCGCCCTTTTGGGATTTTCAAAATTTGAAAACTTTGAAATTTTTGAAACTTGGCTCCCGCCCAAGTTTTTGGGATTTTCAAAATATGAAAACTTTGAAATTTTTTGAAACTTAGCTCCCGTCCAAGTTTTTCGGATTTTAAAAATTTGAAAACTTAGATATTTTTGAAACTTAGCTCCCGCCCAAGTTTTTTCGGATTTTCAAAATTTGAAAACTTTGAAATTTTTGAAACTTAGCTTATGCCCAAGTTTTCCGGATATGTATGTGTTTGTAACTAACTTTCACTCTTTTGTCTTTTGTTTGGAACTTCGAATTAAAACATTTAACTTTCAGTTTTTGGTCTATTACAGCATTGTACTTTCCAATTTTGGTCCCTGAATTTTATGTGAGAAATGGAATTCCAATGATTCATGACATAAACATTCACGGTTCCTCACCAGTAACGTTTAAAGATGTTAAGTTGTTTTAATATTCCAAAAATTGTACCCTTTATACTGTGGATATGAACACGTCAGAATTTTATAGCTTTTGCTGAAAAGATGGTTGCACATCGGATGGAATTTATTGTATCATAATTTCAATTTTAGGCTATTGAAGACTTCATTGATTTTCTTCTTACCTTTTAAAGATCTTTTTCATTCCTTTTTACAATACTACGATATTGACATAAAACTTTTCATCATGTAAGTGTGATGATCTTTTAGGTATGAAATTGAGCGGTAATAAAGTTCGCAAACATGAAGTCTTGTTAGCAGATGCAGTTGCACAAGGAGCAATCATTGCAGTGCGACAGCTTTCGCAACCAAGTATCTAAACCTAGATTGTTTTCTAATACTTCATACCTCAAAGGTTTTCTTTTATTATACATAAACCATCTTCCATTTTTTTCTTAATATATGAATTTTATCTTGACTGCCTTGCTGTTTTCTTCCCAGGTAAATACGAAAAGATGGGTTTATAGTTGGTCCTCAAGTCTATCTGATTTGGCTAATTTTGCATTTTGGGTCCTCGAGTTTATTCTGTGTGCTGGTGTTTCTATTATTGGTAAAGGATATGAGTCTGTTGCTATAATCTATCTGGTTTAGTCGGTTGCTACAGGGGCAGTCTTGTTCTTGGATCAAATTTGTCATTTCTGGACCAAAATGTTGTAATATATTATTTTAGGACCAAAACCGTCATTTCTTCATACAAGATGCTTAACGATTCTGCATTTCCAAGACAGTTGTAATATAAAATTGTCAATTTTTTAAATTTTGTTTTCAAATTTGGTCCTTAATTGGAGTTATAAAGACTTGAGTGAAAATGAGTATGTTAAAAGCAGGAATAAGGTGGAGGGGTATATTGGTCCTTATTTGGAAAATATTAAACAAGGATATGCAGTCATCGAAAATTATGGGGGAAGAATTGGAGGTTTTTAAAATTTCATATAGATGGAACTTGTCTTCATTTTTGGCCCCTTCACAGGTGTTTCGGTGAATAGGACTGTCAAAAAGAACATAATAGGTAGAAATAAGGAGAAGGGGTGTCATGATCTTAAAATGGAAAAAATGTGTAATCTGGAAAAAGTATCTTCGTAAAGTTTGGTGGAAAAGAAATGTCCTTTATTGCATTACTAATCCAATTTATTTTGTTAGTTGTACTCTTAGAAATACTTATTTTATGGAGTATTGGATTAAGTGGAAAAAGGAATGGAAAGAAAGTAAAGTTAAATTGCATATCTTCTGAAAAAGTATGGTTGGCATGTTGACAATTTTAAAGTTTGGGAATTTTGGGTTTTTATTTCACGATCGAATTGACGGAATTTACAAATTTGGTTCAAATCCAAAAATTTTAGTTGTTTGGTTTTACGTCTTTTACTGGAAAAAGATGAAATTTAAGTTTCGAAATGGTTCAAGTCCCGAAGATAGTCGTTTTATTCCCAAGCGATTGAGATTCTCCACTTTGGTGGGTGCCAATGTTAATTTCATTAACAATTGGTGGGATATTCACCCAGTATTACATTGGCTTGAGTACTTCTTTCTTAGAATGTACTACAATTGGTTTGATTTTTTTCCGTTAAAAATAATCACTTTTGTTTCAGAAATGATATTTATTTTTTGGATTCGTTTTCTAAAATTGATTATTTCAAACCGAAACAATTGGTATGCGCCGAAATTCCTGACCCGACAAATTTTCCCGATCATACAACACCTCATGCTATCATACAAAGAAAGAACTTTCATACTTCCTTAACCCCCCCACCACCCCCCCCCCCCCCCACATGCGGCAAATCTGAAACCCAAAACCTAACTCGTAGTCGCCGAAACGAAACAATATGCTACCGCTGCATTGCGCGGGTACGCAGCTAGTGTATATATATATATATATATATATATATATATATATATATATATATATATATATATATATATATATATATATATATATATATATATATATATATATAGACAAAATTGCAAAAATGGTCCCTGTGTTTGTCATTTTTATGCGGTTTTGGTCCAAAAAGTTTTGGTGGTGCACCATTGGTCCAATTTCAGATATTTTTGTGGTTCTGGTCCCTATCAACTTGAAAAGACGAATATACCCACTATATTTGTTTTTAAATTGTTTTATATTTATTTTTAGACAAAATTGCAAAAATGGTCCCTGTGTTTGTCATTTTTATGCGGTTTTGGTCCAAAAAGTTTTGGTGGTGCACCATTGGTCCAATTTCAGATACTTTTTGTGGTTTTGGTCCCTATCAACTTGAAAAGACGGTTATACCAATTATATTTGTTTTTAAATTGTTTTATATTTATTTTTATATTTTGTTTAATTAAAAATAAAAAGACTCACCCACCTCTCTGTCTCTCTCTAGATCTCGAGGATCTCCTCCAAAACTCACGTCTTTCTCTGATCCTCGAGTTTTATCCTCCATTGCAGCCCTCTCTTTACCAACTTCTGTTCCCTCCCTGTTGAATATCCCAACTATTCTATATCCAATTCCGGGATGGATCATGAAAGATTTTGTCTTGAAATGCCGATAAGGAATAGCCAGTTATAGAAGCAGGTGGCAGGGAATGAAAGCACTCCTATGCTATCAAAGTAGAGATATTAGTTAGAGCTAGGGGCAGGCCATCTATTCCTGCTTTACTTTCTTCAAGATACGAAATGAGCAGCCGTTTTTCGTTACATCATATCACTATCGCTCAATAAGACTAAGCGAGCAAACCACCCTTTCTCTAATGGCATGGTCTTACTTCATCATTCCACGAAACTCTAAAAAATTTCTTTATCATCCTCTGAGCTCAACCTAGACCTGAGAAAATCCTTTGCACATTCCTTATCACTACTGATTAACATTTTGATTATGTCTGGTGTAGTCTTAAACATTGACTGTTCATCAAAGGACATAGTCATTTTCTCTATATTTTTTGTATAAGATATAAGTTTTCATCTGTTAATTGGGAATGTGCTTTTTGTGCTTCCAAATAAGAAAAGACTGATTCTTTATACTCTGATCTCTTACTTTTATTTTCATTTTAACTTTGTTTTACAGAACAGTCAAACTCATTCCAGAACCTTTTGAGCTCTTTTTTATTATTAACCCACTTGAACTTTTTCTTTCTTAACAGCTTCCTCGATTTGAAATCTCATCCAGTTTTTCTTCATAGTACTATTATAATTCATGGTAATTCTTGCATGGGATTTTCCTTCGATAGTGTTTCATATAATATACAGAACTTGTTGACCTTTCGATAGAGTCTTATATACTTACCTAGTATTCCTTCGCGCCGGGTCTCATATACTTACCCAGTCTCAGATACCTACGGCACCCAGTCAGAGATACGATACCTACCTACTTGGCCTTCGATACGGTCTCATATCAGATAGAAACCTTACCATTTATGAAGTTGTCATAACCCTGGACCTGAAAAGCACTAGTAAGACTATACACCAGCAATGAGAGGCTCAAGGAAGTCATGTTCCATTTAGAGCATACTACTGTATGAGAGGCTCAAGGAAGTCATGTTCCATTTAGAGCATACTACTGATACAGGCATTGAATAGAGCTATTTATCTTGAAATATGCTCTCTTCAAGGGATTTTTTCTTGCCTTTTACCCGGTCTTTCAAAGTGATTTCATAGCCCCTCTAGGATTTTATCATCTAACTGATAACCTAGAGAAAGACATGTGGCAATATTACTCTAAAGGGTCAGCCTTAGGCTTGGGGTATAACGGTTCGGAGAGATCAACGAGCACCTCACACTGCCATGCCAACCGCACGCAGCTTTTGAATCAATTTTGGGGTGATCTTTGACCAGCCGATGCAGCGGGAATGGGATATTGAATGAAAGTCAATCGAAGAGACAAATGACTTCCCCTTTTTTTCGCTAAGGAAATCTGCTAACACTCTAAACGATTCCTGAGACGACTGTTCTCTAGCCATAGAGAACAGCCTACATCCGAACTCATACCTACAAGCCTATGGATACTGGCACCTATTCTATTTCCATTGTACTTTTTAAGTCTTACTTATTTCGCAGGACCAGGGCGGAAAGACGAGTTA
This sequence comes from Cichorium intybus, assembly GCA_023525715.1. NCBI lineage: Eukaryota > Viridiplantae > Streptophyta > Magnoliopsida > Asterales > Asteraceae > Cichorium > Cichorium intybus. The sequence continues at coordinate 119,357,029 of CM042014.1, read as the reverse complement.
CTATTTTCACGAGCTCATTTGGACTCATAAATAAAACTCCTATTGATTGGGAAATGCTCAAAGGTTCTTGTTCAAATGCCAAATCCCTTAGATGACTCACCATCCCCTGAAATACCCAATTCCGGTACATTATGACAAGCTTAGCCCCCATGACATTGTGGAATACTGCCTTTTACCTGTACAAAGCCATAAGCAGTACTCCCCCTTAAAGGCAGCGATTCGGTTGGTTTGCTATTGATATAGATTAAAGACCGAACCTTTCTGCGAAAGCGTTACGGAAATGATCTACCTTTCGAATTTTGATCTTGACATGTCGGTGGTTTTTCACCGTAGCCTTCTTGCCCTAACCTAAGTCCAGGAACGGATCCTTTTGCCTGGAATGACTGAGGTAGGGCCTTCTTTGCCAAAGTAATGGGGGCCTTCCAATAGGAAGGAGGACGCTGAGACAAGGAACTTCACTTCGACGCTGGGTAACACTTCCTCTATCTTTGGAATTGAATCAATAGTAGCAGAAGGAGCCTTCATGAAAGCTGCAACAGGATAAAGGATATCCTCTCTTCTCGCTCTGTCTGCTTAATGCCTTCTATTGAATCGATTGGTGCCATTTCTTCTCTTGGAGGCAGGGCAATAGATTCATCTTGTCCTTGGCTTGTGAAGGGAATGAGGTAGGGTAGCCAAAGCCCCCAACAAAGGGAGAGGGCAATCCTTCCCAAGTAATGCATAAGCAAGATCAGGACTAGAGGGGTGTGAAGAGTAGGGGGATCTCTTGTGCAAAGCAAAGACATGTACGTGCTAGCAAAGAAGGGAAGTGGCAAGGGATTTCAAAGAAGAAGAAAGAAGAGAAAGCTAGTACACAGAGTCTTCCCCTGACTGCCGTATCTTTTTTGAACCGAATACCTTCCTCTGTCATCTCTGGTCTGTCTCTTTTTGAGAGAAGATTTTATACCACGCCTGACTATGAAGAGCTTCGAGTCTATCGGGAGAGGATGTGGTGGTAACCCCCTCTCGTCTAGAGCCGGGCGTCCAGCCGTGTAGGAAGACTCACCCTAGCCACTATAGCGACCCCACCCCCAACTCTAGCTGAGAAGCACCCTCCATCCACTTCCCCTTTTCCGTGTGCCCAAAAGCCCGCCCGGTTTATGAGCCCATTTCCGATTCCCTTACCCAATCTCATGAGAAGCAAGCCCAGCAGGCCCTATGTTGTGTACAAAACAACTAACTAGTAGTTATTATGTTTTTACAGTCTTAATCCAATTATTTACCTAATTGTATGACTATTAGACTTACGAGCAAGTATTACTCGATCATTTAATAGTATAGTTTTGGTAAGTAAAGGGTATCGAATTTCCACAGGGAATTATTAACTAACTTAAGGTTTTCAATTATCAATCAAACAGTTTAGAGGCGAGTTTTAGTAAAAACTCGTAAAACTAAGTTTTGGATGCTTGTAAAATAGACGAAATAATAAACAACAATTATCGTAACAACACAACAATTAAGAGATAATATGATCAAATTATAACAAGGGAAGCTTTCGCCTAGGATTTGTTGATTCATATAAATCTAGGTTGACTAGTTTTGATTATGTGCAATGAGTTAAAATAGGTAGCATTAAGTGGTAGGATCATATGGTCAAGTCACCAATTCTATAATTTCTAAGTTAATATAGCACAATGGTCATGTAACTAAATAACTTATAATTATGAATAATTAATATAATCTAGCATGCAAACATAGGCCATACCCTAATGGTCATAGTGATATGATCATACAATCAATGGTCATGAGTTGTAACTAAATATGATATAAGTTTTATTTCACTAATCAAGTTTATAGCTAGAATAACCTCCCTAGTTAAATGGTCAATAACTAGTCCAATGATATATAGGTGTCAATTAAACATCAAAATGGTTCATATGTTCAATACGTTTAAATGGTCAATAAACATTAATCATATGAAGATGGCTATCAAGATTATAAACTTTAATCACATTCAATATGTATAGCATGCAAATTATATATCCTAACCGAAATTTAACTCGAATCAAGAACTAGATCAACACAAATTTATATTAATGAATCAACATCACCTAGGCAAAAGCTACAGGGAATCTAGCCTAGCATGGTATCAAGTATACAATAACAATATGAATAATACATGATAAAAGATACCAACTGGTTAAATTCGATGAATCCTTGCAACAAATGAAGATCCTAGCTCCTTCTTGTAATGTAAATAATTCTCAAATACATTTATCACACATCAAATGTTGAAATACACGAAGTACAATAGTTCTAAAATGTCAAATGACTGATTTCTCTCTTGGATTCTAACAATGGTCATCCAAATGGTCGTCAATGGCCTTCTATTTATAGCAGCTGCAGTCTCAGGGCGCGGTGCGCCTCGGTGAGGGCGGGGTGCGCCTGAGTGGATGAGATCTGGCAGAGATCTGGCAGTCTTTATCGCTGGAAAGGCCACGTGATGGTTCGCTTTTCAGATCGGATCTGGGGCGCGGTGCGCCCAAAGGTAAGGCGGGGTGCGCCCTTGCACATGTTAGGCAACCCGGTTGAATCATTAGATGAACCCACGCTTCATTATTTTAATCTCAAGTGGACCAGCATGTCGAACACTGGCATCATCCTAGGCGCAGTGCGCCCTTGGTCTGGGCGGGATGCGCCCCTGCTGAAATCAGAATTTCACTTTGTTTCAATTAACGCTCAAATCTCTTGTAAAATCCGATCTTTTGCTCCATATGTGTCTTTTAGCTACAAAATGTATTTTTAGCATATTAGGTATATGAAACTAAACTAAAATGACACTGATATCGCCCGGAAAATATGTATAATTTACGCGATATCACCCTACCTTAAAATGTCCCCAGACAGCCAGCCCTCACCAGGCTGCTAGCATTGCTAAATGCTCCGCCACGAAGCGCTAGTCGCGTAGGGCGACCGGGCCAGGCCGAGTCAGAAAGGCTTTGATGACTCAAGGTTCATATTAGGGAAAGGAGAGTGAGGGGAAGAGGGGGCAGCCCTCGGCCCGATCATCCAATTCGCTCCAACAGACAGGCATGGTTCTGTAGTCAAAGCAACTTCGTCACTTTTGTGTACCCATCGGACGGCAGCCCTTTCGGGGGTTCCTTAGGGACCGATTCACTTTGCGTAGATTGACTGAACGCAGAAAACCTTCCACTGGCAGTCGATCGTGTTTTTCACAGGATTTATCGTTACTCATGTCAGCATTCTCACTTCTGATATCTCCAGGTCTTGTCACCAAAAACCTTCCCCGATTGACAGAACGTTCCGCTACTGACACTTGAAAAAGCTGCTTTCAAGGTCTCGTCGCTTCGGTGAATCACTTGAGCCCTGATACATTTTCGGTGCCATGGAGCTAGACCAGTGAGCTATTACGCTTTCTTCAAAGGATGGCTGCTTCCAAGCCCACCTCCTGGTTGTCATCGCTCGATCACTTCCTTTTCCACTAAGTGATTGCTTAGGGACCTTAGCGTACGATCTGGGCTGTTTCCCTCTCGACTTTGGATCTTAGCACCCAAAAAGTCTGTCTGTACAAACGATCTAGGCCTGTATTCGGACTCCCATTCCCGCCGTCGAGAGACTTAAATAACTATAGCATGCCAGAAACGGGGAGTTGAGATGGTTAGACCTAGACCCCGAAATGCTCCCAGCATAGAAGCCTATGGTTCCATCTTGTTGTTGCTGGAGGTACACATCCCTTTTCTCGGTGTGGAGCGATATACGAGAAATAGATGCTCAGCCTGAAATGTCCGATAACGGCGCTGAAGTAGTGAATCTATCGGCACCATAGTTGTGGCATACAACTTTGGACCTAACGGCCGGCCCAGTAACCTTTCGGAATGGGGGATCCCCGTTGGCGAAATAGGATCCATCGCCTTGGAATAGGATCAAAGAGGATAGAGTGAGTGGAATATGTAGGCGGTGGTAAACTCCTCTTTTCGGTAGTAGAAGGGAAGCTCGTCCTCTTATTGTTTGTGTCAATACTCAACTTCGTCAGTCTGTTAGAACACCACAATATTCGTCCTTTTGGGCTTAATGCTCTCAATGGTGAATTGATCATTCGATATCCTTCCTCTCAACCTCCGACATTTCGTTCACCTACAAATATGGATGAAGAATCGACAATTACCACCGTCCCACTCCTCCGTCGCCGCCCTCAATGGTGGCGCCAAATCCCATCAAACATAACCTCCTCCTACAGCCTCCACAAAACGACCTTGTGGTAAGAACTCGACGGTTCAGTAGGCGACCTTCGCACCTACATCCCGATTGTGTTAGCACTCACTCTCGTTTCCAACCTCGACATCGACACCCTCTCATCTTTACCGCCTTATACAACATCGTCACAGGTCTTCTGTTTGGAATCCATATGCTCGTCCAACTAATGAAATCCATCGTCGTCGTCGCCATCTTCGAGGCTTCGCTTCTTACTCTATCCCAAATCGCCGCCGCTGACATTGTACCGCCTCCGTTCTCCTCTTCCTCGACGCCACAAGTCTCATGTCCTTTCTTTATCGATTCATCCCTCCTCCGGTAGTCCGCAACGTACAGCTCTCTTAAGGGGTCTCTTTCGCCTTTACCGCCATCAAATATGTTCGGCATAATCGGGATTTCGATGCGATTTTTATTCTAGTTCGAATTTTTATTTTTTTTTATTCAAGTTTTGATTTGATTTGAAGTTTTGATTTGATTCTATAATTCCTCTGATGGATTGTATAAGATTCAGATTATTGGGTTTGTGCTTCCTTGGACTTTCGACTTTTTGATTTTGAATATATGTATAATGATCAAACTAATGTGATAGATTTGATTCTATAATTCCTTTCTGTTAATGTGTAGAAGAAGACAACGAAGAAGGTGGAGAGAGAGAGAGAGAGAGATAAATAGAGGGGGGGGGAAGGGATCCGGTAGAGAGAAAGAGAGGGTGGGGTGGGTGAAATATTTTTAATTTAAAAAGTAATAAAATAAATTAAAAAAGAATTACTTAAGGGTATCTTTGTCATTTCACGTGGGGTGTGGACTAAAATGACAAAGAAAAATCAACCACAAGGACCAAAATCACAAAAAAGATCTTAAATTGGACCAAGAGTACACCACCAAAACTTTTTGGACCAAAACCACATAAAAATGACAACCACAGGGACCATTTTTGCAATTTTGTCATATATATATATATATATATATATATATATATATATATATATATATATATATATATATATATATATATATATATATATATATATATATATATATATATATATATATATATATATATATATATATAGTTAGTATTAAATACATTTGGTAAATATTGTGTGAATGTAGGACCAATTTTGGACATTTAGATCAAAAAAATAGAGGGTTATGATCAACAATGGCATAGTGGTAATTACAAGGAAAAAATTAATTACTTTCTATATTAAAACGAATAGAAGGGTAAATCAGACTTTTTGGTTTTAATTAAGTGACGTATTTTAAGGATGTTAGGAAGTGGCGTGTTTTAAGGATGTCAGTTACGTACCATTACATCCACAGACTACTGTTCTCAAAAGAATACACTCCCATTCTCAGAGAATGCTAAGTTACGTACCATTACATCCACAGATTACCGTTCTCAAAAGAATACACTCCCATTCTCAGATAATGCTAAGTAGAAAAGAACGTACAATTGTTATTTTTTCCTATTATCTGAGAATGCTATGTATATGCTGTTATTTTTTCTTATTCTTCGAGAATGCTAAGTAGAAAAGAATGTCCAGTTTACGTATTTTTAGTTTGGCCTTTTGACACACTTATTCTTGAAGAATGTAGTTAATATTATATCCTTTTTTGCATATTCTTCGAGAATGTTGTATATTTTGCACATTTTTTTTTACAAAATAACTATGAAGTTTGGTGTGATTATACGCTCATTCTCAAAGAATACACTTTATTCTTGGCGTACAGTTTGAATTTTGAGAATATGGGTTCCGTATTTTTAAAACTTGGCTTGAATTCTCAGAGAATATATACTAAAATCTATGTGCTAATGAGTTGCATTCGTAGAGAATATGGGTAGAATTATGAGAAGCTGTGTCGAATTCTCTTGTCTTGCATTCTTAGAGAATATATACTGAAATCTATGTTGTAATGAGTTCCATTCTCAGAGTATACGGGTAGATTCCCACAAATTGAATATTGGTGTTATCGATATGTGCAAACATGAATATTGGTGTTATCGGTGATTTCCACAAATTGTATTTTTGGGCCAAATTGTTTATAATCCCATAAAAATGAAGACTCGTAAATCCAAAATCCAAAAGATTATTGTAATTCTCATTAGCCCATACCCTAGCTTGTAAACGTTAACGACAATTACCAATTCTCATATCGGTAAATCTACTTCTAAAATCGTAAACAATAAACCTACCATGAGCAATCGGATTTGCGATTTGAGACTCTACACCAAGTTCGAAATTCATCACGAGAAAGACACTTTATCAGTGAGAAAGACAACAATCGAATTTTCGATTTTGCGATTCCGTTTGCGAAGCTGACCAGTTTCTGCTTTGCAATTCCAGTTCGTCTGCAACAGGTACGTATCGGATTTTAGCTTTATCGATTACCAATCGGATTTATGCTTTATCGATTCCAGCTTTTACTTCGATTCCATGTGCGAACCGTTCAAAATTTAATCTGAACGGTAAGTCGGTAACATGAAGAGGCTCTGATTGCGGGCGACGATGGTGGATGAAGCAGGGGAGGAAGCCGGCGGCGATGGTGGATGAGGTAGGGGAGGAAGACGGCTGTCGATTGAAGACGTGAGAGAGACGGGGAGGATAAATAGGGTTGGTAAAGTTACTAATTTGTCCCTTTCAAATGATTGGTTCAAAAATAGTCTTACAATCACACAATACTTAGAAAATGTATTTGAACATATATATATATATATATATATATATATATATATATATATATATATATATATATATATATATATATATATATATATATATATATATATATATATATATATATTGAAACTTAATAATGATATGAAACCTAATTCCCATAAGTTGAGCAAAATGGAGATTACGAACAAGTAATGGATCTAGATGACTATACTACATGTTAATCAAGAACAATCACTTGTCAAACCTGAAATCATCGTGAACTTAGGTTTTACCATGAATAGTTGATGCATTTCCAAGCTTAGACTAATACTTTCCAAAAATAATGATTGATATTTTGAATAATTATAATGACGGAAATTAAAAAATTATCACATAAATAAATTTAAATCAATTAATGATATCAAATAGTTAAAATATAATACTATTTTAAGTAATCATGCAAAACGGGTATATGAATAATTGAGTGTAGTGATTCTAAATTTCTAATACACATATTTATATTATCGTATTGCTCCAAATAATTATTATTTTATATCTCAGTTTAATATAATAACTAGGTGGTTTAAAGGCCGTGCTTAGCACGGCCCAAGCGGATAACTAAGACCATAGAAGTTTGCAGTTTCAAAGGAATCTATTGCAAGCTTGCTTTTAATTGATCCTTAAAAGAGGTTTATAACATATATGGACAAATTAGAAGGCGTTTTGGAAGTAGCACCAAGACAGATATAGGAACCAAATTTAAGTTGTTAATAGCTCTGTATCCAAAATGTTTACAGAGACATCCCTATATGTTAAAGCAATCTTTTCAGGCTCCTCTGCTACTACCCCTACAAAACAAAACACCAGAAATTAATTATAAGGCTAAAGGGAATGGATGCCTATGAGACCATCGCCATCGCGTGCCATGTAGGATCCACGTAGGATGCCTGCGAAATGGATTTTCTATGCCTATGAAATGGAATGGATGCCTATGAAACTTTTTTTTCTTTTTGATTTTTTTTAATTGTCACATTTAATTTTAAAATAAACAAAACTAAAATGAAAATAAACAAAACTAAAAATAAAACATTTCATTTCACATAAAAACTTTAAAAAAATGACATACAACGGATAATTTAAAACCTACGAATTTAAAAAAACGACACACGATACGGATAATTTTAAACCTACGAAATTTAAAAAACGACACATCCAACGCAAACCCGCTTCAACTCCATCCTACAAATTATATTTTTCCTTGATACCCCGCTTCACCTCCATCGCTGCTTCGTACATGTCACCCGACAAATGACTAATGTCGGCAAACAACAATTTCATGTCGGACCGGCGCTCTTTGTCCGCATTCACAACCTTCGAGTATTCGATGTGTTCTTGTAAAGTTGTACGCAAACCCGAAAACTCCGTCCTTATTTGTTGAATCTCGTCGGAACCACATGTAACCGACGAGTGTGAAGACGCCGCTTTTCCCTTGCCTTTCCGCTACACGGCATCTCGACCCATCAGACGAGTTGGTTGTTCGACCTCAAGTATGTCGTCGTTATCATCGTTGAGATCCACTCCTATATGAGCGTCCGATGTATCGTGATACGACCTGCTTTCGTCGGTTTTGCTTCGTTTGTTCTTATTATGGTTTCCGCCCTTCCATTTTTCTTTGTCTTTCACAAGGTTCCAAACGTACAAAAATTTGAACGGCTTCAACATATCATTTTGGAACATGTAGCTAGCACGTTCCAAAATCGTCGCGTCGCTAGCCCCGCTAGACCATTGCGTCTTCAAATTTTTTACGATCGTGTTGAAATGTAACACCTCCTTATTCTTATTCGCCCACTTGGTGGTGCATTGGTCTTGAGTTCGGTAATCATCTCCTAGGTCCATGCCGACTCGAAAACGGTTCGTGACGCGAAACCAAAACTTGTCGCGTCCTTGGTCTTTACCGGTAGATGCGTCCTCCGATATGTCGATCCACGCCTGTGCCAACTCCGTCTCCTCCTCGAGAGTCCATAACTTGTTCTTCGCCCGCCCTTGGGGTTTCTCGACCAGTGTTTTTGCCTTCCCTTTTCCCTTTTTTTTTCCGTTGGATCGGCATCTCCTCCGGTTTGCTTTCCGCTTCATCGACCGGTGCTTTTGCCTTCCTTTTTCCCTTGTTTTTGCGTTGAATCGGCATCTCCTCCGGTTCGCTTTCCGCTTCCTCGAACGATATGGGTGCGCTTGGGGTGTGTGGAGTTTGTGGAGATGGCGTTTGGTATTGAGTGTTAATTGTGGAAATGGGGTAAAATTTTGTTGCATCATTTGCGGGTTGAATTGTGGAAATGGTTGTTGCGAGGGCATCGGGAATTGCGTGTATAAACTAAACGGATTTGACGTTTCAAATTGCGGACGGTATGGTGGTGGGGATGACGGATCGAACCCAAAAAAATTTGGGTTTTGATTGTTTGGGTTTTGAGTCATGTAGATGAAAGAGTAAAAGATATGGAATTTCTTTTGGCTGTGGTTTGCTAAAATCTGTTTAAATTAATCAGAAGGTGGGTATATATATTTGTAGGTAAAAATTTTAAAAGTTAATTTTTTTTTTATTTACCAACGGATACTTTCCAACGTTCACATTCCATTTGCAACGGCTAGAAATCAACTACGCGAACATGCCGATAGGCAATGCCGCTCACCCATGCCGATGAAACGGTATGGTCGATGCCGCCGGCATCGAGTGCCAGCGGGGATACAGACGGCATCCGTTCACCCATTCCGTCTAGTCTAATGGGAAAAAATAAAATAAAAAACGACAATTTGAATTACATCAACATTATTATGATGTGAATATTGAAGGCAAGTGAAAAGAAAGGATAACAAACAAGGGATAAGTACACTGGCAGTTGCTCCCATATCCGCCACATTTTACCACAATACCCTTCAATATCGCAGCAATCATCTCATTTTCTCGACTCCTTTCCAATTCTACCCTTTCAATTTCCACCATTACCCTCTCCAACAACTCAACATTAATCCTCTTATACTTACTCAAACTCAACACCTTCTCTATAGCTTCTAAAGCAAGACAAAAAATCCCACTATCATCCGCCAACTAGCTATGAAATCAATGATCCCGATTTCTAAGTGTAGCATAAATACGATATCACTTAAAATTCCTTCCCCTATTCCCGACCAATACTTTGAAGCTTTCTTTATATCACCGAAATGAGTTCATGTTTTGAAGAATTAAATCTTGTACTTTTTAAAAGAGGCTTGAAGAGTGACAATTGAGGAGCTTCTGTTGAATCGTTATTACCCTAGCTAACCACCATAAAATCGTAGGAAAAATTACATTGTTTTCGTTGCCTTCTTTTTATCTAAGCATCAAATAGTCTCCAACTGTGAACAATACTACCTTAATAAAACTTATATATTGAAATTTCCCATAAATACCATACAGACATAGTTTCTCATTTTTATAATTACCTTTGAACATAGCATGATTGCATTTTTGTAATCAGTTATGTTGTGGCAACAAGAAGCACCATCCCCTGTAGAAACAAAAATATGTCATAATCTTAGAATACTTTCTATTGCAAAGTAAGTTTTTCATAGTAGTCTTACCAGGATGATTTCAAAAGGAAAGAAATGTTATTTGTAAAAATTATTTTTAAAGTTTCTTGAGCATAATCATTTTCCCCAACAACACCAAAATGTATAATTGTAGCTCCAAATGTGGATGAAACAAAATCAGAAAGCTAATTGAATTATAATATCTAAGCCACCTCTATTTCATGATATTCAACAATGATTTCTAATATATCCAACTATATAAACGATGTGCAGGAATTTATCACTAATACCTCAGTCGTTTATATCATGCAGACAATCTTTAATGTAAACAATAAACCTTCTAAAGCAGAGTCTAACCAGAACTAACCTAAAACTCAGCACCTGGGATTGAAAGTAGTATGATCATGAACCATCTGCAGCATGAGAGGTCTCGCAAACACTAATCAGAATATGAGAAGTACTTCAATCAGACTGACCACGGATGGCTACAATATCAGGAATAGTTACACAATGAAACTCGGGGGAATCGTTAAAGCTGATGCAGTGAAACGAGGTCCCAAATAAACATAAAGTTTAAGGGAAAATAGATTCTGAATCATTGATTGTTGCACCATGTACCTTCAAAGTTGACATGTTTATGTGAAAGCAAAGCAGTTGTATTAAAACGTCTATAAAATGAAATGAAGAAGGCGTGAACAATATACATAGAGAATTAGGGCTTGGTGAGGTCATCCATACATTCAATTGGTAAACGCATGATCTTTAGAGGGAAATCCAATGAAGAAGAGACCCCTAAATCGGTACCGGCATCCAATGCGAGAATTGAACTAGAGCATTGAGAGGTGATTGTCGGTGACAGACAAGCTGTGCCAGTGAGATAATGTAGAGATTGGACACCATCATGATCATTTGGGGGTGAATGATATTGCCACACCATGTGGCACCCTAATAAAAACCTCATAAAACATACAAAATTAAAACTAAAAATATGTAGCAACCACAACAGAGACACCCTAGACCTAAACACCAAAATATATCAAATAATAGAGGCGAAGGGAAAGATGAGGGATAATAGGGAGGTGGGAAGAGCACCTACCAGTACCGAAAGTGAAACTGTGGAAAGATATGAAGTTGTTGTGTCAAGAACCACCAATAATTTTTTGTTTCTTCCGGTTCCGAACTGCAAAATGAAAGGTATAAAGAAACTTAAATTTGATTCCAATTTACAGAAAGAGTACAAATACCCAGAAGTGTTGATAGTGGAGCGGAAAGATGACCCTTCATGGAGAAACGGAAGGAATTTATTGTTCGACTATCAAGTTAACAGGGAAGGAGACTGCTTTATCGACTTGGACTCTGGTCGTTATTGAAAGGAATTGATTTAGGTTCTCCAAGAAAATAAGAGATGAACCGATGGTGGAGGTAGGCTAATAGAGGAGAGAGATTACGGAGGTGTGTAGGAGAAGGCAACACAGGTGTCCGTCTCTATGGTGAAGCAGGCAGCACACAGCCCATGAGATCGATGGAGGTTGATCGGAGGTGGTGGTGGGATCAAGAGAAAGAAAAGTCTGGAATCGTGTTTCAGTGGCGGAGGTGGATGTGAAGAGGGAGAAAGGGGTTAATCGGATCCGAACCCGGATCCGGGCACGAATACATTGGAGAGGACGGGTTTTGAATATATAGATATAATTATTAGTATATATTATATGACTTAGAAATTTCTAATTACATATATTAGTCAAAATTTAATTAAATAACGTTAATCGGCGCAAATCTCATCGCAAGGTTATTACGAGTCATCTCCTCTCTATGGTGTGTAAGTTTCAGGGGAAGGTGGAGGAAATCACCAACTCCACTCCTCCACACCCCCACTGCCCCACACCAACATTCAGCCCAATACTGAAAATTTCCAAGTTCCGCGGGAAGTGACGGAGACCACCACTTTCCGTCATTCACACCGCCACAGGACGACTTTCAGCCCAATGCTCACGAAATTGTGCAATTTCCTGGAACTGATGCCTGAAAGAACGTGGAAGTCAGCGAGAACAACAATAGGACGACTAAAGATATTCTCCGTGCCTGTGTGGCCGTGGCTGCGAAGTCTTCGTTACCCAGAGGATCTTGCTTTGAACATATTTCTATATTTTCTTATTCCAAATTTCTCAGAAATTGTAATGGAGTCTCGTCTTATATACGAGCCAAAGCACCACTTGCATTTAAAAGGAGATACCATCTCTTATATTCCATTCTTCCTTCCACTTTAGAAAAGCAAGAATCACTTTAAAGAATTGCAGTACTAATACCTGATTTGAAGATGACTTCCATTGGTAATTTTATCCCCTTTTGTAATAAGTTCAAATTCTGCTTTTGTTTTGTACTTCTTGATTCTTACCATGTAAACCACAGGATAATATCTACTCAATATGTATTCGAATTTCAGAACACATATGTATTCGATCTTGTGTTCCACGCTTCTCATATTGCTACTGAAACTAATTGTCATATTTATCAATTTGCAAAACTGTTAGTGTCACATACTGTTGATAAACTAGGAGCATTTTGCACTTCAAGTCTTCTTTTTTGGAGTTGATATGCCATTAAACTATTCTTGTTGGGTCAATACATTTTGATTTTGACCGGGTAGAACCTGTTAAAGTATCTTTTATATTCATTTAATGTTCTTGAAAACCAAGTTCTTGAATTTATACTTTTATATTCTTGAATCTTGACCCTAATAACTATAACCCTAAATCTTCAATAAAATTTTTATTGAAACAGTTCATCTTCAACATCCATCACGCAATCCTTTATTCATGTCAACCCTGTCAAGTTTTTCAAAATGGTGAAATTGACAAAATCAGTTTCATGGCCTATTTCCTAAAAAAGATTGATTTAAGATTAAAAGTGACATTAACCGTCTGCAAAAATACGAAAATAGTTTTTTTATGGAGAAAAAGTGGAATATCCATAAAATGAATGATAACCGTTGGATGGTCCTCCCATCAGCTGAAGGTCTAATATATTTTTGTAACTATTTCTAGCTATAGGTTTGCTTGCCCTTCAAGATCACAGAAAGTTATTTGAGATGATACCAGATCATGTTAAGAAGACATGGAACGAGTGTGCACTGCAGGGACTGATTTTTATCAGCATCGGTTCACAGATTGTCTTAGTTTTACTGGGCAACCTTCGCAAACACAATCCAAGAACTCGAATCAGAATCATTCTCTGGTGTGCCTACTTACTCGCGTATGCAGTTGCATCAGCAGCTCTAGGTGTCATCACCCGAACCGCCTTAGATGTATGCAGCGTTACTCGTCCAATTTCAAAGTATCAAAAACTGAACACAAGCGAACTCATGTCTTTTTGGGCACCATTTCTCCTTCTTCACCTTGGTGGTCCAGACACCATTACTGCCTACTCTTTAGAAGATAATGAGCTTTGGTTAAGACACATGGTAGAACTGGTGTTTCAATCAGCAGTAGCACTGTATGTCCTCTTGTTGTCGTGGCCAGGTTGTTCTGATCTCCCATTACTAAGTGTATTAGTTTATGTAGCCGGTTTCATCAAGATATTTGAACGCGTTCAAGCTCTAAGGTTAGCAAACACCGAGAACCTGCGAGACTCGTTACTTGGTTCTCCTGACCCAGGTCCAAACTATCCCAAATTCCTTGAGGAATTCCAGTTGAAAAAGTCGCAGGGTTTTGATGTGAAAGTTGTTGAGGTCCCCGAGGCCCCTCCACCAGTAAATGAGTATGCATATCCTGAAGGTCAAAGTAAGGTAATCTCACACGCTTATGATCTATTCCGAACATTCAAGCGGCTTTTTGTTGACCTCATCCTCACATTTGAAGATAGAGATAGTAGCCAATCCTACTTCCGCCATTTAAACTCCAGTGAAGCTTTCTCTGTAATTGAGATCGAGCTTGGGTTCGCATATGACATGCTTTACACCAAGGCAAGTGTGGTTTACACCTTTGTGGGCTTCATATGTCGCCTTATTAGTGTTTTCCTCATGATTATGGAACTCGTGGGCTTCTGTTTTCTCTGTGATATGCACGATTACCGAGTGATTGATATTGTAATTACTTACCTATTAATTGCAACAGCGATTGTAATGGAAGCTTTTGCGGCTTATTCTATGCTGTGCTCAGACTGGACTGATCACTGGTTAAGCCAACGGAACTACACTCGGAACATCTTTGTATTCCCATTCTTGAAGCAACCAACGAAGCTACGATGGTCCAACTCCATTGGACAGTTAGACCTGCTGAGTGTCGCCCTTGAGGAGAAGCCCCCAAGTTTTTTGCAAGCTCAGAGATTCCTTGGGATAGATAAGTATCGCACAAAACACCGTTACAAGACTTACAGCAAAGTTTCTGACGAACTAAAAGATCTGATTTACAATCAGTTTCATGATTTCATGAACCACAACTCTGATCCCAAATCATTATGTAGTCACAAAGGTAGTTTTTCCCTCGGAAGGAACAACTGTGATACTCTCCTATGGAGCATTACAAAAGTGGAGTTTGATCAGAGTATCCTTATTTGGCACATTGCCACAGATCTTTGCTATTACTCAGAGCTTCATGGTAAAGATCAAGATGATAATGATGTCTGTCGTATCGAAAGCAAGCATATATCAGACTATCTGTTGTATCTTCTAATGACATACCCTGTTATGTTACCAATAGGTATTGGCATGATCAGGTATCGTGACACTTGTGCTGAAGCCATGCGTTTCTTCAAAGAAAAAGAACTTATTGGTGGAAAGGTTGACGCCTGCAGAAAATTGCTTGAAGTTGATTGCACGGAATTGTTGCCCTGTAAAGTGAAGGGGGATCGATCAAAATCTGCATTGTTTGATGGTTGCAGACTCGCGTTAAGTTTGAAAGAGATGGAAAGGAAACATATGTGGAATGTCATGAGTCAAGTATGGATTGAGATTCTAGCTTATGCTGCTACTCACTGTAGAGGGTTTCAACATGAGCAGCAGCTTCGTAAGGGGGGAGAGTTTCTGACTCATGTTTGGCTTCTGATGGCACACTTAGGAATCACTGAGCAGCTCCAGGTATCTCAAGGTCATGCTAGAGCCAGGTTCAATGTATCATAAGTCGAACTGCAGTTTAGGAACTGGCATTCTTTATTATTTCATTTAATTTAGTATTAAAAGAGTAGCATTCCAAACTTGTGCTTTTTCGGTGTATTATATAAGGAATCTCTTGGTCAGTAGTTACACTAACTCATTATTGTATAATTCTTGTCTATTATATTGGTACATTTCATCTTTTTATGGTCCAAATTTTTTTTCGGATTCGTGTCCTTTCTCAAATTTGTTAAACATAGTAGTTCATCATTAAATGCATTTTGCATCGTGGAGCATTCTGAATCTATGATTTTCTTATATATTTTATTTCCTTACATATTGATGTGTGACGGTCAAGTTACATTTGGGCATCCACTGTCACTGATCTTTCAAAGAACACATTTTTAGATAAGAGGTTCTCCTCTTCATTTTAAGTAGAGAACTTGATTTTAAGAGAAATCTGAATACGAATTTATCGACACATTGATATGCGACTGGTTTTGGTTAATCTGGCTGTCTTCTCATATGTAGATCTCTCCCCACTATAATCTTGTTTTTGGCTAGCTTCTTGTTAGTCTACTAATTGAATTTATTCGTTCTAAAAACAACTCCAAACATTAAGAAGCATTCAATATTTCCGAAATTAATCTCATTCTAGGTTCATTACTTACTCTCCAATGCTGAGTGATTAATAATCATTATGAGAATCCATTCATTTGTATGTTCATTCATAGCCCTTGAGTGTTGAGATATTATCATTGTGAGAATCCAAACATTCATTAAGGTTTTGATTACTTCATTATTGTTGGGTTGCTAGTCTTCACATTTTGGTTGCGATTTCTTCATGTTGGCCGCAGTTCACGCAAATGTTTGTTGGCTGCCTTCGTAACATACTCGGTAATAACCTACAAATTAATATGAAACCAAACAATAAACAAATTGTTTGATATTGTGGAAACCCCTCGTAGGGTATACGTTGTATAGATATCAGTATAAATAGATTACACAGTTACACAAGAGCCCCTATACTATGTACAACTATACAAGAAGGACTGAACAATAAATAAAGTCTAACACACCCCCATAGTTTGAGCGGGAGGTTCTCTAACACTCAAACTGTTCTAAAGTCCAAAAATAGTTGTGATGGAAGGCCCTTTGTAAATTTATTTGCATACTGATAAGCCAATGGGACATGCAAAACTCGCACATGACCAATCGCAACGCGTTCCCTAACGAAATGTAAATCTATTTCCACATGCTTGGTACGTTGGTGTTGTACCGGGTTTGAGGCTAAATACATGGTACTGCCATTATCACAGAAGACAACAGTGGCACGAGAGAGAGGACACGAAAGCTCAAGTAAGAGATTTCGAAGCCATGCAGCTTCAGCCACAACGTTGGCTACCCCCTGTACTCAGCTTCGGCACTAGAACAAGAGACAATGTGCTGACGTTTGGAGGACCAAGAGATGATATTGTCACCAAGATAGACACAGAACCCGGACGTGGACCGACGTATTATAGAACAGCCAGCCCAGTCAGCATCAGAATACGAGACCAAGCGATCAACGACCGATTGACGAATATGAATGCCATGCATCAAAGTGCCTTTAAGATAATGCAAGATGCGTTTAAGGGCAAGAAGATGCGGGATCCGCGGATCATGCATGAAGAGACAGATCTGTTGGAAAACATACGAGATATCGGGCCGATTAAAGGTTAGATATTGGAGAGCTCGCAAGCCTATGATAGAGTGCAGGAGCAGGAGCAGGAGCAGGAGCAGGAGCAGGAGCAGGAGCAGGAGCAGGAGCAGGAGCAGGAGCAGGAGCAGGAGCTTAGGTTTCGTGTCAGTCGGGGTGCCATAGGGATTGCAATCAGACATGTCTGCACGAGCAAGGATTTCCTGGGTAAACGCAGTTTGGGACAGCAAAAGTCCCGTAAAACTACGAGTAGCAGCAATGCCTAGAAAGTAACAGAGCTGACCAAGATCAGACATAGGAAATTCAGAAGAGAGGCGCTTTATTACCATGGTGGTAGGTGAAGAGGGAGATATCAGATTTACTGCTGCAAAAGCCAATAGAGAAGATGTAGATAGCAAAACGCTGATACCATGCACGAGGGGCCTGTTTAAGACCATAAAGAGCTTTCTTTAGACGACAGACATGATTGGGAAATTGCGGGTGAACATAACCAGGAAGCTGATGCATAAAGACAGTTTCAACAAGATCATCGTAGAGGAAAGCATTTTTAACATCAAGTTGATGAATGGGCTAATTCTTTGAGACGGCAATGCTGAGAACAGTACGTATAGTGGCAGGTTTGATAACAGGGCTAAAGGTATCATCGAAATCGAGCCCCACTTGTTGATAGAACCCTTGAGCAACAAGGCGACCTTTATACCGATCAAGACGTCCAGCGTTGTCAAATTTATGACGATAAAGCCAACGATAGCCGATGATATTAGCGGAAGAAGGTTTAGGAACCAGTTCCTAAGTGTGGTTGGAAAAGAGAGCAGACATGTTAAAAATTTGTCGAGGTCGAAGGAACCAGTCCCAGATTTGTTGACCATGGGATGTCCGGTAGAGGATGAGGGGACATTAGGTGATATGGGATCACTAGAAGGGACCGAGGGGCTGGTAGCAGGAGGAGGTTCGCTGATCGATGCGGTAGGAGGTGGGGTGGGAGCCGCAACATCGTATGGGGAAGGAAAGGTGAGAGGAATCGAGGGCAATTCGTCATCAAGAGTAAATGCATCATAGTCCGTGGAGGCGGGGGTAGAGTGAAAGTCAGGGTAAGGGAAGTGATCTTCATCAAAGGTAACATGACGAGAGATGATTACCTTGTGAGTAATGAGATCCAGACATCGGTACCCTCGATGATCCTGTTAGTTCTATATGCCCAAGGATGATCATAAAATGATATTACTAATAATACATGATCCTATAGGGTCACCCCAACAACAAGTTTGACACCAATTGATCATTTAGAACGTTAAATTTGATTTAACATCAAATGATACTATACTTGCAATTTAATCTTGTAGGGTATTATTATTTGAGGTAAATAATAATAACTACAAAAATTAAAGGTTGATTAGTAATTCATATGTGATGAATTAATTAAGTGTAACAATTAGATTGTTTAAATTGTTAAACGATTTAATTGATTTATAAGTAAGCCTTTTATTTAATTTAATTGGTAAATTAAATAATATATATATATATATATATATTGTTATATATATATATATATATATATATATATATATATATATATATATATATATATATATAAGTATATATATAATTATACAATTAAGATTGTATATTTAGATGGTTTATTTATGTATATGATTATGGGTTAAATGTTATCCCATTTAAGAAATAAGAAGATGTATTATTTATAAGCTTTCATTATCTAAGTTTTATAAATAATAACAACCCACTAGCACTCCTTTAGCCATCATAAATTCAGCCATATTGGAAAGAAAAAGAAAGCATTAAGAACTTAAAAGAGGTGGAAGATGCTTTGTGTCTTCTAGCTTTTGATTATAGAAATCAAATGGGACTTTCTTTTAAGCTAGTTGCATGTGTTTTTATTTCTTTTGTGGGTGATATAGTGGCCGAGATTTAGGAGGTGTTTGGAATCTTTCTTGCTTCAAAAATCAGCCAAAATAACTCTCCTTAAGTGCTTAGCAAAATTGGTTTTTGGTTTCATAAGAAAAGGAGTCTTATCTTGCAAGTTGTGGAACTAGCATTCAAGGGTGTTCAAGCTTGTGGTGGATCAACTATAGAGGGATTCTAACTTGATTCCTAGCTATCAAAATCATCCAAATCAAACCCAAGAACAAAGGTTATGATCTTGAACTTAATCTATGTTTGTTCTTCATCTTATCTCTACATGCATGTAGCATGATCCTCTTGAAAATGGAATTTGTGTTCATGATTTTATGCTTCCGTTGCAAACTCTTGTTTTTGAAACTAATTACATGAACCATGATTTCCAACAATTGGTATCAGAGCCATGGCTATATTGCATGTTTAGATAATAAGTTTATTTGGATAAACTTGGTTTTTGGAAGCCATGAATGTTCATCTTCTTAAATGAAAGTTTCATGCATGGCTTCTTTGGCAACATGCAAGTATATTATTTATGATTTTATGTAACCAACTATATCTTATGTATGCATGCTTTTGGTTACATAAATTGTTGCCTTAGAAAAACAAAGTGTTGGTTTTCTTATGATTTTATGTGATAAAATGGTGCATAAACAAGCCAAGGACCATATGATGCATGTTTTGTGTTTGTATTCGATATGGTTGTAATCTATTCATTTATTCAAATGGTTTGTAATAATAATTAGTTATTTCCTTCTTAATATTCCTTTTGTAAATATTAGAATAGTTGTATTTTATTTATTTCACAAAATATAACAAGAGAAGGAAGTAAAAGACCAAGAAAAGATTGCACCCAACAGCAGCACTTTCTGAAGAGCTGCTGTCCAGATTTCGAAAATTTTAGAAAGGTTTTAAAAAATTCATATCTTGGTCATTTGGTGATATAATTGTTGGTAACTTTAATATCTAGTATATACATTAAGTTTCAACAAGTATTAGCATCAATATGGCCAAGAATGAATTGAAAAATGCAACAAAAAACCAGAATTTTTCTTCCTGCTGGTCGCAACTTATGAGGGTCCAGAAGAAAATTCATAACTCACTTCATGAAGTCAAGAAATGGTGGTTCAAGTGTCATTTGGTGATATAAGAAGCTTGGCAAAATTTTAGCTAAATCGAAGATCATTTGGTTGAGTTTTTGTCACCCTTTTGTCCCTAGGTTTGGACTTGATATTTCATGTATGGCTCACATGAAATATCAACTTAGTTGGCTTGTGTTTATGCACCCATGCATGCTTGTGATGATTGAATGTTTTATTATGTTATGTTGTGGATGAAAATAAGATTTTGCATGCTAGACAACCTAGATAATTAAACATAATCATCAAGGAGTTTGTATTTTCAAAAGTTGACAATTAAAACATAAGATGTGATAAAATTGGTTTTATTAAAATGGGTTTTGTTTTAATACCTATTAAGTCAAGTTTTGAAAAATGATTGAAACAAGAAATAAAATGGAGATTTTATAAACTCTTACAAACTCCAACCCTAAGTAATAATGGTAATTATTTAGGATTATAAATTGGTTCTAATATATGTGATCAAACTCAAACTTAATATTGGATATTAATTGTAATCTTGACCACAAACAAAGAATCAATAAAATGGAGATTTTATGATTAAGGAACCAATTAACAAAATAAGATTTAATGGTACCATGTTCATTGGATGCATGCAATCTACATGATACCATATGTTTTTTCAAAAATTAGAATTGTAAAACATTCAAATCCCTTATGAAATACGAATCAATGCCGTTCTTCTTAAAGACACTCATGTATCACTTGTATTTCCATGTGGGATAAAGGATACCTAACCACTTGGAGTCTTCTTGTGATACAAGAAGTAGTTTTACAATATTGATGGGATAAAGGACACCTAACCATTAATAGTTGTCAAAACTACACGTCCGTTTAAGTAGGATGATTCGTTTGGAAATCTCTTGTGATAAAGGTCACCTAAGCATTAGAAATCCAAGGCATAGATGGGATCAAACATGCCAAACTTATAAATGTTATAATGGGATCCCATAACTCTAGAAATTATATTTGGATATAATTGGTAAACCGTTACCTACCTTGTTGATTCGAATAGGCGGGATAAAGGATACCTAACCACTTATTTGTGATGCAACTTGGATTCTAGACCTTAATTAATTAAAGTTTATGAAACAAGAAAGGGTATTAATTATTAAGGACTTAATATCATAATTTACTAAATAGAACCTTGTTAAAATTTTGTAGATGGCACCAAACAACACACACTCGGCTCCTAACAAAACCTCACTACGGTCTCTCCTTGAAGGAGAAAAACTTAACCATACCAACTTCTTGGATTGGTACCGTAGTGTGAGAATTGTTCTCAAACAAGAAAAGAAAGAATATGTTCTCAATGAACCACTTCCAGAAGAGCCCCCTGCCATTCCTAAGCCCGCACACGATGCATGGCTTAAAAAGATGGATGATTCCATCGATGCATCATGCCTCATGCTGGCAACCATGATTCCCGACCTTCAGAAGGATTTGGAGAATCATTCAGCCTATGACATGATTAATCAACTAAAGGAAATGTTCCAACAACTTGCAAGAACGGAAAGGTTCGAAACTGTTCGGACTTTCCATGCTTGCAAGATGGAGGATGGGCAGTCGGTAAGCTCTTATGTGCTCAAAATGAAGAGTCACATTGATCATTTGGCACGTCTTGGAGTTGTGATGCCCGAAGAGCTAGCAATGGATATGATCCTTAACTCCTTGACAAAGTCCTTTGATCCTTTTGTCATGAATTATAACATGAATGGTTTAAACAAGACTATCCCGGAATTACATGGGATGCTAATTACCGCGGAAAAGACTCTGCCTAAGAAAACCACTCAAGTTCTCATGAACAAGGAAGGTGGCATAAAGAGAACTAGACCCGAACACCCCACCAACTCCAAGGGAAAAGGGAAAGCAAAAGCTTTCAAAGGTAAGGGCAAGAAAGTTGTCCAACCATCCCATCCGCCCAAGAAGAAGGCAAAGGTTGTCAAAGAAGATACATGCTTTGAATGTGGCAAAGCTGGGCATTGGAAGAGAAATTGCCCTACCTATCTTGCGGAGTTGAAGAAGAAGAAGGCCGGTGAAGGCACTTCAGGTATCTATGTGATAGACCTAGAACTTTATAATTTATCTCCTAACACATGGGTATTTGATACTGGTTGTGGAACTCACATATGTAATATGTTGCAGGGGTTCAAAAGGAGTAGGCGACTGAAGGCAAATGAGGTAGTACTTCGGGTTGGAAACAATGCAAGGGTTGCGGTGGATTCAATTGGAAGTTTTGATTTATTACTACCTAATGGCTTGTGTATGACATTGTTGAATGTTTATTATGTTCCTACCTTGACTAGGAATATTATTTCGGTTGCTAAATTAAGACAATGTGGATTTGATATTTCCTTTAATAATGATGATATTTGCGTTTACAAAAATAATGTATTCTATTTTGAGGCTAGGCCTTTAAATGGAATTTATGAAGTAAACCTTGATGAAAAGACTAACCATGACTCTTTATACCACACTTTCACCAAGAAACCCAAATTTGATTTGAGTCAAACCTATCTATGGCATTGTCGCCTTGGGCATATAAACAAGAATCGCATATCCCAACTTCAAAAGAGTGGACTTTTGAAGGCAAATGAGAATGACTCATTTGATATATGTGAATCTTGTTTACATGGCAAGATGACTAAAGCTCCTTTCTCCGGAACCAATGAGAGAGCAAAGGACTTATTAGGAATCATACATACGGATGTATGTGGTCCTTTCAAGCCAATAACTAGATATGGTGAAAGATATTTCATCACCTTCACTGACGACTTTAGTCGTTTTGGATATGTTTATTTAATTAAACATAAACATGAGGCGTTTGAAATGTTCAAAACGTTTCAAAGTGAAGTGGAAAATCAACTCAACAAAACAATTAAAGTTCTTCGTTCTGATAGAGGATGTGAGTACTTAAGTACAAACTTTATGGATCATCTTAAGACTTGTGGAATTGTTTCACAACTTACTCCACCTGGAACACCACAACATAATGGTGTGTCTGAGAGGCGGAACCGAACACTATTGGATATGGTTCGATCCATGATGAGTAGAAGTACTTTACCTTTATCATTTTGGGGTTATGCTTTACAAACAGCTGCTCGTCTTCTAAACATGGCACCTACTAAGAAGGTAGATAAAACACCTTATGAGATATGGCATGGAAGGGTTCCATCTTTATCCTATCTCAAGGTATGGGGTTGTGAAGCTTATGTTAGACAAGAAGCTTCAAACAAATTAGAACCCCGTTCAATTAAATGTATCTTTGTAGGGTATCCGAAAGATTGTCTTGGATACTATTTCTACAATCCCATCGAGAATAAAATATTTATTTCTCGAAAAGCTGAATTCCTAGAAAACAAGTTTCTGACGGAAGAGGCTAGTGGGAGGTTTGTGGAACTTGAGGAACTTCAGGAACCACAACCTGATACACAAGAAGTTGAATCTAGCATTCAACAAGAAATTGTTGAACCTGAACAAACGGTTGATCAGGAACAAATTGTAACACAAAGTGTTCGCAAATCTGGTAGGGTTCGAATTGAACCAGAAAGGTATGGTTACCTTTTGATGGAAGAGGAATGTTATACGATAGATTCTGATGAACCCGTCAACTATCAGAGTGCAATATCAGATCCTGAATCTGATAAATGGCTTGAGGCCATGAACACTGAGATGCAATCCATGCACGATAATCTAGTTTGGAACTTGGTTAATCTTCCCACCAATTGTAAGACTGTTGGGAACAAATGGGTTTTCAAGAAGAAAATCGACGTGGATGAAAATGTTCACACTTTTAAGGCTAGACTTGTCGCTAAAGGATACTCACAAACTCATGGTATTGACTATGATGAGACCTTTTCTCCAGTGGCAATGATCAAGTCGATTAGGATACTTTTTGCCATAGCCGCGTACTATGATTATGAGATATGGCAAATGGATGTCAAGACCGCTTTCCTTAATGGACACTTATTGGAAGATGTCTATATGGATCAACCTGAAGGTTTTGTCGATCCCAAGCATCCAAACAAAGTGTGCAAGCTTAAAAGATCTATCTATGGATTAAAGCAAGCGTCTCGAACATGGAACATCCGTTTTGATGAAAAGATTACGAGTTTTGGATTCATCAAAAATGAGGATGACTCCTGTGTTTACAAGAAAGCTAGTGGGAGCATTGTCATAATCCTAGTATTGTATGTAGATGACATACTTTTATTTGGAAATGACATCCCAACCTTAAAAGGTGTCAAAGCGTTCCTTGAGAGTTGTTTCTCAATGAAGGATCTAGGGGAAGCTGCTTATGTATTAGGAATAAAGATATATAGAGATAGATCTAAGAAACTTATTGGTCTTAGCCAAAGTGTATATATTGATAAAATCTTGAAAAGGTTCAAGATGCAAGACTCCAAAAGAGGATTCTTGCCAATACCGCATGGCACCATCCTAAGCAAGTCTCAGTGCCCAAACACTAGGACTGAACTTGAAAGGATGAAACATGTCCCATATGCTTCGGCAATTGGGTCCATCATGTATGCCATGTTATGCACTAGGCCCGACGTCTCATGTGCCTTGAGTATGACTAGTAGGTATCAACAGAACCCAGGTGAAGCCCACTGGACTGCTGTAAAGAACATTCTTAAGTACTTGAGAAGAACTAAAGATATGTTCTTAGTTTATGGTGGTTTGGAAGAAAGCTTAAAGGTAAAGGGTTACACTGACGCAAGCTTCCAAACAGATAGGGACGATTCGAAATCTCAATCTGGGTATGTCTTTATTTTAAATGGAGGAGCCGTATCTTGGAAGAGTTCCAAACAAGAAGTGATTGCACAATCCACTATAGAATCAGAATATGTTGCTGCTTCAGAAGCTGCTCAAGAAGCTGTCTGGATGAGAAAGTTCATAGAAGATCTAGGGGTTGTTCCTTCCATTCGGGACCCTATAGAAATCTTCTGTGACAATCTAGGTGCTATAGCTCAAGCAAAGGAACCTAGATTGCATCAAAAAACCAAACACATTCACCGAAGGTATAACTACATTAGACATGAAGTTAAGAATGGTGAAATTAGTATTCACAAGGTTCATACAGATCAAAATTTGGCAGACCCATTCATGAAACCTTTACCCCAAATTAAGCATGAAAGTCATGCTAAGGGTATAGGACTCCGTTTTTCTAATGAATGGATTTGATTTGTGTTTAATGTTTTATGAATATGAACTTATGTAAACGACAAGAATTATGTAATATTTGTGACGTGATGTTTCATTCATAATTATTGTGTTTTATTAGCATGTTTAATCCTTGAAGAATTTAGTTATTCTAAACGTCCATAGTCGATCATAGTTGTGGGAGCAATTATGAAGTAAGACTAATATGAATTGGATTGGTTGACTTTTATGGGTAAAAGTAGCAAAAGGTTGCAACCAAATTCATAGGTACTTGTCAATGAACAAGTATTGGACTTGACCCGTTTCAAGATCACTCCATGGATCATCATCATAAGTGATTCTTGAATAAAGGTATTATCATTGTATACTTTGACCTGAGATACATATTTGGGACTCAAGTGTAGAGTGTACTATGCTTTGATATGGTTTACTGTTGTTCTTGAAATACAGACAACCATAAAGGCCATACTCATGCATAGTACTAACTATATGAGGGGCGTATGTAGTCAAGACGGGATTTGTTCCTCTTATGTGTTGAGAGTTAGACATCTAAGGCGCCTGATTGAATGTTGAACATAAAATGAGAATGATTAAGATCCATGTCTCATGTTCAACAAGATGTCTGTGACAAAGGGATAATTGATAGATAACCTTATACATCAATTAGAGCCTCGTGTTTTCTGAAGAATTGAATGTTGTTGAATGGCACAATGTCATATGTTATTGGGGGCAGTGAAATGTTGCTAGACGTTAACCACTGTCGATATCATTCTATAATGTAACCTTGTGCAAGTGGGAGATTGTTAGTTCTATATGCCCAAGGATGATCATAAAATGATATTATTAATAATACATGATCCTATAGGGTCACACCAACAACAAGTTTGACACCAATTAATCATTTAGAACGTTAAATTTGATTTAACATCAAATGATACTATACTTGCAATTTAATCTTGTAGGGTATTATTATTTGAGGTAAATAATAATAACTACAAAAATTAAAGGTTGATTAGTAATTCATATGTGATGAATTAATTAAGTGTAACAATTAGATTGTTTAAATTGTTAAACGATTTAATTGATTTATAAGTAAGCCTTTTATTTAATTTAATTGGTAAATTAAATAAAATATATATATATATTGTTATATATATATATATATATATATATAAGTATATATATAATTATACAATTAAGATTGTATATTTAGATGGTTTATTTATGTATATGATTATGGGTTAAATGTTATCCCATTTAAGAAATAAGAAGATGTATTATTTATAAGCTTTCATTATCTAAGTTTTATAAATAATAACAACCCACTAGCACTCCTTTAGCCATCATAAATTCAGCCATATTGGAAAGAAAAAGAAAGCATTAAGAACTTAAAAGAGGTGGAAGATGCTTTGTGTCTTCTAGCTTTTGATTATAGAAATCAAATGGGACTTTCTTTTAAGCTAGTTGCATGTGTTTTTATTTCTTTTGTGGGTGATATAGTGGCCGAGATTTAGGAGGTGTTTGGAATCATTCTTGCTTCAAAAATCAGCCAAAATAACTCTCCTTAAGTGCTTAGCAAAATTGGTTTTTGGTTTCATAAGAAAAGGAGTCTTATCTTGCAAGTTGTGGAACTAGCATTCAAGGGTGTTCAAGCTTGTGGTGGATCAACTATAGAGGGATTCTAACTTGATTCCTAGCTATCAAAATCATCCAAATCAAACCCAAGAACAAAGGTTATGATCTTGAACTTAATCTATGTTTGTTCTTCATCTTATCTCTACATGCATGTAGCATGATCCTCTTGAAAATGGAATTTGTGTTCATGATTTTATGCTTCCGTTGCAAACTCTTGTTTTTGAAACTAATTACATGAACCATGATTTCCAACAGATCCGAGGATGGACCAAGATAAAGACAGGAAGTCGAGCAAGGTGCAAGCTTGTGAGGGGAAGTAGAAGAGGTGTTGGGGTAGCAGAGGCAACCAAACACGCGAAGATGATGATATGTTGGGGAAGACCCAAACAAAATCTCAAAACGAGATTTGTAGTTGAGAGTGGTAGTGGGAAGTGTTGGATTAGGTGTCTAAGCCATGACTTTACAACTGTATTTATCTTGTTAATTGAAGCAAAGTCCATTTGGGTAGCCCTCATAGCTGGAGGTCAGGATAGAGTTTAGTAGAGTAAAAGGTTGATTTATTAATTGTGTAATAAATCAATAGAATTAATCAAATGGTTTATTAATATATTTAAGTGTTAATATATTAATTAGAAACTATAATAATTAATTGAGATTTAATCTAGAATTAATTGGATTTAATTTAGTGATTAAATTAATTAATTAAAAGTGTGAGGACTAGTTTGTATTTATTCAATAGTTGAATAACTGGCAAAGAGAAGTCCAGGGGCCAAAAGTGTAACGACCGTTTTTCAAAAAAAAAAAAAAAAGGATGAATAGTAACTCCGGCGTGAATAGTAACTTCGGTATGAATAGTAACTTCGGTATGAATAGTAACCGAGAGATGAAGTAAGCGCTTACCTCGTGATGACATCGACGATGATGTCGTGATGACGTCATGATGATGTCGTAAATAGTGTCGCTGATGTCATGATGACGTCGTGATGATGTCGTGAATAGTGTTTCCAAGCCCTATAAATAGAGGCTCAACTTCTTCATTTCAATCCACAACAAACACCAAACAACCTTACGATATCGAGGAGTGTTCTGGTGAGGAAAATAGGTCGGGAGGAGTTAGGAGCGAGCGGTAGCTGGTAACGAGGTGCTCGGGAAGTGTTGGAAGAGCGGAACGGGAAACGTGCCAAGGCTTTGCGAAAACGCCAATCTTAGGTGAGTAATCGCTACCGTATCTCCTTAATAGTCTATATGTGTTAAACTATAAAATACGAGGGGTGTAATAAATTTATTTCCAATAGTTCATAATTCCAAAGGTAATGCTGATTGATTTACTTACGAGAACGGTGTCTAGGCCGATTACTTGGGATCTGGTTGCTGGATTTTCCGAAAGGCTAAAATGCTGAAAGGATCCTGTGTAACGACCATTTTTCAAAAAAAAAAAAAAAAAAAAAAAACGTTGTGAATAGTAACACGTTGTGAATAGTAACTTCGGAGTGAATAGTAACTCGTCGTGAATAGTACTCCGGCGTGAATAGTACCCCCGAGAAATGAAGTAAGCGCTTACCTCGTGATGATGTCGACGATGATGTCGTGATGACGTCGTGATGATGTCGACGATGATGTTGTGATGATGTCGTGAATAGTATTTTCAAGCCCTATAAATAGAGGCTCAACTTCTTCATTTCAACCCACAACAAACACCAAGCAACCTTACGATATCGAGGAGTGTTCTGGTGAGGAAAATAGGTCGGGAGGAGTTAGGAGCGAGCGGTAGCTGGTAACGAGGTGCTCGGGAAGTGTTGGAAGAGCGGAACGGTAAACGTGCCAAGGCTTTGCGAAAACGCCAATACTAAGTGAGTAATCGCTATCGTATTTCTCTAGTAGTTTATAAGTGTTAAACTATAATATGTAGAGGTTATACTATTCATAATTCCAAAAATAATACCGAGTGATTTACTTACGAGGATGGTGTCTAGGCCGATTACTTGGGATCTGGTTGTTGGATTTTCCGAAAGGCTAAAATGCTGAAAGGATCCTGCCACCCCAACTAATCTTCTACCTGGCTATCCTTTACTTGATAAATCACGAGGTTTCATGTTGGAATTATGGAAGGGTTTAGTGATGCAACTATGGTATAGTTAAGGAGTAAAGAGTGATAAATGTCTTACTGTGTTAACAGTTAAAGAGGGAATACGAAGCAAAGATAAACGCTGTAGTCGACTATAATCAGGTGAGTTTCTCACTACATTGTGTGGACGTTATATGTGCTTTACTGTATTTTGTGTGCTTATAAGATGTTGATGAATAGTACCAAGTTGTGAAATATACCTTCCTGTTATAATTGTATGGGTTAGGTTATGATGTGTGTGGGCTCGACGTACTGAGTAATATAGAGATACGTGCAAAATACACTGAGCAGATACGCATGACTCGACGTACAGGGCATGCGCGGCTCTAAGTGCTGAGCCGGGGAATTAGATTTACTGACCAGATACGTATAGGAGGATATAATCCAATATACTGGGTAGAGCATGTTATGTGACGTGTGGTTGTATTTTTCCTGTTATGGGTAAAGTATGTGTAGCTGATATGCTGTGTAGTTGTTGGAACTCACTAAGCCGTGTGCTTATCCTTTCCCTTTTAAATTACCATTTCAGGTTGTACAGGTGAAAATGACGGACAGGCATGACGGGTACACACTGATGCTACTTATGTGGAGATTTATGCGGTGAATTGATGTTTAAATCATTTCTAAATATCTTCAAAATGTTAATTATTGAATAAATTGATATTTATTTAAATGAATATGTTTTATTAAAAACCGGGTGTTACAAGTTGGTATCAGAGCCAAGGCTTGAGTGAATCAGACTCACTTGATGGGTTTTGATCTCAAGCTTGAGACTTAAAAGTTTTCTTTGGAAATATTTTTACAAGAAATTATAAGTTGTTTTTCGAGTAAGGGGTTAAATGAATGTTGTTGCAAAGACGCAGTGTGTACCGTCAGCCGACGTCAGTGGGGAAAAGGTTAAGTGCTTAGTCTTTGTTGCTATTTCTGTAATATATGTGTGCTTAAATGCCATTAAAGTGTAGGCAGTAGGAACTAAATAGTCCTAGAATTTTTGAGTTGGCCAAGTTGCATGTTCCTTGATAAGTGATATCCATAAGGTAAATCCTTTTATGTGAAAAATTTTCTACGACTATGTTCGTAAAACAACCTGGGGTATAGGTGGTAAAATTATCGTGAGAAGTGAATTGAGAACTTCTGGACAAGTTCTGAAATGAACGAGGGTAGGTGTGGAAGATAGTAGTAGAGCTCCTACTATTGAAAGCACAGGATCCGCGTTCGAATCGGGAGTTGGTTGTAAGGAATCCAATACACTGAGGGTATAACTAATTGGTGTATATGCTGATAAACTGTATTTGTCCATTCTATTGGTTGTCAATCATAGAGTTTATTGGGATCAATTAGGACGCTGGAGATTGAGAATCTAGTGACGTTTCATTTCTTAATAATTAAGTAATGAATAGTTGATGTGACTATAGTAGATGAGCTGTGCAAAAGTGACACGTTAAGTCTCTTTGTTACTAAGAAAAGCACAGATAGTGGATGATAAAAAGAAGATGTTGATTGCTAAAATAGTCGATTTTGATTGACTATAAATAAACGTAATGTTATTTAGAGAAGAGCATAAGTCGCAAATTTCATTTCCAGATATGGAGATATATGTGAGGCTTCCAGGTCATCTATAGTTGCTGGTTAACAAGTTTTATATACGAAGTGTGTCAGACGACTGTAGTACGATAATGATGAAGGCTGAGGATGTATGTGAGCGTATCAGTAGAAATTGGGATCCAGTAACTGGATGGCATAATTTGGAAGAAGACATACGTGAACTAAAGCAGTATATAGATGTGAAAAGTATACGTACAGATATACGTGTACATGCTAGAAACATAAGGTTTTATACGTGGTGTCGTATGTTTGCAGAATTAGAGTTTTATCCATTCCCGTACAAGAGATGTACGTGTATACGGGATGGACATATAATAACAACTCGTGAGAGTGCAGATGACATAGTGGTGTGGCGTAAGGGTATTCATGTAGGTAGTGAATACTATGAACGAATGTATCATAATAGGCTAGATGTGGCCTATCAGTGTATTATGTACTTAAAATCTGTTAGTATATGAAAATAATGAGTTAAGAAAATATTGCTAACTGACCAAGATAACTATCTTGTTAGCATATGTGTGTTAGGTGTATATGTTTCATAAATGACTAAGTGAATACCTCTTAAGTAGGTAACCCGTAGGCAAGTAACTGTGGATAAACTGTGTCGGTAGCTGGTTGAATATCTAGTTGATATTAGCTGTGCGGACGAATACGTGAGTATTAAGTGGTGACAACCATGGATATGGTATCGTATTGTGGGTGGAGATTTTGTAGTTGTATGTGGAGGCTGAGCTGATATGAGGATTCTTGGTGTCATGTGGTTGATTGTAGAGCTGTGCAGTCGTATGTGTGTTAACTGTTAAGCCTTTAGAGCGAAAAGCTGTTTATTCTGTGGGGCCACTTATACTTGTAGTTGGGACCACTTATTTGGTGGGGCTACTAGTATTGTGGTTGGGACCACTTATGCTGTGGGGCTACTTGTACTTGTGGTTGGGACCACTTATTCCGTGGGGCCACTGGTAACTTGTAGTTGTGACCATTTATTCTGGGGGTTAATAGTACTTGTGGTTGTGACTACTTATTTAGTGGGGCCACATTTGGTAGGACCACATATGTGTTGTGGATCTTATGAGCAGTAATTGTGGTGGGACCACATACAAATGTTGTGATGGCTTTATTGGCTGGCAGTTCTAACACACATACAGTCGGGTGTCTGGTGAATAGCTGAGCTGTTGAGGTTGTAAATAGCAGGGGTTGTGATATGATGTGGAGAACATGTGATTATGATTATACGATGCATAACAAGTACCTTGCATCCATGATGTCAGTATTGTGAGTATATGAGATTACATAACGAGTACTTATTAGTCTCAATAAGTTGGCCTAGTTGATGAGAGGTGGTTAATGTGCCAGTATTGTAATACCCTTTGGGTTTACTAATACAACCGTATTGTGTTGAAATAGGGAATGATTGAGAGGAAGAATAAGTGTATGCCAACGCTGGAGATTCCGGGGACGGAATCTTATAAAGGGGGGAGAACTTGTAACGACCATTTTTCAAAAAAAAAAAAAAAAAAAAAAAACGTTGTGAATAGTAACACGTTGTGAATAGTAACTTCGGAGTGAATAGTAACTCGTCGTGAATAGTACTCCGGCGTGAATAGTACCCCCGAGAAATGAAGTAAGCGCTTACCTCGTGATGATGTCGACGATGATGTCGTGATGACGTCGTGATGATGTCGACGATGATGTCGTGATGATGTTGTGATGATGTCGTGAATAGTATTTTCAAGCCCTATAAATAGAGGCTCAACTTCTTCATTTCAACCCACAACAAACACCAAGCAACCTTACGATATCGAGGAGTGTTCTGGTGAGGAAAATAGGTCGGGAGGAGTTAGGAGCGAGCGGTAGCTGGTAACGAGGTGCTCGGGAAGTGTTGGAAGAGCGGAACGGTAAACGTGCCAAGGCTTTGCGAAAACGCTAATACTAAGTGAGTAATCGCTATCGTATTTCTCTAGTAGTTTATAAGTGTTAAACTATAATATGTAGAGGTTATACTATTCATAATTCCAAAAATAATACCGAGTGATTTACTTACGAGGATGGTGTCTAGGCCGATTACTTGGGATCTGGTTGTTGGATTTTCCGAAAGGCTAAAATGCTGAAAGGATCCTGCCACCCCAACTAATCTTCTACCTGGCTATCCTTTACTTGATAAATCACGAGGTTTCATGTTGGAATTATGGAAGGGTTTAGTGATGCAACTATGGTATAGTTAAGGAGTAAAGAGTGATAAATGTCTTACTGTGTTAACAGTTAAAGAGGGAATACGAAGCAAAGATAAACGCTGTAGTCGACTATAATCAGGTGAGTTTCTCACTACATTGTGTGGACGTTATATGTGCTTTACTGTATTTTGTGTGCTTATAAGATGTTGATGAATAGTACCAAGTTGTGAAATATACCTTCATGTTATAATTGTATGGGTTAGGTTATGATGTGTGTGGGCTCGACGTACTGAGTAATATAGAGATACGTGCAAAATACACTGAGCAGATACGCATGACTCGACGTACAGGGCATGCGCGGCTCTAAGTGCTGAGCCGGGGAATTAGATTTACTGACCAGATACGTATAGGAGGATATAATCCAATATACTGGGTAGAGCATGTTATGTGACGTGTGGTTGTATTTTTCCTGTTATGGGTAAAGTATGTGTAGCTGATATGCTGTGTAGTTGTTGGAACTCACTAAGCCGTGTGCTTATCCTTTCCCTTTTAAATTACCATTTCAGGTTGTACAGGTGAAAATGACGGACAGGCATGACGGGTACACACTGATGCTACTTATGTGGAGATTTATGCGGTGAATTGATGTTTAAATCATTTCTAAATATCTTCAAAATGTTAATTATTGAATAAATTGATATTTATTTAAATGAATATGTTTTATTAAAAACCGGGTGTTACATCCTGCCACCCCAACTAATCTTCTACCTGGCCGTTCTTTACTTGATAAATCATGGAGCATCATGTTGGAATTATTGAAGGGAAATACAAAGCAGTATAATTAAAGTATTATAATAATACTTGGGTGGGAAACAGTCATGTTATCGTGAGGATGAGTTCGAGTTATACACCCGAAAGTATCACAAGATGATACTGAGCAGAGTGAATAAGTAATTATATATAATACATGTCAGGGGACGGCATGATTTACCATATACTAATAAAACACGAGGTAATCATAGATGTACTATGACCATACCTGTATGAGAAAGCCGTTAAGTGAGTGGGTATACCGTGAAACGGTATAAGAATTTGTGAAAACCAAATACCAAATAATAAATAAAAGAGGAGACAGGAGTTAAAGACGTGAGTCGTGACGATGTAAGATAAGACTGTGTGGGACAGTCTAATAGTGAGTATCAGTGGGTGATACTGTATAGTGAGTGACGTCGGATAATACGGTAGTTTCACAGTGTGAATTACGAGTCGGATAGGACTGTGAAGCTGACAGGAACGGTGATCCTGTAACGTGTGTGACCATATAGGTCATACTGTGATTAGATTACTCACTAAGCTTTATAGCTTACCCCTTTATTTTATGTGGTTTTGCAGGATAGGTAACGCTTGGCTTGGATCATGGGATGATCCCTGGTGATATTATCTTGTAAATTCCAGGCTGAAAAACCGGGCGTTACAAGTTGGTATCAGAGCCAAGATTTGAGTGAACTAGGATAAGATCCCTAGACTCAAATTAGTAGACATACGAGAATTGTGTGCTAAAATATATAAAAAAAAATCACAAACATATTGTGATAAAAGTCGAACGTTGATAAAGCAGTTATTCTAACATGATAATAAAAATGTTAGTAAACTCTTTTGGAGATAAAAAGAACTAGAGAAAATGGGTGAGTTTGTGTGGTATTTTCCAAATACGGGAAAGGTATTAAAAGTAAATCCAGATGCAAATTTTGTCAAAAAAAGAAAGTTTTGAAAGTTGATTTGAAAGAAAATTTTTTGGGAAATTTGAAAAGTAGGGTATAGCTGAGAAATACGAAGGATTTTGACAAGCTGATCTGAAGCTGAGTCCAAAATAATTTGGAAAATGTTTTGAAAAAGTATAAGTTGAAATAAAAAAATTCTAAAAGTACGAGTTGGTGGGTGGGTTTATAAAATATATGGCGACAGCCATAGCAAAGAAAAGTGATAAATATATGTGATGATTGGATGTGAGATGGTAAGAACTATAAGAAATGAGTTCGTGAGGAGTTATACAATCTCTAAATGAGACAAGTGTTGAGGTATGTGGTAGTACTAGACATGTCTAAGTCTAGCATGTGTATAATATGGGGTTGAGGAATTGAGAGATAAAGGGTGGCTCGACGTACTGAGCAACATAGAGATGTTCGCAAGATGCACTGAGCAGATACGCATGATCCGACGTACAGGATATGCGCGGCTCCGAGTGCTGAGCGGTGGAGTTTGAGTTATTGAGCAGATACGCATAACTCGACGTACTGAGTATGTGCGGCTCTAAATGCTGAGTGGTTGAGCAGATACGCATGACTCGACGTACAGAGTATGCGCGGCTCTGAGTGCTGAGTAGGGGAGTTTAGTGAGCAAATACGTATGACTCGACGTACTGAGTATACGCGGCTCAGAATGTTAAGCAGGAGAGTATAACTTGAGATATTGGGTAGAGTAGATTATGTGGAAAATTCACCGGAGACATAAAAGAAGTAAGGCTGGTAGATGTCCTGAGTAAACATAAGACTAGGATGGATTGATTTATTCCTTCCATTCTAGAAGAATTAAGGGTACTATTTTACTTAGTAAATGTCTAAGTACCAGGGACCATCCAATCATCATTAAATAAATAAAGGTGAGGTTATAACCAAAGAATGTAATGACGTATTTTTCCAAAACATAGTTGACTTTTCTACTGATGTAAAGGTTATTTTATGTAAAGGTTATTTTATGACCAGAATTTTACAAGTAGAAAGATATTTAAAAAAAAAAAAAAGAGAGTTATTTTGTTGAAAAAGTTATTTTATGACTAAAGTGTGAAATGAATAATCATTTAAAAAGAGTCATTTTACGACTAAAGAAGTCATTGTTATGACTAATGGAAATCAAAAGAGTAAATGATTTTAAATAAAAAGCATCTGTTTAAAAAGAGAAGTGTGAGTAGTTACTCAGAGAAGTAAATACAAATTTAGTGAGTGATGAGATGACCTAATCGGTCGGCAGTTCTAGGGTGTACGTTGAGTCTTTGGGACTCGATATCATAGAGGGTTCAGAAGGGGACGAATACGTGAGTATTAAGTGGTGATAACTATGGATATTGTATCATATTGTGGGTGGAGACTTTGTAGTAGTATGTGGAGGATGAGCTGATATGAGGATTATTGTTGTCATAAGGTTGGTTGCAGAGCTGTGCAGTTGTGTGTGTTAGCTGTTAAGCCTTTAGAGCGAAAAGTTGTTTATTCTGTGGGGCCACTTATACTTGTAGTTGGGACCACTTATTAGGTGGGGCTACTAGTATTGTGGTTGGGACCACTTATGATGTGGGGCTACTGGTACCTGTAGTTGTGACCATTTATTCTGTGGGATTGCTAGTACTTGTGGTTGTGACCACTTATTTAGCGGGGCCACATTACTAGTATATGTGATGGGACCACATATGTGTTGTGATAATCGTATGAGCAGTAATTGTGGTGGGACCACATACAAGTGTTGTGATGGCTTTATTGGCCGACAGTTCTAACACACATGCAGTTAGGTGTCTGGTGAATTTTTGTGACTCGATACCGTGATGGGTCGATGAAAGGACGAATAGTTGAGCTGTTGAGGTTGTGAAGAGCAGGGATTGTGATATGATGTGGTGAATATATGATTATGAGTATACAATGCATAACAAGTACCTTGCATCTATGATGTCTGTGTTATTATGAGTGTATGAGATTACATAACGCGTACTTTGTAGTCTCAATAGGTTGGCCTAGTTGATTAGAGGTGGTTAATGTGCCAGTATTGTAATACTATTTGGATTTACTAATACAACCGTATTGTGTTGAAATAGAGAACGATTAGAAGAATAAGTGTATGTCAACGTTGAAGATTCCGGGGACGGAATCTTATAAAGGGGGGGAGAACTTGTAACGACCGTTTTTCAAAAAAAAAAAAAAAAAAAAAGGATGAATAGTAACTCCGGCGTGAATAGTGCTCCGGCGTGAATAGTAACTTCGGTATGAATAGTAACCGAGAGATGAAGTAAGCGCTTACCTCGTGATGACATCGACGATGATGTCGTGATGACGTCATGATGATGTCGTAAATAGTGTCGCTGATGTCATGATGACGTCGTGATGATGTCGTGAATAGTGTTTCCAAGCCCTATAAATAGAGGCTCAACTTCTTCATTTCAATCCACAACAAACACCAAACAACCTTACGATATCGAGGAGTGTTCTGGTGAGGAAAATAGGTCGGGAGGAGTTAGGAGCGAGCGGTAGCTGGTAACGAGGTGCTCGGGAAGTGTTGGAAGAGCGGAACGGGAAACGTGCCAAGGCTTTGCGAAAACGCCAATCTTAGGTGAGTAATCGCTACCGTATCTCCTTAATAGTCTATATGTGTTAAACTATAAAATACGAGGGGTGTAATAAATTTATTTCCAATAGTTCATAATTCCAAAGGTAATGCTGATTGATTTACTTACGAGAACGGTGTCTAGGCCGATTACTTGGGATCTGGTTGCTGGATTTTCCGAAAGGCTAAAATGCTGAAAGGATCCTGCCACCCCAACTAATCTTCTACATGGCCGTTCTTTACTTGATAAATCATGGAGCATCATGTTGGAATTATTGAAGGGAAATACAAAGCAGTATAATTAAAGTATTATAATAATACTTGGGTGGGAAACAGTCATGTTATCGTGAGGATGAGTTCGAGTTATACACCCGAAAGTATCACAAGATGATACTGAGCAGAGTGAATAAGTAATTATATATAATACATGTCAGGGGACGGCATGATTTACCATATACTAATAAAACACGAGGTAATCATAGATGTACTATGACCATACCTGTATGAGAAAGCCGTTAAGTGAGTGGGTATACCGTGAAACGGTATAAGAATTTGTGAAAACCAAATACCAAATAATAAATAAAAGAGGAGACAGGAGTTAAAGACGTGAGTCGTGACGATGTAAGATAAGACTGTGTGGGACAGTCTAATAGTGAGTATCAGTGGGTGATACTGTATAGTGAGTGACGTCGGATAATACGGTAGTTTCACAGTGTGAATTACGAGTCGGATAGGACTGTGAAGCTGACAGGAACGGTGATCCTGTAATGTGTGTGACCATATAGGTCATACTGTGATTAGATTACTCACTAAGCTTTATAGCTTACCCCTTTATTTTATGTGGTTTTGCAGGATAGGTAACGCTTGGCTTGGATCATGGGATGATCCCTGGTGATATTATCTTGTAAATTCCAGGCTGAAAAACCGGGCGTTACAAAAAGTGGCGCCACCCTTGGAGGCTTCTCTAGGGTTGGCGAAAACCCTAATTAGGGTTTAGGGATCTGGTCCAAGTGGTCAACAGGCTTGCCCACTTGGAGGCTCCTTAGGGTTTCAGGTGTAACCCTAGGAGGCTATAAAAGGAACCCTCTGGCTCCCAATTATTCACGCCAACTTCAACCAAGATTACTCTGCTGGACTGTCTTCTCCATTGCTGTGGGTATGACTTACATTTGAGGCAGGATACTTTTGCTGCTAGCTTCAAGAACAAGATTCAAAGGTTGGTTCTTCTGATTTTAACTTAAGAAATTATTGTTGGCCTTTAGGTTTTAGTTTATTATCTTCATAGAAGAAAACATAGATCTTTCTAGGGTTGCATGTGAACCATAGGAATTTTTGTGTTCATTGTTTGCTAGAAAACCCTTCAGTGGTATCAGAGCTATGGCTTGTTTTCTTGTGAATTTGATATAATTGCTTGATATGATCATGGGGTTTTCGAAATTAACCCCTTGAGGAGGCCAATTTCGTTCATGGTGGCTAGGGTTTCAAAACCCTAGCCTCCCTCCCTTTCCTTTTTCGATTTGCATGCCTTTTTGGAAGTAGGTTGTTATTTTTGGTAATTGCTGCTTATTTAAATAACTGGAACCCTTTCCTTTGCTTGCTAAATCTCGAAATTAAAAGGAAGATTAGAAAATTAATTGGATTAATTTTGTGTTTCCCCATACCCAATTTAATTAGTTTAATTAAATTGTTTAATTAAAAGACCAATTAAATTTATTAATGATTTAATTTAAATTTTTCGAAAATTATGAATTAATTTGAGAAAATTCTTAGAAAATTAAATCTAAAATATTTTAAAGAGTTTAAAATATATCTTATATATTTATGATTAAAAGTTAATTATTTATATATAAGAAAATTGGTTAGTCTTACCGCAAGTAAGCTTCATTCACAAAACTGTCATATAAAGAGGGTATAAGGCGACTGACTATAAAATGTTAGTCTAATGGGTATCCACTCTAACCCACCGCTCTCCTGGTCAATCGAATATCGTTAGCCGAACGGGTTTGATAGAACCGCTAAGCCTCTTAAAAGTATAATGCTATAATTGAAAGTACTAGAACCTTAAACAAAAACCAAATCTAGTTACTTTAGGTTAAAAATGTGAATTGGTGCTAATCCATGGAATTACACATTGCACTTTGTGGAACGTTGGTGGAGCGTGTGTGGTTTACCGGCACACCAACTGGGGTCCGCAAAGACTTGCAATGGGTTTCTCGATTTTGTCATTATTAACGGAGCGTGTGTGGTTAACCGGCACGTTAATTAGAGATGGCAATCGACTTCGAGAGTACCGAGCTAATTTGCATGGTTATTCACACCCGGTTTGTGATCCTCGGCATCCGAGTCACAAACAGTGGGGCACATCTGAGACTAAACATGCCATTGAATAGTTCAATGTGTCTCAACAGATTTAGGAATTTCATAAGATGAAATTGATAAGTGTATTATCTACCTTAATGACCATTATGTTGTGATTACGGCATCCCTCTTCACACCATAGTTGGGGTATTTTGGGTCCTAGCCTTAATAAATAATATATTGGGTAATTATTTAAAAGGATTAATTAAACTAATAAAATTCTGTTTATTGTAGATGTCTGAATCAAGTGTCTATTCTCCTCCCTCTCCTCCTTCACCCATTTCTGAGAGCATCAGAAAGCACCTGCTAAATA
Source organism: Cichorium intybus (assembly GCA_023525715.1). Lineage (NCBI taxonomy): Eukaryota > Viridiplantae > Streptophyta > Magnoliopsida > Asterales > Asteraceae > Cichorium > Cichorium intybus. The sequence continues at coordinate 119,316,981 of CM042014.1, read as the reverse complement.
TGGAAAGGCTGACTGGCCTTAACTGTAAGGAATGGCTTCGCAATTGGAGACTGGCTCTCGGCATTGCGGGCAAGCTTCATCTCACCGAGTATCCGATACCGGTTCCACCGGAAAAAGTCATCATAAAGAGCCTTTATGATAAGCATGACTTATTATTTGATGAATCCGAAAAGATTCGTGACCTCATGATGTTGACCATTGACCCTGAATTCCGCAAGGATTTTGAATCCTTAGGGCCATATGAGTTAATGCAATCGGTTGAGGAAAAGTTCCGAAAACCGGTTGAAGAGGAACGAGCTAGGATCTTCAAAAGACTTGCAGAGTGTAAGTTAAAAGAAGGAAGTAGCATCAATTCGCATGTTCTTCAGATTGAAGCGTACATAGGCGAATTGTACAAACTTGGTTATTCCATGAGTCAGGAGTCGAGTGTTAACACTCTACTTGCTTCACTGACTAGTAAGTACGATCTGTTCATTCAGACGTATAGTGACGTGCACGCAAAGGTCGTCATGCGGTCAAAAATAAGAGATAACCTAACATACACTAGTATAGTGGAGTCAGGGTCGATCCACAGGAGCTACGTGGTCAGCCTAGATGAGAGATTACCAACTAATAGTGTCACGGCTATAGTCGGAGGAATTAATTTCTATCTGTCTACCTCAAAGCAATATTCAAACACCCAAGCCAAGCTTAGCTATGTCCAAATAACCTAGTTACTTTCTGAACTCAGAAGTGCATCTCTGAATCAGGAGCAATTGAAGGTATTCAAACTAGCAAAACCGAGCATAGCACAAACTAGCTAATAACTAACAGTTCTATGAGACAGTTAATAGCCAAGGTTTAATGCCTAACCTAACCAAGTTAGCTACTGTTTTCAGCAAGGGAAAACAGTCCCAACCAAGTCACAAACAAGTTCAAGCACAATCAAACAACCAAATAACAAACTAACATCCAAAACACCGAAAAACCAATATTAACATTAACCGAATGATTGCATTTGCTCAAACCAATATCCAAACGTCAAAATCAGTAGCTAAACACTACTAAAAACAGAACCCTAAGCTAGAGATCAATGGTTGTCACACCCAAAGATTCAACTCAAGCTTACAAACATTTAACTAAAGTGAAATAAAATCTAAAAACATGAAAATACCAAATTATAGCTTCTGAAATGGATTCCTCGAGTCAAAGAGCTTCTAGGTCGATGTTTACACCAGGTCTTTGCTAGGGTTTTCGGCCGGAAATGCCTCTATTTATAGTTGCAAATTTCCCGTGACCGCGCCGCGCAAATGTGAAATCCGCGGCGCGCGTACTTATCCGTTCCCCGTTTTTTCGTCATTTAAATGTGTTCCACCGCCTTACATCCGCGGCGCGCAGGAGATAAACCCGCGGTGCGCGTACGTCTTCTCTTGATTTTGCATTCTTTCCATACTTTTTCCTTTTTGTACACTTTTAGTCCCTGTTTCTGTTCTTTTTCTCCAGACAAGTCCTGACACGAAAAGTGAGAATACCCATGCATATATGATATAATTTTACCAAGAACAGGGCTCAACAACGCCTAAAATACTTGATATAACTAGGCGTTGTCAAACACCCCACACTTGTGCCTTGCTTGTCCCCAAGCAAGAGAGTTTTTAACAAATTATAATAGAGAATCGAACAGTTTTTGAATGTGTTTAGTTTCAAAGCTTATTGCTCTTCGAGTTAGAATGGAATAGTTTGTGAAAACATAATTGAGTTGTTCTTTGGAATTCATGGCTTTCTAGAGAACCCTTGATTACAAACTTTCTGTCCACGATATAGTGTACTTACTCGTTCAGATTCTAAAGGCCATTAAGGAATTGTCCATGACTTTCGATGTTGTCCGTGTAGCGAGCTTTCAGAAATACCATCCCAGACCAGACGATCTTAGGTGGTAAGGTGCATAAGGCCCACCCATTTTAGACTTACCGGCTCGAACAACAAAGGCCACAGATTGACTTTTCCTTCCTAAATTCCAATCCTAAAACGGCTCAATCTTCTAAACTCGTAAAACTCAACTTATTTGACTAACTAATAGCATGATTACAACTAAACAGTATTTCTTGAAAAGTACTGATGCTATCACAATTACAAACCATTTATTTCCAAATTGCAATTCATCAAAAATTTTGAAAAATATTGCTAAAATTGAAAAATTGATCAGTTCTGCAAAAATTTCAAAAATATCTCTTTCGACCGTCCACACCCCACACTTAAAACCGTACAACGTCCCCGTTGTACAAAAATTAGTTTCAAAACAAGGGAGAAAGAGTTACCCCTTTTTGGACGATAGACTGCTTGGTGCTCAATATCACAGGTATAATGCGTACAAAAAGATCCTCGATTCATCTGCTGGAGTTGTAGCGCTACAGTAGGACACGCCGGTGGTCAAGACAAGTGGAAGGGGCACGGTGACCCCACACTTGTCTGAGAGAACTCCCTCTCAATTTGATATATCATGCACAACTTAACAATAAATTAAAACACACATGACAGAAACAATAAAATAATATACAGACAAATGTGTCATACGTTTATACATATAAAAAGGAAATGAAAGAAAGAAAGAAAGAAAAATACATCAATCACTACCCGGCGGCCTGGAGGGTCCAGCCTCATGATCGTGGGACCGGGCTGGGAATGGTCGAGGACGGTGGCCCTGGGTAGATACAGTCTGAATAAGTACCTCCCCAATCCACTCGAGCTGGTCCAAGACTCTCGTGAGCTGGCCCTCAATCCGCGTGACTCTGGCCTCCAGCCGGCTGAGGGCAGGTGAGTCATCCTGCTGTGGCTGCGGCTCTGGTGTTGGTGGCTCTGGCCTCCGGCGTCTCCTGCCGGGCTGGGCGTATGCAGGCTGAAGTGCCTGAAGAGGCTCGGTCGGAGCCCGGATGTACTGCCCTGGTCGCTGCTGCTCAATGAGCAACATCCTCTCCAAAGTGCGTGCTGGCGTGCGCGATGGAGGCAGAGCAGTCAAAGAGGCAGCTACTGGGGCAGTAAGGATGCCATATGAACGGGCCAGGCGGGTAATGAAGTACCCCCTGGCTAATGGGCTGCTGGAGGAGGCGCCGGTCGCGTGGGTGGAGAAGGCAATCGCGAGGGCAAAGGGAAGATGGAGGAATCGGGACGGGTCGAGGAGAACCCAAAAAAATGTCATATCATCGCCCGACACCTTCTCGCCCCCCTCCCGATGCATGATGGAGGTAGAGACGATACGGTGCATGAGGCGATGAAGAGGATCACGCAAGTGGCTCTCCCTCGAGGCCCCTGCCTCATACCTGACGTTGGACAGCGATGCCCAAACCTCCATGTTGGGAGGGCGCTCCGGCTCCCCCTGAATGCATGACCCGAAGAACCGGGTGAAGAAACGATGCTGGAGGTCTGCTGGCGTGTAAATGCCCGTGCGCCTCCCGAACTCCCGGAGGTTGCACTCCCGGTGCACACCTCCCAAGCGAAAACGGACCATCCTGGAGCGTGGGTCTCCCCCCCTAGGGGCGAAATGGACAGTGGAGATGAACTCTAGTAGCAGCTCCGTGTAGACCACGTCCTCGTCCGTGGCCATAATCCTGTCCCAGCCACGGCATGTGAATCGTGGGTCCAGGTGCGATGTAGGAATGGCTCAATCGCACCCCAAAGCCCAGCGTCCCTCAAGATGTCTCGGTCTATAACTGTCGCCTCAAGGACCCGGCGATGAATCAAGGCGTCCCTCCGCGAGGTATACTCCACCGAAGTGTCAAGCTCTGCGGGAAACTGAAGGAAGGCATGGTCCCGTCTGAACATCATCTACAAAAGAAAAATATGGCCACAAAACAAAATTTTTGCAAAATCAGTCCTTTTTCTTCCCCACCGCACCACGGCGCGGCCCAAGAGCAAGGGCGCGGCGCGGCGTACGCCTGTTTGCAAACCCGGGATCAAAATCCCATTTTAACTTGCTAAATCTCAATTTAATGATATCACAAGGTAGCCTAGGTTCCGATTAGCTCATCTAGGGTGTCCATTTGGCAAAACAAACACTCTATGGGCTAGCATTGATGATTCTAAGTTTTTGAACTTTTTGGAATAAAACCCTAAAATTAACTACCTAATAACTAGTTTAAACAGCTAATAGATAGTTAAAAGAGCGTACCTTGGTAGTAGAAACACAATAAGCAAGAAAAAATGCAAGAAATTTTTGATCACCAGAGCTCCGAGTCGTGTGATTTGAGTTGTGAGCCGCGGCTCACCGGATAAAGGCGAAAACCGTCTGATCGTTTCCCGCGGCGCGCATTTCCCTGTTCCGCGGCGCGCGTGTCGCCAATTCAACCCCTGCGCATCGGGTTGAGTTCCGACCCGCGTCGCGCAATACAAAAATCCGCGGCGCGGTCTTGAAGATTTCAAAAACCTTTTCACACGACCCCACACTTGCTTCAAGCCACTAATACCTGCAAACAATTGATGTATTTTCTAAATTAATCCTAAGAAATATAAAACCTACTTATGACACGATGGGTTGCCTCCCAACAAGCGCTAAGTTTAACGTCTTCAGCCAGACGTTTTACTCCGTCTACAGCTACGGTGGATCGTATGCCTTCTTTCCTTGCTGATTTTCAGTCACCACCGTCCCTTCGCTGACCCACTGCTCCTCAAACTTTCCTGGGTCGAATGGCTTGTTGGTTCTCTTATTGCTGCCCAGTTGTTGCTTTCTAGTTAATTCCCGTAAATGCTTGGAGGTAGCTTTGAACCTCCAAGCTCGGTCCTTTCTTCTGCATCTCTTCAAGGTCAAAGGCTTGACATGAAGCACGCCCAGTGCTGCTCCCAGTAGTTGTGCTGTGCCTCGTTTGTTGCTCTCATATTGCGTGTTATTTTCATTTTGCAATTTTGGCTTGCAGTACCAATAAAAATTTTCCAATCGAATGGGATCGGAAGGCAACATATCAGGATGCTTCCATATGTCCTCATCGATGGTATTAATTACATCTAATCTTCCATTCATGAATGGATCATGAGTGGTGATAAAATCATGTTTATTATTGTTTTCAAATTTCCATTCGTCAACATCAACTTCTTGATCATCGTCCAACAGGTGGATCGGAACCAAGAGTGAACGACTTGTTTGATCTGATGATGGTACAAAGTCACCCATCATCAGATCCTTTCCTTCAAATTTCTCAAAATTTTCAAAAATTACAGGGTCAGGGGTAGTATTGTCATCTACACCCCCTTCCCCAAAAATATCGACAACTTCAAAAAATTCGGGAATTGTTGGGTTGGAATCTGTACTGTCACTTACAGTCCCCTCCACAACATCCTCATCAACCAAATTTTCTGGTGATGGTATGGATTCACCCAACACCAGATCAACATTATCAATACTTTCAAAAACATCAAAAACTTCAAAGGTTGCTGAGTCAGAAGTAGCATTGTCACCTACAACCTCTTCCTCAACAACCGTTTCGACCATCTCAGTGGTCTCTTGACTTTCCCAAGGTGTATGCCCTTCCATCACATATTCAGGTGATGCAAGTTCACACACATTATCATTGGTATAAAAATCACTCACCTCCGGTTCTGGCGAAGGTGGTGAACATTTCCAACTTTCCTCTAACCTATCTAAAGAAGCTTGCACTTTTTCAAGAGCTTCATCCTGGTCCTTCTGCTCATGGTAGTTGTTATACATGAATACCCAAAGTTGGGCCCAAGTTACAGAATTCTCAAGCTGAGATGACTCCTCGGTCCGCCATCCATTGTCATCGAATGATCCATTGTAGCAACCATCCTCGTAATAGGTGTAGTCCGGATTTTCATAATCTTCATAATATTGATCCGAGTACATGTAATCACCCATTATAAGGATGTACACATACCAAAATTCAGCAAACTAAAATCAAACATCAAAAAATCAGAAACTAAGTCCTACAACTCACCTAACCTAAGCGCACAGCTCCCCGACAACGGCGCCAAAATTTGACGTGCACGCAGAGGTCGTCATGCGGTCAAAAATAAGAGATAACCTAACATACACTAGTATAGTGGAGTCAGGGTCGATCCACAGGAGCTACGTGGTCAGCCTAGATGAGAGATTACCAACTAATAGTGTCACGGCTATAGTCGGAGGAATTAATTTCTATCTGTCTACCTCAAAGCAATATTCAAACACCCAAGCCAAGCTTAGCTATGTCCAAATAACCTAGTTACTTTCTGAACTCAGAAGTGCATCTCTGAATCAGGAGCAATTGAAGGTATTCAAACTAGCAAAACCGAGCATAGCACAAACTAGCTAATAACTAACAGTTCTATGAGACAGTTAATAGCCAAGGTTTAATGCCTAACCTAACCAAGTTAGCTACTGTTTTCAGCAAGGGAAAACAGTCCCAACCAAGTCACAAACAAGTTCAAGCACAATCAAACAACCAAATAACAAACTAACATCCAAAACACCGAAAAACCAATATTAACATTAACCGAATGATTGCATTTGCTCAAACCAATATCCAAACGTCAAAATCAGTAGCTAAACACTACTAAAAACAGAACCCTAAGCTAGAGATCAATGGTTGTCACACCCAAAGATTCAACTCAAGCTTACAAACATTTAACTAAAGTGAAATAAAATCTAAAAACATGAAAATACCAAATTATAGCTTCTGAAATGGATTCCTCGAGTCAAAGAGCTTCTAGGTCGATGTTTACACCAGGTCTTTGCTAGGGTTTTCGGCCGGAAATGCCTCTATTTATAGTTGCAAATTTCCCGTGACCGCGCCGTGCAAATGTGAAATCCGCGGCGCGCGTACTGATCCGTTCCCCGTTTTTTCGTCATTTAAATGTGTTCCACCGCCTTACATCCGCGGCGCGCAGGAGATAAACCTGCGACGCGCGTACGTCTTCTCTTGATTTTGCATTCTTTCCATACTTTTTCCTTTTTGTACACTTTTAGTCCCTGTTTCTGTTCTTTTTCTCCAGACAAGTCCTGACACGAAAAGTGAGAATACCCATGCATATATGATATAATTTTACCAAGAACAGGGCTCAACAACGCCTAAAATACTTGATATAACTAGGCGTTGTCATATAGAAAGGAAAACCAGAAAAAGACCCTAATGGAAATGCGTCCACTGTTGACTTTATACGAGTCACTCTTGGACAGGCATAACTCCAATGGTTCAGCTACTTCTGGATTAAGTCTAGTGGAAAGACACAGCAAGAAACGATCCAGATCGTCTGGATATGTCTTAAGCTGGGAATCCACAGAATCGGATATAGTCGCGGAAAGATTGAAAGACGCTTCAAAGTCAAAAACTCTTTTGAAAGCTCAGGTATATCTAAAAACCTCAAAACTCCTGTTCCATAATTCCTTGATGCATAATGTGATAGTCACATTTTGGTTTGCATGCAGGGAATCAGTAAGGTACGGGACTCTGGCGCATAGGAGCACATTTGGATTGGATTTCCAGCTCATGCAGTTTTGAAGTTTAGCTAGATATTAAATCATGTTATTATCTTTTAGATGCGTGTGACATTGTCTTTCATATAGTACATTGTTCAAGGATTTTTTGGTTTTAATAAAATTGTCGTTTTCTTTTAACACCTATTGTTTGAAATATCCTTGAAATGTTATATGAATGTGTTGAATGCATGATTAGTAATAACTTGAATGTTGAATGCATCCAAAGTGTTTGGATTTTAGAATTATGTCCCTTATGATTGTTAAAATAAATGTTGTAAGAATCAATTCAACCAAAGGTCTAGTTGGACAGGACTTTGGAATCATTTGACTTAGAGTCACATGATGAATTGAGTTCTTAATGTGTAAAGAAATGAATCAACCAAAGATCCAGTTGGACAGGACTTTGGAATCATCTGACTTAGAGTCAGATGATGATTAAGTTCTTTATAAAGCACATGTGGCAAGAAATGAATCACCCAAAGATCCAAAGGATAGGATTTTGGAATCAGTTGACTTAGAGTCAACTGAAGATTGCAAGTCTTGAACAGAATTAACAAAGTCATAAGTTTACATAGAGATGTAAAAGAGATTGAGATTAGAAGCAACGAACACATCAGTTGCTGTGTATTGCTCGAATCTCCGAATAGAACACAATTGTTTGTACTTCACAATATTTGTCAGTCGGTATGACGAATATGACCTCGCTTATCAGAATAAGAGATTGGATTGAATCTTTGAACAGTTTAAGGACTTCAAAGGAAGTACAAGACCCACAGAACCTGAGTGACAACATAAACTGGGAAAATGTTTCACAGTTTATTTTCTTCCAAGAACATTTATAGTTATAATGTGTCTTAGGGAAGATGATGGAGCGTTGGTCGAAACAGTTCGATCCTCAATGTATGAGATACATTGCAAATTAGTTTCCGATACATTGAATACTAAACCAGTCAGACCATATTCCAACCACATCCTTCGACTAAGTAGGTTTTGCAGACACTGTCTGAAATGTAAAGCTGGGATTGTCCCACTTGTACATTAAAGGTCCAGGGTCTTGTAGTGTTCGTCCGAACCTCATGACTGGCCTGAACATAATCAGAAATGTCATTTCACTAGCTATCCCGCTGTACCTGGAAAAGAAAGAGCTCTTTTAGAAAGAACTCATATTCTAAGGAGACAGTGGGAGTTGGGACAGTCCTGAATGAGTTCAGGATTAGCCAAGTGAAATAACCTTTAGTCATCGCTAGGCTTAGAGCAGAAATCAGATTTCTGTTTTAATACTGACATAACCTTCTCTTGACCAGTAGTACTGATCACCGTCATAAGTAGTTATGATCGGGGTGACATACCGAATAGTGGTAAAACACTATAGTTGGTACGGATTTTCAATCCGACTACTTGGAAGCATTGGTGAGCCCGGTTGCTGCCAATTAAGAGAACTTAAGGACGAGATACAGTCCATGTGACAGTTTGATTAATTTTGCAACTGGTATTAAAACCAGTGGGAGTAATCATCAAAAGAAACCAACATGGACAGAAACATACATTCGGAACATCTGGTTGAGTGAGACGATACTCAGAGTCAAGTAATTGACTCCGAGAGAAGCAATCTCAATAGAAGATGAAATCCAAAAGGATACTGCATAATGTAAGTCGTTAGTGGAGCGCGTGTGGATCACCGGCACACTAATGGGGACTCACAAATAATATGCCAGTATAAAGGTACATGGGCCCGGGATTTCCCCGTGGGCATCTCGCAAGAAAGGATATTCAGATTCTCGAAATATGCCAAAGGATTGGATTTTGAGAATGGGCTGAAAGATATCCATTAAGATTTCAGAAAGGTTTGGATTCTCAAAATGTACCAAAAGCTCTGGATTTTGTGAATAGTCCATAACCGTGCTAAAGCCAGTGGGAGTGTCGATGTTATCTCTATCTCCATATGTGTGTTACATAATGTTTCTAGGAAACGTCTCTTTTCATTACAAAGTGTAATGACTTGGTGTTAAGAGACGGATCGCTATGAAAGAATTAATAAAGATATGGCATGCTCAGGTGGTTACAAACGTCTATGAGATAGATCGAAACTCTACCAAGATGATCTTAATGAGACTCAAGATGCATAGCTCAAGAAAGCAGTTTCCTGTCATTGCAAAGTGTGATGATTTGGCATGAGAAGTATGAAAGGTACAACGTACTCACATAATCCATTGACACATATCAATATAGAACCGGCCATAGTAAGCATGATCTTGATAAGATTCAAGATGCATGAGAAAGAGTCTCCGAAAGGAAATGTTTTTTTGAAAATCATGACACAAGGATTATAAGTAATCCTAAGATTCCAAAAGGGTTTGGAATAGGACTAGATCGTATCCAACAAGTTTATTGGATCGATCAGAGGTGTCATGAACATGTCTTGATGACTTAATGCTTAGAGCACACTGAGTCAGATTCAGGATATGACCTGGCTGGGAATACTTAATGGATTTTGTACATACATGAGAAATCATTGGAAAATGATTAGGGGTGAATGTTGATAACAATTTGAAAAGAGTTTTTCAAATAAGGACTTAATGGTTAAAGAATTTCGTTGGCATTCCGATGGAGTACGTGTGGCTCACCGGCACATCGTAACACCTCGAAATAGTCTTAGGGTGCAGCCATGTGGACTAAAGATCCCGAGAACCATGGAAAGTCAAAGTACATAGAATGGAGTTGTTAGTGAGATTGACGGTATGACCAAAATTGAAATATCATCGGAAGGATATCCGATCGGATAAAGTGCATAAATGTATAACATTTGAATACATAGAAAGAGTGAAAGGTCAAGTAGACATAGATACATAACACGAATTAATTAGTTAAAAGGAATCTAGAAACTGATAATAGTTTATGTAAAATCCGACGTGGTGATTACCTCGTGGAGACTTGGTAATTAGGCAATAGTAGCCACCAGTCAGATTTTAAGTTTCAATTTTGCATGTTTCACTTCCCAAATAATTTGATTATTCAAAGGTCCACAGTCGCTCATACTTTTCGGGAGTAAGTATGAACAAAGACTGTCGTGAATTGGTTTGTAGATTGTCTAAGGAGTTAGACATTGCAGTAAGACTGCTACAACGTTCATGAGTACTTATAAATAGAGATTTGAGTATTGGATAAACCCGCGCTCAATAGATTGCTTCATGGATTACATCACGAGCAATGTTGAGACGATAATATCGTATGATCTTGAAGCGGAGACATATGAGTTGAAATTTACGAGTCGGTTGTGCATTGATGATGCGAAACGCATCGGTAACTCGATGTTATAAAACGCATTGTTGTGTACAATTTGATAAGTAAAAGACACAACCATATGAGTCAAAGCTTATTCGTTCCTTGACCCTGGTGGGAAACAGATATCTGTAGGCCGCTCGATGATTTTGAAGTTGACTTAAGTGCTGGCCAGCCTGGACTAAATTGATGTGTTCAATTAGAAGTCCGAAAGTCATAAGCAGAATCGGAAATCGGGGAACAGAGTATCGGACAGAGATTGATCTCAATCCATGTCTCGTGTCTGAAAATATCTTGTTGGACGAAGGATCATATGATCACTTATCTTTGGACGGAACTGACTAGGTCAGAGTTCGGCAGCAGGTTCTAGGAAGCTGCAGGTTGTTTATTAATCAGAAGATAAATTAAAGTCAAAGACTTATCCAAGTGGGAGACTGTTGGATTAGGTGTCTAAGCCATGACTTTACAACTGTATTTATCTTGTTAATTGAAGCAAAGTCTATTTGGGTTGCCCTCATAGCTTGAGGTCAGGATAGAGTTCAGTAGAGTAAAAGGTTGATTTATTAATTGTGTAATAAATCAATAGAATTAATCAAATGGTTTATTAATATATTTAAGTGTTAATATATTAATTAGAAACTATAATAATTAATTGAGATTTAATCTAGAATTAATTGGATTTAATTTAGTGATTAAATTAATTAATTAAAAGTGTGAGGACTAGTTTGTATTTATTCAATAGTTGAATAACTGGCAAAGAGAAGTCCAGGGGCCAAAAGTGGCGCCACCCTTGGAGGCTTCTCTAGGGTTCGCGAAAACCCTAATTAGGGTTTAGGGATCTGGTCCAAGTGGTCGACAGGCTTGCCCACTTGGAGGCTCCTTAGGGTTTCAGGTGTAACCCTAGGAGGCTATAAAAGGAACCCTCTGGCTCCCCATTATTCACGCCAACTTCAACCAAGATTACTCTGCTGGACTGTCTTCTCCATTGTTGTGGGTATGACTTACATTTGAGGCAGGATACTTTTGCTGCTAGCTTCAAGAACAAGATTCAAAGGTTGGTTCTTCTGATTTTAACTTAAGAAATTATTGTTGGCCTTTAGGTTTTAGTTTATTATCTTCATAGAAGAAAACATAGATCTTTCTAGGGTTGCATGTGAACCATAGGAATTTTTGTGTTCATTGTTTGCTAGAAAACCCTTCAGGAAGGAGATTGAAGGTATGATCAGCACAGTGAAGAGCTTCAACCCAAAACTTGGGTGGGAGAGAGGCTTGAAGAAGGGAAGTTCGCAGAGCATTATTGATAGTGTGAATCATACGTTCGGCCTTGCCATTTTGCTGAAGGTGTACGGATAAGAAAAGCGAATTTTGATTCCATTAGTGTTAAAAAGATCTAGAAGAGGTTGATTATTAAACTCGCGTCCATTATCACATTGAGGACGTGAGCACGAAAATTTTTAAAAATAGAGAAAACATCCGATGTAACTCGTAAAGGAAATACCAACAGGAAATGTGAAAGGTCATCAAGAAACAAGATATATTATTTGTATCCACTTAAACTTGACACAGGAGATGTCCATAAATCAGAATGAATTAATTCAAACACACGAGTAGTTTTAGAAGAAGACGAAGAAAACAATAAGCAACAATGTTTTCCTAGTTGACAAGCATGACATAAAGGGAGTTTATTACTAGAATAAGAAATAAAGCGTCTGGATTGCAAAAATTGTAAGATAGATGAGCTGGTGTCCAAGGCGTCGATGCAACGTGTGAGGGGTGACAGCAACAAAGGCAGTGGCAGCGGATGAAGTAGCAGCATTGGGAAGAACAGGATAGAGATCTGAGCCTTGGCTATCGCAACACTGAAGAGACCGACCTGTTTTAAAATCCTTCACAGTGAAACCAAATGGGTCAAACTCAATAGCAGAAAAATTATCAATACAGAAACGACGAAAAGAGATAGGATTTTTAACAATTTTGTCAGAAACAAGAACATTGTTAAGTTTGAAACGATTGTTAGAAAAAGGAAGAAAAAGTTTGGCCAATATAGCGAACGGGAAGTAGAGTACCATTACCAACCATAATAGAACTAGCTTTACATGGAGTTAGTGAAAGCATTGTACCTTAATTCAATGTCATGTGCGAGCTTGCACCAGAGTCCATGTAGTGATTGTTGTCTTGAGGTTGCTAAATGGACATTGCTTGGAAGGCAGAGGCAAGATCCGTAGGTTGCTGTTGTTGACCAATACCACCAAAAGCTAAGGGTGACGGTTACGGATATATCGGAGGAGCGTAAACCAACGAGTAAGGAATGGTGAGAGGATGATTTGGCTGCATGGGCAGCATGTAAGGGCTGCCATGGGCATCATCGGTTGACTGAGAGAAGAGGACAGCAACGTCGGAATTGCTGCTGGTTGATGCTGTTGACTGAAGGTTGCAGTCGGCTGTCCGGTGACCTGTGGCTGTGGCTGTCCGACGGCCTGTTGTGGTAGCTGGTTGGCGACGATCAGCAGCTAGCCAGGTTGCTGTTGCGGGTTCGGTCCAAGGATGCCTTGTCGCGACGAAGGGAACATGGCTGGAGCGGGAGTTGTAAATCCATAGTAAGCAGGAAAGGTGCCTTGTGTGCGTTGATTACCTGCAGGAAAGTTAGTAGACAAAGCACTAGAATTACCTCCCCTGGAAGCTCCCCGATTATTATTTTTATTTTTATTATTTTTCTTTTTCGACCCACCAGTTTGGTTATGTTGGGAGTAGAGTACAGTGGTTGTAGACAATGGGGAGTCGGTGGGAGCTCCGATAGTTTCTTCACGGGATTCATGCACAAGGAACATGTTCTTTGCTTCAAGGAATGAGGGAAAGGGTAGCCGATTGGTGATGACATCAACTATGCTCTAGTAGGATGGTGGTAGTTGACTTAGAATTTGCATGACTAATTCAACTTCATCAATATTGGAATCACAGTCTTTGAGAGAATCAGCAAGGTTCTCGAGTGTGTGACAGAACTGAGTGATTGACATTGAGCCTTTCTTGGTGTTTCTAAACTGTTGCTACAACTGTAGCATCCTAGACATATTGTTATTTAAGAAGAATTCAATGAGGTTGTCCCAAAGGTTTTTAGCCGTACAATCATCACTAGTTATGATTTGAAGGAGATTAGCTTCACATGTGAATAAAACCAAGATTTAATTCGAGAATCTATTACATACCAGTCTTCATCATCATCACTGGTGGGTTTTCGGGGAGCTACCAAAGAGGGGCGGGGGGAATTCTAGTTCTTTGTCTACAAACTTTCCTGCAGGTAATCAAGGCACACAAGGCACCTTTCCTGCTTACTATGGAGTTACAACTCCCGCTCCATCCATGTTCCCTTCGTCGCAACAAGGCATCCTTGGACCAAACCAGCTACCACAGCACGCCGTCGGACAGCCACAACAGGTTACCGGACAGCCGACTGCAGCCTTCAGTCAACATTATCAACCAGCAGCAATTCCGACGTTGTTGTCCTCTTCTCTCGGTCAACCGATGCTGCCCCATGGCAGCCCGTACATGCTGCCCATGTACGTATTTCTAATTAAACCTACCATCCCTTCTAACATAGTTATGGATCGCCATCGGCGCTATTACAATTCTTTATAGGTGTACGTATTTCTAATTAACATGCATATCTTTCAATGTCGCCTTCCTAGATTTCCACATTCCAAAAGTACGTTTGATGATATTTCTCAACACAAGCGGTAACAGTTAAATGTCTCTTTCGGTTCATTGGGAGCATGCGTAACATCAATATCTCCACGTTGAAACTCTAGTATAAGATAATGAATGTTTGTACCTTTGTATGGAACAAGATACCCTCTAGTATTTTGGTAGCTGACATTGACAACCTAATATTTATCTGTTATGACAAATAAAACAAATTGTTGTATTCACTTCAAATGGTAAGAAAAAAATAGAACTTGTTTTATTGAACGTTTACACTAACCACCCATTGGATGTGGAAATTGAAGATCAAGTCTTTGTAATGCTTCAGTGAAAATTATTGTGTCATGTGCAGTCCCCTCCCATCCAGCCCATACTAATGTAAAGCACATGTTAAAATCATAAATTGCCACTATATTAGCATATCCCTTTTCACAAATGTACTTTGCTTCCTCTTGATTGAAATCGAGGCCCTCACGTGTGTCCTATCAAAAACAATTTTAAGGTAGAAACGCGGTTTTTCCTCGCACAAAAATTGAAACATCATATCAATCCGGAAACATAACAGTCTATATCACAAAACAATAGTTTATACAAATAAAAATTATAAATGAAAATTGAAAAAGAAATTATAGAATGAGACAAATTCATACCTAGAGCAGAAAATTTACAACTTTTTGTTGAAACCAATCTTGAAAATAAAATGCAAAATGCGATCCAAAAAAAAAATTCAGTAGTAGAAATTGTCAAATCTGAGACTGATTAAAGGAGAAGAAAGATTGACCAATAAATCAATAAGCTACTTTTCATTAGCAATCCCAAACACCCCTAAAAAACATGTCTCACCTATTTCAAACTTAATTGTTTTTTTACATTTTCTCCCTCCAACTAAACACCATGACAGATAACCGTCCTTCCATACTTTCATATATTATGTTACAATTTCATTTACTAGTTAAAGACATTTAACAAAAAAATTACTCGATATTTATTAATTTACTAAAGTGCTTGTATTAGAAATGAAAATTGCCAAAATATCCTCGTGGTCATATAAATGTAAACCTACAATTTTCATTTTCCTGTTTTAATTAAGAATGACATCAGTATACTTAATTTCATGCTTATATTTCTATTTTTATTAAATAACCAATTTTAATTAAAAAATATTTAAAATACCAATTCAAAATTTCAAAGTCATTTTGTTTTACGCAATCCTAAACACTAAGATTTCATAATAGATTGTTGAGCATGCGTCTTCACTCATCTGCATGTCTTCAATAAACAAGGGATGATGTCACCAAATCAACAAGCTCACTAGTTTATCTACCAGCCGGTAGAGCAATTGACTGACTAACTAATTTAACTCACAAAATCATTGGGTTTGTAAGTCTTTCTTTCAAGTCAATGATATTCTCTCATCTTTGGGCTTTAGATTGTTCATAATTTCATGGATTCTGTAATATGATTTTCAAATCCATATTCTTAATTCTCTAGGCGTGATGATTCCGATTTTCACTCCATGGGTCAATGAAACTTATGTATAAAAATGAAGTTATGCAACAAAATTGTAATAGTTCATATTGAAGTATATAAAATCATACACTAGAATTATGTAAATACTAATCTAAGAAAGTAAGAATCACATATCTTGACATATTAGAATACTTTTGTTGTAATATTGAATACAAAAAGTCTTATCTTTATCTTCTGATTTGAATCTTCAAATAAATTATTTTCATGATCTATATAGACTCATGTTGCCGAAACCATCTTTTTTTTTTTTTGAATAAGGCTTCTAGAAGCTAACCTTACTAGGCTTTAGGCACCTCAAATGCACCGGAAAACAACCACAAAATGTGAAAGTAGATTGATCCTGTAATAATCCCGAAAACATGAAAATGTGCATGGTTTTAGAACTAAATGCAATGCTAGAAAGGGTTCTAAAGCCTAGAAATACACCTAACAAAATCTCTCCAAGCTTAGACCTTCCTTGTCCTCGAGGAAGAGAAAGGACCAAAAGATCAAGAAGACATGCTAGAGTTGAAAAGAAGAATATGCAAAATGATGGATGATGAAAAGAGGAAGATAAAAAGATGCAATGCAAAGACGTGTGACTTTTTCAAACCTTTATCCCAACTATAAAGCAAACTATTATTATACCGACTTACCTTGATATTAAAAATAGCATATTCTAGAAAAATTGTTTCCCAAGAATTCTCAAATGAGTGACCTGTATTGACTCCCCCATATGACTTCGTCTTCTCAGGGTGCCTAATGAGGTGGACACCCGTTGTCTTCAATTAGAACACTTAATAGATTTGAACTTTTCGCTTTTGGTATTTGAATTGAATTTACAACATTCTTTGAATTGTTGCATTTGCTTTGTAACTTTATTTGGATTTGACTTTCTTTGAATTGTAGTTACTTTGACTTTTTGATCCATTTGAGGGTGGGTCAATCTTCTGGATGGTAGTTTGCTTCTTGATTTGACTCATTTTGATGTTGAGTCGTTTGCATTTGGATGGCATAGGAGTAACCATGTCTTCATGAAGTCAAGGTGAGTCAAACGGGGCCTCTCACTTGGGAAAAACCGGGACACATCTTTATGAAAAACTATTTTGTTTTCTTTTACAAGGTATTTCATTATAATGGACACTTAACTCTATAATTGGACTAACTCTTTACAAATGTCATAACTATTCTAATGTTTTGAAGATATGCTCCTACATTCTATTATAAAAAGGTAAACGCTTACTACCCCTATCATTTCACATTTTAACAAACCACATTTGAAGTGAGTTAATTTAGTTTTTCTCTTTTTTATAGAAAACAAAAAATTTCAGCTCAACAATTCTACCTTGAATGTTTATTATGTGATTGGCGTCAAATAAAAGAAATTTTTTAGAATAAAAATCTTTTTTGTGGAAAATTTTCCTTTTTTTAAAGCAAAACAATCTTTTTTTCGATTTTTGAATTTTTGAATTTTGTAAAGCACGAAAATGCACGCAGAAAGGAAAATGTTTTTGGATTTTTCGAAGATTTTTAAAAGAAAATGAAAATATTTTTGGTTTTTATAAAAATTTTGAAGAAAAACAAAATCTTTTTGGAATTTTTGAAATTCTTTTTGAAAAACAAAGAAAAATGTTTTGAAGGGATTTACCCCCTCCCCAAGCTTAAAAATTTGCTAGCAGAAATGGATCTACTGAGGACCGGGGTAAGGACATCAATTTGAGATTCAATCTGTTATCTTTGAACCGTTGGCTAATCTGGAAAATAAGATTAATGTTTGAATCATACTTGGGTTTGCTAGTGTTGATCAACGATGAAGAATTTTTGAGGAAAGAGATAACATGTTCTTACCACTTAGACGCTAATTTTTTGATGAAATATTCACAAATCTATAAATTAGTGTTAAAGTTGAGAAAAGTGTGTTTGGGATTCATATTCACCTTCGCATATGGCCAATGGCGAAGGAACAGAAATTGCTTTGATGTTGATTTGTTTTTACAGAAGGCAAGAGCTAAGTGATTGGATTCGGTGGTATCGAACTGCATTCGTTGGGTGGATGAATTCAGGGGTATTCAATGGTTTGGGGACACAACAGTAGACGAAATCGGTGTCTAGCAATCGTTGTCGATGGAAATGAATGGACATGGATCAATAAACGAAGATAAAGTGATGATTTGGTCCATTGAGAATCCAATGAATATCTACAAAGTGGGTTAACGAATTGATGACTTTGCCGGTTTTGATTGTCGATCAGAGATGCCAAATCTTAATGCTGATGACGCCGAAGTGCTTGGATCTGAAATTGCAGACGGCGAAGTGCATTGTTAAATTGAAACGTGAAATCGATTGCGAAGTCGGTGTTGCCTTCGCCGGAGATGATGGTATCCTAGCCCAAAATGCCATGCAGACATTGACCATTGGGCTACTATTTCATTGTTTTGGGCCAAGAGCTTATTGAGTTAATTACATTGGGTTGGAGTGAAGTTTATTGCAAATTTCTGATGGGCTGATTCTATCGATCTGGATCTGATACACTTTGTATTGCAATATTTATTTTCATGACTTCGGATTGAATAATTGAAAAATTATTTTTTTTTGGGGATCCGGATGAGTAGTACACGAGTATACATTTTTGGGTTCCATGATTTTCACAAGTGATAAAGTCAATTTTTTGAGGTTTGAAGAATACGTACATGTCAAGGGGGAGTTTTTATTGGTTTTACCTGGTTGACCACATTCTCATATTCATTCATATTTTTTTTGTCTATTTTTAGAACACAAAAAAAGAAAGAATAAGGAATGATCATTCGAAATTGAAGTGTTATTCTTCAATTTTGTCAATTTTTGAAAAATGGGGTTTTCTGACCTTGTTTAAGAAGATTTCTTAATTTTCCGTGTTACATCTTTGTTTAAATCTTTTCTTTACCTATTGATTTTCTTGGTTATGGACTTTTCAAACCAAGAGCTAAAATGCGTAGAAGCACATAAGTATTCTTTGTAGGTCAATTTGAAAATCATTCAATGAAAGTTTTTGTCTTTGAACATGTCTAATTTTTTGGCTAACCACACCTGAAATGTATTAACAATGTTGTTTCCTTTTGAAAAAGTAGACTTCCTAGGTTTTGTGTATGTAGGATTTGAAAATTTTGGTTTGTACGGTACGAAGTTAATTTTAAGATTTTGATGCGGATTTATTTTTGCATTTAATTTCTTTGAATTTGCGAATGATGCTTGATTGATTTGATTTTTGAAAGAAACTTCTTGAGATTTTTGTGAAAGATAATTATTCCTTTCATAATTATAGTAAGGAATACGTTTCTTTTGAAAATTTTGTTGATTTGAAATTGGGGTTTGTAAAATGAGATCCTCTTGTTAAATCTGCGATTTGTATTCCATTTTTCATACTTCTTCTTTTTCCTCAAATTGATTTTGACTTCAAGATGTTCATTAAAAGTATTTTCCAACATTATGTCTAAAGAAAAGAAACCTTCAACAGTCACATTTGAGTTGCGTTTTCTAATCATAGAAGTTAAATCATTGTCAACAATCAATGCAACACTAGGTTTAATGAAAACAACATTTTTTTAATTTGCAACTGTGGGATAGATACATGCTATGTGAACCAAACATTTCGAGCTGTCTTTTGATAAAATTTGAAATTCATCGCACTCATTAGTTTTTTGAATCCGAGGTGTTTCTTGTTCAGTTTGACTATTCAAATCATCTGAAGATATATTATTATGATGAACAATAATTTTTATGGATTTAAATCGCAGGTCTGAAAGTGACCTTGAAGAAGTGTTAATCAAAGATAAATTTACACAATCAACTTCTTCAAGTTTAAATTCAGCATCAGATTCATCACCAATTACAACCTTTTCATTATTAATCTTAACATCACATACATTGGCAATCTGAAGCAATGGACATCTATAGATAGCATATTCAAAAGATCATCGGATTTCAAATACTTTTCTTCGGGAACTGAACCATGTGTGTAATTCTTGTTAGGAACTTCGACAATTGACTTGAATTCAAAAGACATATTATCAACATCTTTCAGATCAAATTCAATAAAATGAATGAGTTAACGATGATATTCAGTAGATAATCACATGAATGGTAAATACGAGTGATGTGTGCATACAATCTCTTAGATGTTTCAAAGAAATATTCCTTTGTCTTAACAAAACATCATTGGAATTCATTAGTTGTTCCTTACTTTCTTCTATAATTGTTATTCTAAATTCTCTCTTTTGTAAAACTCTTTTCAAGCCTTTTATTCTACCTTGCAGACGTGTCATCTCATCTTGTGCCTCTTTCGCTTGACTATTGGCATCCACAAGAAACTTATTCATTTGAGCACAATAATTAGTTATTCATTTAAATCATTAATAAAATAATATTCTTGAATATTAAAAGAAGTGAGAAGATGAAATACTTGTTCCATGATGGTTTTATAATCCTTGCTAGAAGTCCCAGCATCTCTAGCCATCAAGCATAGTCCCGAAGCATTCTCCACAAAATCCTCCTCCTTCTCTTCATCTAAATCATCCCATTCTTTCAATCCATCGTCAATAGAAAATAAAGCTTCATGAGTTGGCTTTTGAACTTCATCATCGTTCATACTAGAAGGCTAAACTTGATAAGTTCCATCTCCTTCTCCAAAACCAGACACAATAAGGTAAATATCCTTGGGCTTGGATTTAACCTCTTCTGGCTTCATTGCATAGTAAGCTTCATCCTTAACGAAATTTGCACCAAGGATGTGATGGTATATAGTAGTTGGAAGACCACTCCTTAACTCTCTCATTTCTTGCTTGTCGTATTATAACTTTTTTGTTGGCAGAAAGAGCGGCTTCGTTTTTTACGAAATCACCTAGAATAAATCATTATTGAACATTCACAAAGGGGCCATCAGTGATAGATCTCCACAGATCTTTAACCAGGCCTATGAGGTTATCCTCCATTTTATCTGCCTAGTGGTCATAGTGTTCAAACATCAATACTACAACCTTTCTTGCAGAACCCAACAGACTAGCATAGTTGATCATCAATGTATTCATATTAGGGTTATCCATTTGAATCAAATGAAATAAACAGATCGAGTACAAAAAACGAAAGAGAATACAGATTTAATTATGGAAAATTAGATCCGGGAAATAAACCAGATCTAGAAATCAAATGATGATAAGAAAATATTCCCTAAACGCTTATAGCTGTAGCACACTCTGATACCACATGATAACTTTATTTCATGTGTACGGAATAATAATAATAATGTGAAGATCAAAACAAATATTGAAGGTGTTGAATGATTCATAGATGTGAGTGTGTACAAAGAATCATGCTCGGAGTGCATCGTGACTAAAGCAATGTATATGACACCTACACCTCACATGGTGAGCTCTCCTAACTAACGATCTAGCATTATTTATATATAGTGAGCCATTGTATAAGTTATAAAGCACAAATACACATGTACAAGGGAAAAATCCTAGCCAGTAAATCATCCCAAAATATAAATATTTTTACCCTAAAAATCTTCCTCTCAAAGGTCAGAATAAATGAGGCAGCACAACACCGCGAATGAGCAATTGGCGGAACCAAAGACAACGATAACACGGGATGCGGAAGCGAATCTTTGAATCTCAACACGTCGGTAGTCTTCAAAAGCGAACCCTGGGATAGTGAAGTGACCAAGAATTGTGCTATAGAGGACCTCTGAAACCTCCAGCTGTGAGACCTTGTTCCCGAAATGTCCAAGTGTGGTTTTAAAATAATCAAGTTTTGGTGAAAAGCTGGAATAAAGGGTTAGCTACGCTAATGTTAGTCTTAGTGATGCTATCATGGGCTGATAACGACCCTAGGTAGCTGTCATTTGACATCCCTGAGCCTCCACAAATGTCTCTAACCTTCTTAGGGTGATTTTTGGTGATTTTGGTCATTTTAGATTAGTTTTGAAGAGATGGAAGGTGTATGGTGGTGTTAGAAGGTGTTCTTCAAGGTTGGAGTCTTCAAGATCTTCAGTTCTGGACCTTTGTGAGTTTAAAGTTTCCTCGTTTTTGTGTTTCTTAAGTTATTCATGTAGTTATGGGGGATTTATATGGGTTTTTGGTCCCTTTGTGGTTTGATCTTTGGAGTGTGGTGATAAAGGTTGGAACTTTATGTCCCTTGAGCCTTCTTTGAAAGTTTTAGACTGATTATAGGAGTAAGCCAAGCTCCCTTGAGTGTTTAAGTTGGATTTTTGCTCATTTAGACCTAGATCTTGACCATTTGCATGCATGGTCATGTTTGGATGGGAAAGTTTGCATTTTTATGGATCTAGTGACTGTTTGGAAGGGTCCTGTAAAGTTTAAGGCCTAGGCTTAACATATAGTTTTAGAAAGAAGTGGGTTGAACAACGTAGATAGTGCAGCTATCTATGGAGATAGCGACGCTATCTTGGTGAAGTTGGGATTTCACGTCCTTGGTGCTTAGCGACGCTATCATTGGTCATAGCGGTGCTAAGTGAAGGTTGACTTTGTGTTGATCTTTGACTTTGACCTTTGACCATTGACTTTGACCAGTTTGACTTTTGGTCAAACTTGAGAAATTCGGGATACCGGTCTTGGGGGTTTATCCTGTTTGGGTTTAGGATTACTAAGTGGAGTTTATCCTTATTAGGAAGCTCCTGTCATCGAGATCTGAGGACACACACGTGGAGTGCTGTCTAGCTTGACAGATGAGGCGAGTCTTCTCACTATACTATGGGTGAAGTTGCATGCGTAGGTAACTTTAATTACTGTGTGTGTTATAATGTGTTTGTATGTGCCTTACATTATTGCTTATGGATCGGGGTAAGACCGAGCGTCGAAGAACGAATGATTGTCGACGGATCGGGGTAAGCCCAAGAGTCGAAAAATCAGTTGATAAACCTAAGGGTCACTGCATGATAAAGGATGATGCTTGACCGGTCATACCTGGGCAACCGAGGATGAAAGAATGGGTTGATAAGCCCGAGGTTCACTACATGATAATGGACGATGCTTGACCGGTCGTACCTAGGCACCCAAGGATGAAAGAATGAATTGATAAGCCCGACGGTCGCTGCATGATAAAGGACGATGCTTGATCGGTCGTGCCTGGGCACCCGAGGATGATTGATGATGAAAGGATAATGCATGACCGGTCGTTTTTGGTTGTCGATTGTGACTTATGTGTATGAATGGAATGGATGGTGTGGTATTTTGGGGAACTCACTAAGCTTTGTGTTTACTATTTTACCGTAATTGTTTTTTAGGTATTTGTTAACTTGAGCTTGGAGTACGGAGCAACTGTACCGTATATGAGATTTCGGCATTCAAGTCTTCTGCTGGATAATGTTTGTAACTATTTTGTTAAACCTGACTTTATATGTTAACAAAAATTTTATTACGAAATTTGACACGTTACACTAGCAACCAAAAGTAATTATGAAGGTAAGCATAAGCGTAGAACCATCAAGTAATCCCTCTTCGGAATGAAATTTGAATCGCCTCATAAAAATGAAAACTCCCCCTCTACGTGTCATAGGTCTCCAAAAAGCGTGATCGTAAATAAATTCGCCAAATGAATAATCCTTACAAAAATGTCATGTAAATAACCCAAAATCCTGATTCTCAACCGATCGCAATCAAGATAAACCAAATTTGAGTGTCAATAACGTATGAGTCATCGCATCAAATAATCGTCAAAGTGTATTGAGGCTAAAATAATACTCAATTTCAATAAATCTCTCACGTCATTCACCAAAAATCGTCAAAATTGAAGAACGACACTTCACTTCACTTGCTACGCCTGGAAATTTTTGATACGAAGTCTGGGGTTCATTACACCTAAGTTACACTTTGAGCTATACGGGGTGAAGAATGAAATTCTAAAGCAAAATTCTTTATGAACTCAAAAAAGAGGTGCTATAACTGATGTTGAAAACTTAGGATAACTTATCCTAAAATAGACGGATACGAAACGTAAAATCCAAATGAAAAATTAATCTACGATTTAGAATCCTTATTTTGGTCTATCTATTGAGATAAATCTCTAATTTTTCATACAAATGTACATCAAGGCATACATCCCTTTCTTAAATGATAAAGTGGGGAACTCCTATAACATAGTTGAGACCCTCGCTGGGAAGTGTGAACATCTTAGTAATCATTCTTAAGTGATGGGGTGGGGTAATGCACTATTTCCAAAGGCTTGGCATCTGGGAAGCATATCCAAATACTCCACCTACTGAATCGAGATAAATTTTCATGTTTTTACTAGATATCCCCTGATGCTTAATCACCAAAGTGTAATGTGAATTGTCCTTTATCCGAAATTCTTCATTCAATTCTTTTTAAGGAAACTGGTGAAATACCTAAAAATCGTGCACAATTTACTTTGATAGTTTTGTGTTTGAAAAACTAGGAATGCATTTCACTTGGTATATGAAACTTAGTCTTTTTGTATGATATTTCGTAGCAAGGTATCTAAATGAGAAACGGTCTTTCAACATGATCCATTGTTTTCAAAATCAATATTGGCAAATTAATGTTTTCCCAAATCCTATCAAACTGAAGATTAGAAGTCTCGCATATTTGATGAATTCAAAAACTTTTTCTTTGTAGACTGAATCACAATTCTACATACTATGCCCCACTGATTTAGGATTTCAACATTGGAACATTGGTTGACTTGAAAACTGGTTGCAGTATTGCATATGCTCAAAAATCTCATTAAACATTGTTGAAAACTTTAAGAAAAGAACTTTCGTATTCTTCGAGGTCTCTAAAACTGTTATTCACATGACTATCCAAAGTGTGCATTATTGTTCGGAGTCAAATTTCACAGATTGCTTTCCTGAACATCGAAGTTCGTTTTAGAGAATGTTGTTTCACAAAAATATGATTTACCAATCGAGGCGTGTTCCATTTTTGTTTATTGTAACATCCCAATTCCAGTAATAAAATTTTTATTTTAAAAACGGTTCAAATTCATAAAACGGATTACCAATTAAAAACCATCTAATTTAAAACTTGTATTTAAACATTAGAAATTGTATTTATCAAACGTTTACAACATTATTTAGTGGAAGACTTAATTATCAAAACATCAGATGCGATACCGTCACGACTTGTAGTATCAGCACCTTCCTTCTAGCATCATCCAAGCTCCAAAAATGCTTTCAAAGAAACCAAAAATGCCAAAAACCTAACCAAGATGACTTGAGAGAGAAAAGAGATGACTTGGACGCTGGAGAATGACCAAAAATGGCTGCCCTAGGGTTATAACTCCTTTATAGATGGCCCAAGCATGAAAATCTAGGGTTTTGGCCCAAACATGACCATTAACGCCGCTAACCCTAAAGTTAGTGCCGCTAATATCGATCGTGCGCAACCACCCACCAGACTGGAAAATTAACGATGCGGAAAACGAAACTTAGCGGCCAAGCCACATTAGCGTCGCTAATGTGCTCATTAGTGCCGCTAATGGGCATTTTCCCATATTTTCACAACTTTTCACCTTTAAGCATGCGAACTTTGATTTTTTGAAACTCGAAACTTGGACTTCTAGGGATTAGGGTCTTACAACTCTCCCCTACTTAACTGGGTTTCGTACCCGAAATCCTTTCCTTACATGCCCTAATCGTGCACCAGCAGCCCAACCATTTGAAAGGTTTTATGCAAATCTATGAACTAAAAACCCTAAGTTCACATGCAACCTATGAGGTTCTATGTTTTCTACTATTGAACATATAAATATTTCCTAAAAGACAACAAGAAAAATTACTAAAGAATAAAATCAGAAAACTAACCTTTTAGTTGTTTCTTGCAAGCTAAGCAACGCAAATGCCTTGCCTCAAATGAAGTCACACCCAAGGGCTAGGGGTAAGCCACGAAATTTCTAGAGAGAATATGTGAGAATTGGCGCAGAAAAGGGTTCCCCCAGGGTCCTTATTTATAGCTTCCAGTTGGCTAGTAGATAAGCCTTAGAGATAAACCTTTTTGAATTCAAATCAAGATAAACCTTTTATCATTTGATTCAAACCTATTTATCCTAAGTTATTAATTTCGAAATTATATATATTCCATATATAATTTCGTGGTCATCTAGCCTACTAAAACTGTTACTTACTCAACTATTGAATAATTACAATTTTAGTCCCTGTACCTTTAATTAATTAAATTAATCACTAAATTAATTCCAATTAATTCCAGATTAATTTCTAATTAACTAATATAGTTTCTAATTAATATATTATCATTTTAATATATTAATAAACTATTTATTTTATTTCTATTGATTTATTAATCATATAATAAATCAATCTTTCTCTCTCCTGGAATTTCTGCCAAACCTCTAGCTATGAGGGCAGCCCAAATGGACTTTGCTTCTATTAATTAGGTAAATACAAATTATTAGTCATGGCTTAGACACCTAATCCAACAGTCTCCCACTTGGATAAGTCTATGACTATAATTACCAATTTAACCTCTAATTAATCAGCAAACTGTAGCTTCCTAGAAACTGCTGCCGAACTCTGACCCAGTCAGTTCTGTCCATAGATAAGTGATCATATGATCCTTCATTCAACAAGATATTTCCGGACATGAGACATGGATTGAGATCAATCTCTGTCCGATACTTTGTTTCCCGATTTCTGATTTGCATATGACTTTAGGACTATCAATTGAACACATCGATACAGTCCTGGCTGGCCAGCACCTTAGTCAACTTCAAAATCATCGAGAGGCCTACAGATATCTGTTTCCCATCAGGGTCAAGGAACGAATAAGCTTCGACTCATATGCTTATATCTTTTACGAGTCAAATCATTCACAACAATACGTTTTATAACATCGAGTTACCGATGCGTTTTCGTGTTATCAATGAACAACTGCCTTGTAAATTATAACTCATATCTCTCCACTTCAAGATCCTAAGATATTATCGTCTCAAGATTGCTCGTGATGTAATCCATGAAGCAATCTATTGAGCGTGGGTTTATCTAATACTCAAATCTTAATTTCTAAGTACTCATGAACGTTGTAGCAATCCTATTGCCATGTCTAACTCCTTAGACAATATACAAACCAATTCATGACAGTCTTGATTCAATACTTACTTCCCAAAGTGTGAGCGACTGTGGACCTTTCTGAATAATTAAGTTATTCGGGAAGTAAAACATGCGAAAGTGAAACATAAAGATCTGACTGGCAACTACTCCTGCTTATTACCAAGTCTCCACGAGGTAATCACCAAGTCGGATCTTGTCATAAACTATTATCGGTTTCTAGATTTCTATTAAACTTTCAATTCAAGTTTTATACCTATGTCTACATGAACATTTCACTCTTTCTATGTATTCAAAAGTGTCTTACACTTATACACTTCATTGCAGATGATCCAATCGGATGCTCTTCCGATGACATCTCAATTTGTCATTCTGTCATTCTCACTTACAACTCCATTCTGGTGATGTTTATTGTGACTACCCATGGTTCTCAAGGTCTTTAGTCTACGTGACTGTACCCTAAGACTATTTCGAGGTGTTATGATGTGCCGGTGAACCACACGCGCTCCATCAGAATACTAACGAAACTCTTTATCCATGAAGTCCTTTAGCACCACGTCCTGACGTTAATAATTACCACTTTGAAACTCTTTCAAATTATTACTATCACTTTCACCCTAATCATTTTCCAATGATTTCTCACGTTAGTTCAAATAATCCATCCAGTATTCCCAGTCAGACAATATCCTGAATCCAACTTGCTATGCCCTAAGCATCAAGTCATCAGGACATGTTCATGACACCTTTGATTGATCCAAGAAGCTTGTGGAACCGGATCTAATCTTATTCCAAACCCTTTCAGAATCCAAAGATTATTTATAATCCTTGTATCATGATTTTCGAAAACTATTTCCTTTTGGAGACTCTTCTCATGCATCTTGAATCTTATCAAGATCATGCTTACAATGACGTGTTCTATAATGACTATCTCGTCTATCTGATAGATGTCTGTGAACTACGTGAGTATATTGCACCTTCTTGATTTCTTTCATGCCAAGTCATCACACTTTGCAACGACAGGAAACTCTTTTCCTGGGGTTATGCACCATGAATCTCATCAATATCATATTGGCATAATTTCTATCTATTTAGTAGATGTTTGCAACCACCTGAGTATGTTGTATCTCTTAAAGTCTTTCATAGCGAACCATCTCTTAAATCTAGGTCACTACCCTTTGTAATGATAAGAGATGTTTCCTAAAAACAGTATGTAACCAACATACAGTGATAGGCAGATAACAATGATACTCCTACTGGCTTTGGCACGGTCATTTGACTCTTTCGGACTATTCACAAAATCCAAACCTTTTGGCACATTTTGAGAATCCGAAAGTCTAAACCTTTCTGACACAGTTATGGGAATCTTTCAGGCTATTCACAGGCATATTTTGAGAATCCGAATATCCTTTCTTGCGAGATGCCCATGGGATGAATCCCAGGGCCATGTACCTTTTGTAATGGCATGCTCTATGTGAGTCCCTATTAGTGTGCCGGTAAACCACACACGCTCCACTAACGACTCACACTATGTCATGCAGAATCCTCTCGGATTTCATCTTCTATTGAGAGTGCTTCTCTCGGAATCAATTGCTTGACTCCGAGTATCGACTCACTTAACCAGATGTTCTGTAAGTACATTTCTATCTATGCCGCTTTCTTTTGATGATTCAATTACTACCACTAGTTGTTAGACCAGGTGTAAAATCAATAAAATTTGTCACACAGACTGCGTCTCGCGCTAAGGTTCTCTTATATTGTAGCAACCGGGCTCAACAATGATTCTAAGTAGTCGGATTACTTATCCGTACCATCTTTAGTGTTTTACCACTAATCGGTATGTCACCCAGATCATAACTCCTTATGACGGTGACTAACACTACTGGTCAAGCGAAGAGAAAAGCATGTCAGGTTTAACACGAATCTGATTCCTGGTCAAAGCCAAGAGATGACTAGAGGTTCTTTCACTTTGGCTAATCCCTGAACTCTTTCAGGATTATTCTTACTCCCACTGTTTCCTTAGAACTTGAGTCCTTTCCAAAAGAAGTCTTCTTTCATAGGTACAGCCGGGATGGCCATTGAAATGAGATTGCTGATCAGTTTCAGGCTTGTCATGAGGTTCGGACGAACGCTACATGACCCTGGACTTTCTATGTACAAGTGGGACGATCCCAGCTTTACATTTCAGACAGTGTCGTCATAACCTACTTAGTCTAAGATATGGTCGGAATATGGTTTCTGCGGTCTGACTGGTCGAATATTCAATTCATTGAAATACTAATTGGAAACGTATCTGATACATCGAGGATCGAACTATTTCGACCAATGCTCCATCAGCTTCCCTAAGACACATTATAACCATTAATGTTCTTGGAAGAGGATAAATTGTGAAACATTTTCTCAGTCTATGTTGTCACTCAGGTTCTGTTGATCTTATACTTCCTTTGAAATCCTTGAACACTTCAAGGTTTCAATCAATCGCTTATTCTGATAAGCGAAGCCATATTTGTCATACTAATTGGAAAATATCATGAAGTACAACTAATTGTGTTGTGTTCGAAGATTCGAGCAATACACAGTAACCTATGTGTCTGTCGCTCACAATCTTAATATCTTTTACATCTCTATGTAAATTTATGACTTTGTTAATTTTGTTCAAGATATGCAATCATCACTTGACTCCAAGTCAACTGATTCCAAAATCCTATCCATTGGATCTTTGGGTGATTCATTTCCTGCCACAATAAATTTCATTAAGCACTCAGTTCATCATGTGACTCTAAGTCAAATGATTCCAAAGTTCTGTCCAACTGGACCTTTGGTTGAAGTGATTCTCATAAAATTCACTTTAACAATCATAAGGAACACAATTTATAAATCCAATCCCATTGGATGTATCAATATTCAAGTTATTACCATTTATGCCATCAACACATTCACACAACGTTTCGAGGATAATTAAAACAATCATGTTTTAAAAGAATTTTTTTAAACCAAAATTATCCTCAGAACAACGTACTATGCGAAACAATGTCATATGCATCTATAAACTAATAAAACGAACAAATATCTAGTTTAACTCCAAAATTGCACGAGCTCGAGATCCAATCCAAATATGCTCTTGGGCGACAACAACCTGCATCCTACAAGTCCGTGCATACATAGAAAATGTGACAAACACATCCTGTATCAAGGAAATGAGGATCAGGTGTTCTGAGTTTTTAAGATATTACCGAGTTGCCAAACTGTTCGGCTTTGGAACATTTTTCCAATCTTTCTGTGACTGTGTCCCACCCTAGGGATTCCTAGTTTTGAGACATCGAACAATCGGTCCAGACGATCTGGATCATTTCTTGATGTGCCTTAATACTGGACTTAATCCTAAAGCAGCTGAATCAATGGAACTATGCTTCTCCATGAACAACTCATACAGAGTCGACATTGAATGCATTTCCATGATTGTCTTATTTTGGTTACCCTTTCTGTTCATCTAGATGAACAGATCAGCGAGTGTAACACCCAAAATTTTTCGCAAAATATTTTAACTTTCAAGATGACTTTTATAAAAATAGTTATATGTTTCCAAAATAAATAAGTAGCTCAAACCCAAAACATGGCAAAATACTAAAGTAAAGCGCGGAAGCAAAAATGACATAGTCCCAAACAAATAAAACTCCTAGTAGTGGCATCCCGGTGCTCCAAGTCACGCCTTAGCCTTTTAGATCTTAACACCTGAAAAATGTTAGGGAAAACCGTAAGCACAAAGCTTAGTGAATTCAAACACAGACATCATATTAATATTCACATTTACCAGCCCTAATCCATTTCCAATTATAATTATAAAAACTAAGCAAAGAACGAATCAGTGCTTATATAAAATAGGGCGGACTTGTAGGTTTAAGCCGCACCGGGTAAATCCCGTATCCTTTGGCCCCGATCCCCGCACCTCATAAAGAGTATAACGTTGGTGATCTTACCTAACTACCCCTCATAGTAATAATCAATTACATACAGTGCACATGTACGATTTATAATAATAATATAGCATGCTTTAAATAATAAATCTAAACAATCACACACGAGCTAACTAGCAAACACAAACATCAATACAACGGTGTGAGAGAACTCACCTTGAGTGAGTGAGTAACATATAGGAGTCAATATAAGGCTACCAAGCTTGTGCAAACTTCAAAGCTTCACCTAAATAAAACTAAAGGTTAGAAGAATGAAGTTGTGAAACTAAGGAATGAGAAAGAAGTAATCACAGCAATGTCTCTAAAACAGACCTGCTGTTCGGGACTGAATTACTCCAAAATATACAACTGAAACATAGGCTTAATTTATTTTTACAAGAAACTACAATGACTTAGGTTTCCAGAACCATAAAGAACTCCTCCTAACTCCAAAGTATGTGAGAGATATAAAATTTACAAAAAGACATGTCACTGCTGTCTTTGGACGGATAGTCAGGTGGTGTTGGCCAATTCTACCCAACTTGTGGGTGGAATTAGCCCCAACCAAAAATCAGAGGAACATTATACACAAAAATGCAAGTCTCAGAGTTGGAATCGATTAAAAAGAGTTTCCCAAGCTTTGGATATAAAAATCACAATGTGGGAAATCACAGAATCAGCATAAGCTGGTGACTGTCCACTAATCTAGAGTGTGGATCTATTCTAACCACGTTATGATGAGAATTAACGACCCATCTTCTCCAGATATTAAATTAACTATGTAATGTACATGTGGAAACTTGGAATCACTCTAGATCATTTCCCAAGCCCTAGTAATGATAAAAACAAAATGACATATCACAGCAGACCCGTTTAGACATAACAGCAAAGAAGCTGTTGTTGCCCATAGATTAAGTCCTTTTCAGCGAGAGTGCCTTTTAAGAAAATTACTCAACTGAATTTGTGAACTTTGGGCACTGGTTGTGTGTCCATTTGGGTCTTAGAACTCGAGATATGATTTTTACAAGAAGAGAGACTCAGCAGTGAAATCTGACAGAAACCCTAGGTTATGTTGCAAAATTCATAACTCAATATTCGTACCTTGAAATCAAAATCCCTCTGGTCAGAACCTTCATATATGTCTTGGGAACCTTCGGTTAAAGTTTCGTGGCGATCCAACCTTTCAATCTCCGGGAATCGTCCAAACAATGCGGCTGTGTTCTCAAATCCGGGAATAAAGAGAGATACAGAGGGAGAGAGAGAGTGACGTGAGGGAGAGGAGGGAGTGAAATGAAGGAAATTAGGGTTTTGAGCCCTAATATACTAGATTAATGGACTAAACCCTAAAGCCTTTGGGCTAAAAGAACAATTAAGCCCTAATTGGGTTTGGCTATAAAACTGATGGACTTAATTATATGATTAAAAGATGACAATAGTTATAAGCCCAATCTTTCAATTAATCATATCTTAATTAAATAAATTAATATAATGCCACATCATTAATTAATTAAAATAAATAACGTACCGAGAAAAACCAGGGCGTTACAACTCTCCCCCACTAGGAACGGACTTCGTCCTCTAAGTCATCGCCTACAAATAGATCTGGATAATGAGCCCTCATCTCGTCTTCCGGTTGCCACGTCCATTCCGAACCCCGTCTATGTCGCCACTGAACCTTAACCAAGTTTATAGATTTGTTCCGAAGGGTCTTCGTTTCCCGATCTAAAATCGCAACTGGTTGCACAACATAGTTGAGACGCTCATCAATCTGGATATCCTCCAATGGTACCACTGCGATATCATCAACGGCACATTTCCGTAGCTGAGAAACGTGGAAAGTGTCATGGATCAGGGTAAGCTCATCAGGTAACTCCAAACGATAGGCCACCTCCCCAACGCGAGCAATGACCTTGTAAGGCTCAATGAATCGTGGTACAAGCTTTCCCCGCTTCCGGAAGCGAATCACACCTTTCTAGGGAGAGACCTTTAACAAAACGGAATCTCCCACCTGAAATTCAAGGTCGGAGCTTCTTTTGTCGGCATAGCTTTTCTGACGACTCCTCGCCATGGCCAAATGGTCTCGTATCACCTGTATCTTCTCCGTAGTTTGTCGCACAATTTCGGTACTCCCAAGTACCCTCTGTCCTACCTCACCCCAACAGACAGACGTTCTACACTTCCTTCCATATAAAGCTTCATACGGGGGCATTTTAATGCTGGAGTGATAACTGTTGTTATAAGAGAACTCGGCTAGATGCACGTGATCATCCCAACTAGCCCCAAAATCGATCGCACATGCCCGAAGCATGTCTTCCAACGTCTGAATCGTCCTCTCATTCTGCCCGTCTGTCTGCAGGTGGAAGGCTGTGCTAAAGTGTAATCGTGTACCCATCTCTTCCTGAAATTTCCGCCAAAACCGAGAAGTAAATCGGGTGTCACGGTCGGAGACAATAGAAACGGGCACACTATGCAATGAGACAATCTCACGATCAAAGATCTCGGCCAACTTCTTCGCAGATGAGCTCTCCTTTATGGCCAAAACGTGAGCGCTCTTAGTCAGACAGTCGACAATCACCCAAATAGTATCGGTTCCACGGGCAGTCCTAGGAAGCTTAGTGATAAAATCCATGGTCAGATGCTCCCATTTCCATTTCGGAATCTCCAAAGTTTGCAATTTCCCATGCGGTTTCTGGTGCTCCGCCTTGACCTTCCGGCAGGTCATATATTCTTCCACATACAGGGCTACATCATTCTTCATTCCATGCCACCAGTAACCCTCTCGAAGATCTAGATACATTTTGGTAGCACCCGGATGTATGGAGAATTTAGACTTGTGAGCTTCCTCCATTAGGGTTTTCCGGTTGCCTCCTGTATATGGAACCCAAACTCTACCATGGCGAGTCAACAAACCTCGTCCATCTAGTTCCATTTTAGGTAGTTCATTCTCGATTTTCTCCCGCTTGATGTTTATTGCCGTCTTTTGAGCGTCACGAATCAGGTCTAGCAAGGGCGACACCATCGTCATACGGAGGCACTTAGCTCGAATTGGCTCGGCAGACGGTTTGCGACTGAGAGCATCAGCCACCACATTAGCTTTACCGGGGTGGTAGTGAATTTCGCAGTCATAGTCTTTCACCACATCCAGCCATCTAATCTGCCTCATGTTCAGATCCCGCTGATCGAACAAATACTTCAAGCTCTTATGGTCGGTATATACAATAAACTTTACTCCATAGAGATAATGTCTCCAAATCTTGAGGGCAAATACAACAGCCCCAAGCTCCAAGTCATGAGTGGGGTAGTTTTGCTCGTGGGGTTTTAGTTGTCGGGAGGCGTAGGCTATAACCCTGTCTCGCTGCATCAACACTGCACCAAAACCTAGAAGTGATGCGTCACAGTAAACAACTATATCCTCTATTCCGTCCATTAGGGCCAAGATCGGTGCATCACTCAATCGTGATCTCAACTCATCAAACGCCGCTTGTTGCTCCGGATCCCACACAAACTTCTCTGATTTCTTGGTCAGTCGGGTAAGTGGTAATGCAATCTTTGAGAAATTTTCTATGAATCTACGGTAGTAACCGGCCAAACCCAAAAAGCTACGAATTTTGGAAGGCGTTTTTGGAACCTCCCAATGCTTAACTGGTTCAACTTTGGCTTGATCGACCTTGATACCTTCTTTGTTCACTACATGCCCCAAAAACTGGACCTCTTCTGACCAGAACTCACACTTCGAGAATTTAGCATAAAGTTTTTCTCTCGCGAGAGTCTCCAAAACTTCTCGAAGATGTCGCTCATGCTCCTTCTTGGTCTTAGAGTAGACTAATATGTCATCAATAAACACAATAACAAAACAGTCAAGCATCGGGCTACACACCCGATTCATGAGGTCCATGAAAGCGGCGGGTGCGTTGGTGAGCCCAAAAGGCATCACCACGAACTCATAATGCCCATAGCGAGTACGGAATGCGGTCTTCTCAATGTCTTCTTCTCGGACTCGCATCTGGTGGTAACCGGACCGTAAATCAATCTTGGAGAACCAAGATGCTCCCTGCAGCTGATCAAAAAGATCGTCAATACGCGGTAGCGGGTGTCTGTTCTTTATCGTGCGCTTGTTCAGCTCCCTATAATCGATACACATACGCTGCGTGCCATCTTTCTTCTTGACAAAAAGAATAGGAGCACCCCATGGTGAAGAGCTTGGCCGTATAAACCCTTTTTCACTTAGTTCCTGGAGCTGATCCTGAAGTTCTTTCATTTCAGGTGGCGCCAAACGATAATGAGATTTAGCTACCAGAGTCGCACCCGGCATTAAATCAATGTGAAACTCCACTTGTCGAATTGGTGGCAAACCAGCGAGTTCTTCTGGAAAGACATCGCTGAAGTTGGAAACTATAGGAACATCGAAAAGTGCTACTGCAGATGAGCAAGAAGCCATGTCCAGACGGGGAATATCCCGTTGAATAATAAGTTCTCCACCCCTAGGGTTTTGAACACGAATTGTTTCTTCCGGCAATGGATTTTCGCATCAAACGCGTCCAGCCAATCCATGCCTACAATAACGCAAAGCTCCTGCATCGCAATAGGAATAAGATCAATGGAGAATTCAACCCCAGAAAACTCGAGTGTGTAACCCCGATGAACATCGGTGACATATATAGTTCGGTTGTCAGCAACCTCGAAGATCATTGGGCGAGCAAATTTTCCGATACTCCGGCCCAAACGATTAATAAAAGTGCAGAATACGAAAGAATGAGTGGCACCGCTATCAAACATAACAGCAGCGGGCTCAGAATCTAGCAAATACGTGCCTGATTCACAATTATATATAACAATCATGAATGCTATTCAAAATAGAACAAAGTTATAGTGCAAGAGGGGAAAGGAAAATACTCGGCCTAATAAAACCCTTATCACTCCGTTCCTGAAGATGACTATGAAGTTCTTTCATCTCTGGTGGTGTCAGTCGATAAGGAACCTTGGCTACCGGAGCTGCACCCGACACCAAGTCGATACGGAACCCTTCTTGCCGAACCGGCAACACTCCAGTTAGTTCCTCTATGAATACGCCACTAACTCGGGAACAATCGCAGCGTCACTAACCACCACGGTCGCTGAACAATAAGCTACGGATAGGCGATCCCCCCCTTAACGACCAGTTCTCCCCCACTTGGGTTTGAACCCGCACCTGCTTACGATGACATGAAATCTCCGCTTCAAAAGTATCCAGCCAGTCCATGCCCATGGGGACACATACTTCCCTCATAGAAATAGGAATCAAATCAATAGGAAACTCTATGCCAGAGATCCATGGAGTACAACCGCGATATACATTGGTAACATAAAGAATCCGGTTGTCTGCAACCCGGACAACCATTGGACAAGATAGTCTACCAACGTCTTGTCCCAGACGATTAGAAAAAAGTGCGAGAAACGAACGAATGAGTAGCACCGATATCGAACATAACAACAGCGGGCTTAGAACTAACCAAGTACGTGTCTGCTTCAACGATTTATAACAACTTATGAACATGAAAACCTAAGGGGTATATATTAGGAACATGTCTAGCAGAAATAGAGGAAAACTTAGGCGGTATCTGCATCCGCGGAAAAGAAAGATAATATAGAGATATTTCAGCCTAGATATTTCTAGGAAGACGAAACACTCAGCTTACCAAAAATTTTTCAACCTTGCCCCGACCCGAAATCGGCACCGCTGCTTCAAATAGTAGGGGCCCTTCTACTACCTTCCACACAAGTTCCAATTTCGCATTCACGTCTAGTTTCAAAATTTTCAGTTCGCTCTAGCCGTTTATTTATACAACTCTCTCACATGATAATACTAACAGGTATATAATCTAATATTTTAAGGCTAATTGAAACAATCCAAAATTAACAATTTAACAAAGTAAGAAACATATGAAACAAAGCTTACTTGGCCGGCTGACTGGCACACCACGAGATAATCCACTACTAGTATTCAAAAGTTTTAAAGAAATATTTTAAAGAAAATATTTAAAGAAAATAAAATTTTTAAGAGCCTCAAATTTGAGTCTAGAACATTCCTAAGAATGCCTAGTTCCCTCAAACGTGTGCTCTGATACCAACTTGTAACACCCAAAATTTTTCGCAAAATATTTTAACTTTCAAGATGACTTTTATAAAAATAGTTATATGTTTCCAAAATAAATAAGTAGCTCAAACCCAAAACATGGCAAAATACTAAAGTAAAGTGCGGAAGCAAAAATGACATAGTCCCAAACAAATAAAACTCCTAGTAATGGCATCCCGGTGCTCCAAGTCACGCCTTAGCATCTTAGATCTTAACACCTGAAAAATGTTAGGGAAAAGCGTAAGCACAAAGCTTAGTGAATTCAAACACATACATCATATTAATATTCACATTTATCAGCCCTAATCCATTTCCAATTATAATTATAAAAACTAAGCAAAGAACGAATCAGTGCTTATATAAAATAGGGCGGACTTGTAGGTTTGAGCCGCACCGGGTAAATCCTGTATCCTTTGTCCCCGATCCCCGCACCTCATAAAGAGTATAACGTTGGTGATCTTACCTAACTACCCCTCATAGTAATAATCAATTACATACAGTGCACATGTACGATTTATAATAATAATATAGCATGCTTTAAATAATAAATCTAAACAATCACACACGAGCTAACTAACAAACACAAACTTATCTGACCCCAGGAATTCTAAATCCTTGCGGAACTTAGGGTCAATGATCAATAGCATGAGGCAACGAACTTCCTTGGACTTAATGGTCAAGGGGTCATGCTCATCACAAGCTGCTGTGTGATGAGATGCTTGGGGAGTGGACACTCAATAAGATATGGCTTGCCAGCAAAACTAAGAACCATTCTCTATTTGTAAAGCCATACCACATAGTTCAGGCCAGTCAGCCTTACCATATGTAATAGGTGCTTTCTGAAATTCTCATAAATGGGTGAAGGAGGAGGAGGAGGAGAATTGACACTATATTTAGACATTTATAAAATTTGAATTAGTTAGTTTAATTTTAATCCTTTTAAATAATTACCCAATTTATTATTTAACAAGGCTAGGATCCAAAATACCCCAACTGTGGTGTGAAGAGGGATGCCGTAATCACAACATAATGGTCATTAAGGTAGATAAACACTTATCAATTTCATCTTATGAAATTCCTAGATCTGTTGAGATTCATTGAACTGTTCAATGGCATGTTTAATCTCGGATATGTTCTACTTTTTGTGACTGGGATGCCGAGGATCACAAACTAGATGTGAATAACCATGCAAATTAGCTTGGTAACCTCAATGTCATTTATCATCTCTAATTGATGTGCTGGTTAACCGCACACGCCCCATCAATAATGATAAATCATGAGAAACCCATTACCACTCTTTATGAGCCCCTATTAGTGTGCCGGTTAACCACGCACACTCCACTAATGTCTCATAAAGTGTAATGTGCAATTTCATGTATTAGCATCATTTCACATTTTTCCTAAAGTAACTAGATTTGGGATTTTATAAAGTTGTTCTAGTACTTTCATTAATGGCATTATACTTTTAATGAGATTAAGTTGTCCTATCAAACCTGTTCGGCTAACGACCCTCCACTGATCAAGAGAGCGGTGGGTGAGAGTGGACACCCATTCAACCGCCATTTTATAGGCAGTTTCCTTATACCCTCATTATAGACCAACTTTGTGAATGAGGCCTACTATTGATTTGACTGACCAATTATCTTATACATATAATATTAACTTTTAGTTATAATACATATAAGATGTATTTTAAACCTTTTAAAATATTCCTTGGTTTATCTTTTAATTTTCAAAATTTAACTATTAAATTTAAATTAAATTAAACCTTTAAATTTGATTTAATTTATCTTTTAATTAAACAATTAATTAAATTAATTAAGTCTAGATATTTTAAACTTTTAAAATATTCCTAGTTCATCCTTTAATTTTTTTTCGAAATTTAAACTATTAAATTTAAAATTAAATTAAACCTTTAATTATCTTTTAATTAAACAATTAATTAAATTAATTAAATTTAGATAGGTATCACAAATTAATCAAATTAATTTAAACCTATCTTAAACCTCCTAAAATCGAAAATCAAATAATGGGTTTAAGGTTATCCAATTATTAAATAATCAAAGTTACCAAAAATAGAAAAACCTTCTAAAACCCTATGCCATTTTCGATTTTAATAAAAAGGAGGGGCTAGGGTTTTCAAAACCCTAACCCTAATCGATTTCATATATATTAGAGTTTATAAGCTTTAAACCCTAATTTTTTTAGAAAACAATTATAACAATTCAACAAGAAAACAACCAAAATACTCTGATACCACTGAAAGGTTTTATGCAAATCTATGAACTAAAAACCCTAAGTTCACATGCAACCTATGAGGATCTATGTTTTCTAGTATTGAACATATAAATATTTCCTAAAAGGCCACAAGAAAAATTACTAAAGAATAAATCAGAAAACTAACCTTTTAGTTGTTTCTTGCAAGCTAAGTAACGCAAATGCCTTGCCTCAAATGAAGTCACACCCAAGGGCTAGGGGTAAGCCACGAAATTTCTAGAGAGAATATGTGAGAATTGGCGCAGAAAAGGTTTCCCCCAGGGTCCCTATTTATAGCTTCTAATTGGCCAGTAGATAAGCCTTAGAGATAAACCTTTTTGAATTCAAATCAAGATAAACCTTTTATCATTTGATTCAAACCTATTTATCCTAACTTATTAATTTCGAAATTATATATATTCTATATATAATTTCGTGATCATCTGGCCTACTAAAACTGTCACTTACTCAACTATTGAATAATTACAATTTTAGTCCCTACACCTTTAATTAATTAAATTAATCACTAAATTAATTCCAATTAATTCCAGATTAATTTCTAATTAACTAATATAGTTTCTAATTAATAGATTATCATTTTAATATATTAATAAACTATTTATTTTATTTCTATTGATTATTAATCATATAATAAATCAATCTTTCTCTCTCCTGTAATTTCTGCCAAACCTCTAGCTATGAGGGCAACCCAAATGGACTTTGCTTCTATTAATTAGGTATATACAAATTATTAGTCATGTCTTAGACACCTAATCCAACAGTCTCCCACTTGGATAAGTCTATGACTATAATTACCAATTTAACCTCTAATTAATCAGCAAACTATAGCTTCCTAGAAACTGCTGCCGAACTCTGACCCAGTCAGTTCTGTCCATAGATAAGTGATCATATGATCCTTCGTTCAACAAGATATTTCCGGACATGAGACATGGATTAAGATCAATCTCTGTCTGATAATTTGTTTCCCGATTTCTGATTTGCATATGACTTTAGGACTATCAATTGAACACATCGATACAGTCCTGGATGGCCAGCACCTTAGTCAACTTCAAAATCATCGAGAGGTCTACAGATATTTGTTTCCCATCAGGGTCAAGGAACGAATAAGCTTCGACTCATATGCTTATATCTTTTACCAGTCAAATCATTCACAACAATACGTTTTATAACATCGAGTTACCGATGCGTTTTATGCCTACTTAATATAAAATACGAGATATAAAATTTATGCCTACTTAATATAAAATACTAAGTATGATGAAATCGGGGGGTTTTGTGATAATAGAAACAAAAAGCATGCAAATAATAAACTTTAAGAAAAACAATAATTAAAGGCCTAGTCCCGAATCTTCGATGCTCAATATAATAGAATGAATCCGGCTGACGTGCTTGAGAATACAATTCTAAGTTGGCTTTTGAAAATCATAAAATGTAATCTTTATGATAATAACTTGCTAAAATATTTAGATAAAGGTCTGCTTATTATCTAAACCTAGTTCCATTTTACCCGACCTAAGGTCCGCTTATAGGCCGAATGCAGAAACCGCATAAGGTGTGCAAGAACCAATCAATGTGCAATTCTTCGCGTCCGCTAGGAAGTGTGAACATAAGACCAAATTCTAAACAAGGAATTGAGAGCTTGTTTTTGTTACCAAACATCAACTGTGCTAAGCGATTAGGTGCCTCACACAGTAGATTAACAGTGCGTGAAAAAGATCTATTTAGGGTGATCAGTCATAAACAAATCAAATTCAAGACTAAAATTGAAACAAGAAATTGATCATTAGAATTCTTCAAAAGCAATCATTGAACCGAATGTTTCAAACTACACAATGAACATGTCCGAACTAGGAACTAGAGTACGGTTTCTAGCCAGACATGGCTAGAATGAAATCAAAATACAGAAACATAAATAAAATGTTGCTTACAACCAAATATATGTAAACCGAATCTTGAAAGACGTGATTCGGCCTTCTAAACCTTCGGAAAATAGCCTCGGAAGCTCTCTAGG
The DNA here is from genome assembly GCA_023525715.1 of Cichorium intybus. Lineage (NCBI taxonomy): Eukaryota > Viridiplantae > Streptophyta > Magnoliopsida > Asterales > Asteraceae > Cichorium > Cichorium intybus. The sequence continues at coordinate 119,275,629 of CM042014.1, read as the reverse complement.
TCGTGGGAACTAATAAGGGTTTCTCCCCTTTCTAGCTGAAATGAACCGGTATTTATAAGTCTCAGGGACATTAGTGGCGCTAACATTAGAGTTAGCGTCGCTAACTTTGAATTTCCGAAGGAATTGGTCTGGTCAGCAACGAATTCCCTGATTTTTCGTGATTTTAGCAGATGGCGTCGCTATCTTTAAAGACAGCGTCGCTATCTCAGATAGAGCCGCTATCTAGAGATAGAGGCGTTATCTCCATTTTCCAGCATTTTCGCTTTTGGCCCAATTTTGCTGTAACTTCCGTCTTTTTCGCTCAAATGTCCAAAAATCCTGTACAAAGTCATTTTCCAAGTGTAGTGAGTATTTTAGCCATTTTAACTTAATTTTATCCATAAAAATACTATGATAACGCCCGAAATATGTGCAAAATTAACGCGTTATCAATACCCAACCACCTTGATGATCATATCCCAATCCGGAATGCGACACCTTAAAACTTCCAACCAATTCCTAGATCGGTTATCCAACCGATTCTTACTGTACTGCCGAGAAACCCTAAAAGTCAAACGCTTCCACTCCACTGCTCCACAAACCCGAAAGAAGATCCAAATAACCGAACCCGCACTTCTTAACTTTCTTCAACATCTCAGTTACTTACCAGATACCAGCTCGAATTCCATACCGCCAATACTTCCCAAGGGAGATACCCAACCGTATCTCGACAATCTGAACCCGGTCTGAGCTTTAACACGCTAACACCCCTAATCGCTACCCCATATCAGTTATCCAACCGATCCTTAATGCCCTGCCAAGAACCTCCACAAATGCCCAGTGCTTCATACACGACTGATCCCTCCTCCGAATGGAACCGAACACCGAAGCCTAGTATTCTCAATGCTGTAGAACTGAGGTGCTCTTGCTGCCAATCAAAAGAGCACACTATTAACTATATCCTTGATCACACCTCCTTGGTTACCCTACTGCACACGCCACCGCCACAACTCGGTTCGAACTTGAATAGATAACACGACTTGAACACTACCGCTCCGAAGAACTTGTCGATGATCACCTATGCTCTTACCTGAGCAACTAAACGGAAATCCAACGTCTAAACCAACATTGACCCAAAATTTATCTATTAATGAAGATTTGCATCCAAGAATAGAAACAAGACCAACAACCTCCTGGCGCTACCACAGCGTTTGACACGAATCTAGCCGAAACTTCAGGCAATTCCAAACAATCCTAACTTGTACAAGCACACTTAATCGACAATCTGACAATAGAACAAACAGGCAATGACCTCCAACGCATCAGTCGAAGACGTCACCGGGCCGACCACGAACGACGTTGCCCGAACAGAACATTCACGATAACAAAAGCACAACTAACTCCGACCGGCTCAACCGGTGACGTAAACCTCTTACTCCACTTAACAAATTCTAAACCTTGCCACAGACCCTCGGTCTCATCTACAAACTTCGTAACCCACCACCATCCACAAGCGACTACGCTAAGCTTGACTCAACGCTCAGAACCAACAGGCATTGAACTCCCAACAACCCTTGAATGATGACGACGAAGCTCCTACATGCTCGCTTCTGCTATGTACGGAGACATGACACCCGGTCAAAGTTCCGTACCACATTCGACCTGAACAAACTTTCACTTGCTCTACACTGGCTACCCGGCACTTGCAATCGCATAGGGAACATCCTTATCTCAATAACGCAAACTGTCCTCGCCGACCCCGCTTAACCCCACTACCGGCCACAAAGCTTACTCATGACGAACTATAGAACAGAAGGTCTCAACAAAACGCTCATAGTCCAACAAAGGCACGAACACAATTCCTCCTTCTTTACTCCAACCGTTCTCCCCCACTTAGGGTTCTCCCCCACTAACAGCTGTCCCAACAGCCACTGCTGTTCCACTGGCAGTCCACCCTTTTACTTACTGACAAACCACAAACAACCACATCCCTTCACCCGTATACTCGAGATAGATCCCGACAAACTTCCTGCATACAAGAACCGAAACCTCGGTAACTATATAAAAATACGATATAAGCGGAATCGCAAAAACGTACTGACAACGACCAATGAGGTTCCACCACTACATTCAGTTGTTAAGCCCTATCTTCCAATTCCAGGTCCTCCATCTACACATGACGAACACCCCCACACTTCGGTACAACAAAACCCAAATCCTGACCAGCATCCCTAGACAATCCAGGACAACTCGCCCTGACGTGGCCAAACTGATTGCATGAAACACAAAACCTCACCTCCAGCTTATCGTCCCAGCGACGGCTGACCTAGATCCTAACACTGCCTCATCCGTCCCAGCTGGACATCGAGCTCAATCTCCCTCGACACATCAGCTGACTCCATCTCATCAAAAGTCTGATGTCAAGCAGCGGCCACAAACCTGCTGATCCACTTTCTCCTCAACTCCTGACACCGAGCCATCATCGTCTCCTTCTTCGCGGCTAACTGCTTCCTCAAACAGCGCTAACATCTCTGTCTTGGCCGAATCAATTAATGAGGGACATTTCAAATACATCCCATGGCACCTCTACGAAGACCAAATCCTGGACATTCCCTTCACTCATCTCAGGCCCAACTCGGCCTCGTGAAGTCATCCCGAGTCCTGAATCCTTTCCCTTAGATTACCATTCCATGTTCAGAAATCTGACAAGAACGAGCTACACACTCGCCTAAACACCTCATCTACACGATTCCCTCATCTACAGACTCCTTAGGTTCATCGGGTCTCCCTTCATTCCAGGTATAAGTCCTGCGTTTCCAATAGTATGGGCCCTTGTACTACCTTCCACACCAATTCATACTTGTTCCGAAGATTGTCCCGGTTCTCTAAGTTGCCCCACTCCCTACTAAAGGGCATTCGAATATCATCCAAGCCACCCTGCACCGAAGTGCCTAACACTCTTCCTAGTATACCTAGGAATTCCACATATCACCCGCACCACAAGAACACTTACTCGTACCACCAGGTCGTCTCGTGAACACGTAATTGTATGCAATAAGAATAGATAGACAGTCGAATAGATGTCCTTACTTTAAAGTCACAACCAAACAAGGAACAGCCAGTAAGGCTGGTTCAAGAATTCTAAGGCTATCCGATCCTATTACATACAATCCCAAAACATTCCCTTAACTTTCTAATAGTACAAGCATAGGTCTAAAAAGGCACACACAAGCAGCACATAGCAAGTAATACATAGATAGCAGCAAACTAGGCAAAAGGCATCCCTATAATCCAGGCCAATTCTATCATGAAATTTCCTGAGTGGATCCTTAGCCTATTTCTAACATATATCACATCATCATCATATCATCAACACATAAATTCATGGATATTTTGAGAATTAACCACTTACTTGAGCTCTGTCTGACTGTACGCATCGCATCTCATCCTTTTCAAAATCCATTTATCCGTTTAAAAACTTAAGTCAGATATTCATACCATGTTTCAAACTCCCAAGCAACAATCAAACCAGAATATGCAAGGGAATTTTCCACATGTTACTTTACCTATTCCTTAGAATTTCTTTAGAAACAGTTTTTTCCTTTGAATAATCATTTTAGAAAATCTTTAAATCCCCTGTTTGAGTTTGGAATCTTAGTCACGTTCATCCAAATCCTTGGATTCACATTCCTGTTCATCCAAATCCCTCAAACCTAGGCTCTGATACCAACTTGTAGCGTCCCAATTCCAGTAATAAAATTTTTATTTTAAAAACGGTTCAAATTCATAAAACGGATTACCAATTAAAAACCATCTAATATAAAAGTTTTATTTAAACATTATAAATTGTATTTATCAAATGTTTACTACATTATTCAGTGGAAGACTTAATTATCAAAAAGCTCATGCGGTACAGTCACGCGGTGCTCTAAGCTCAAGCCAGCAATTACCTGAAAATCAGTAAGGGTGAAAGAGTAAGCAAAAAGCTTAGTGAGTTCCCTAAAATACCACATGATCCATTCCATAACACATAATTACAAATGGTCTTCGGGTTTGCCCCAAAGAACCTGACTCACGGGCTTGCCCTGATATTGTCCTGTCCTTGACTAATGGGCTTGCTCTGATCTTGTCCCTTTCTTGACTCACGGGCTTGTCCCGATCTTGTCCATTCATTGGCTCACGAGCTTGCCCCAAACTTTTCTATTTCCTTGGCTCACGAGCTTGCCCCGATCTTGCCTAATTCCTTGGCTTACGAGCTTGCCCCGATCTTGCCTAATTCCTCGACTCACGAGCTTCCCCCGATCTTATCAATAAACACGTAAGGCACATCCATCATATTATTACACAAAGTAATAAAGCTACCTACGCATGCAACATCACTCATAGTATAGTGAGAAGACTCACCTGATCCGCGACCTTAAGCTAGACAGCACACCTCATGAGTGCCCACAGATAGTGACAATACGCACCTCCTAACAAGGATAGAAATCTACTTAGAACTTCCTAAGTCCCCTACAAGATAATCCTATAAGACCGGTGTCCAAAACCCTTAAGTTTGACCAAAAGTCAAATTGGCTAAAAAGTCAACGGTCAAAGTCAACAAAAGTCAACAACACAGTTAGCGCCACTAACTCCCCAAGTTAGCGTCGCTAACAATGAACAGATCCAAAAGTCCATTAAGTTCTTAATCCATGCAGCCAAAGTCTCAATCCATTCAGGGACCTTCCAAAGAGTCCTAAATCTATAAAAATCCTAACTTTATTCTCTCAAACAACACTAAACAAAATCCTGAACAAGATTCAAGTCCCAAGTGGTCCAAAACCATCCAAAATTATCATAGATAGTTTTCACTTACTCTTTAAACCATCCTAAAGGTTCAAATCAGAGATTTAAGGCATAAAGTTTCCAACTTTATCCTTCCAAACCATAGACAAACACAACAAGGGACCATTACACTTATTCAATCCATAAGAACATGCTTAAAACATAAGAACAATCATAAAATTGCATAAAGGTGAGAACTTGACTCAAAATGGTCCAGAAAATACAGATCTTTGAAGCTCCACGCAAGAAAACTACTTGTAGCATCAACACCTTCCTTCTAGCATCATCCAAGCTCCAAAAATGCTTTCAAAGAAACCAAAAATGCCAAAAACCCAACCAAGATGACTTGAGAGAGAAAAGAGACAACTTGGAGGCTGGAGAATGACCAAAAACCGCTGCCCTAGGATTATAACTCCTTTATATATGGCCCAAGCATGAAAATCTAGGGTTTTGGCCCAAACAAGACCATTAGCGCCGCTAACCCTAAAGTTAGCACCGCTAATATCGATCGTGCACAACCACCCACCAGCCTGGTAAATTAACGACGCAGAAAACGAAACTTTGCAGCCAAGCCGCATTAGCGTCGCTAATGTGCTCATTAGCGACGCTAATGGGCATTTTCCCATATTTTCACAACTTTGCACCTTTAAGCATGCAAACTTTGATTATTTGAAACTCGAAACTTGGACTTCTCGGGGTTAGGGTCTTACATTTATAGTCAAATTGCCTTCTAAATCTTAACTTATGCATCTATCAGATTTTTCTTTAGATTAACAAATATTCTGAATATATTCGTACTTCAGACATTTACTTCATTTGCATTGAACAATCCTGTCATAAATTCTTATTTATAATTTTATTGTTCTAGTGTATTAACTATGTCATTTTCCGCTCTAACGACTGGTTCAATAGTCACAAAAATTTGAAATTTGAATCATACAGACGAGACGGCTGGTCTGATACCTTTTGCAGGGACTTTGACGGAGAGATTGTTGAAGACCTTTGGGGAATTGTGTATTTGGGAAAGCTACCCCAAGGAGGTAAAGCCGGGAAAAAGTTCTTTGTTATAGACTTCAAAGAACGCATCTACACAAAGGAAAAAGATAAGAGAACATCTAGAATGGTGGATGGCTGTTCGAGACTACATGTTGGATGTTATAAAACTGATTTTCTGACTTCCTGATCTATACACTTCGCACAAAGAGGGAGATCATTGGGAACTTTGTGTTATGCCAAAGTATATACTTAATAGATTCAAAGTCACCTAGTATCCGAAGCCATCTACTTAAAGTCGTTTTTGTGATGACCCCAAAGCCAGAATGCTAAAGTCATCTTTGTCCTTTATTACAGTTAGACATGCTTCTACCATATCAGTATGTATCTTTACACTGATGTACAAAGCATCTAGTAGAGACCGTTAGTGGGACGCGTGTTCATTTTGTATTTGTAATAATATTCCCCTCATCACGTATAAATATCAGGGTGAACCTAGGATTGGATAAGCTTGGATATTTTTAGATCTTAATGTGTTGCTCATCTTTGTGATTTGGAGCACGACATCTTGTATTCAATCCTTCATCAATCCAAGCATTCAACACAATGTTTATTCAATCTATTCTTTCTTGATTCCATTTCTTTTATTGTTGACTTTATTTGTTTTTTGAATTTGTTCTTGTCCTTTCAACAAGTTTTGGCAAGTCATAAGTGGAATTATCCGAACACTCCCAATAAGTGTTTAGTCCATGTCTTTGCCCACTCATTGACCCCAATTTTTCTTCATCAAATTTGGCATTTACAGAAAGTTAGGAACATGAGAAGTTTCTTTTTAAGTATCAACATGCCTTCATTATTTGGAAGTGATGCATAATCATGTCAGTCAAACCTGTCAAAGAGAAGAAATTTCAAAAGGCTGTATATTATAGTTATGATGTAGTCAAAGAGAGGAAATTCCAATAGCTAATCATGTTGATTTTTTTCCCATCACAAAAGCTCTGCTCAAGCAAATCCTAAAAAAATGGTAATGATGGCTATGGATCCAATTAGGAGTATCTTCTCCAACTTCTAGTTTATTTTGTTGAAATAGATAGTGAAGTTGATCTTCTATTTTTAGTACCGGTTAGAATGATTCATGATATGGGCCTAGAGGATAGCCAAGATAAAGAGTTTAGAGTAAACAATGACCTAGATATTAGAGTCATAGACAATCTTGTAGATGATGAGAACACAAAGTTATTCTTTTAGCTAAGACAAAAGAATCGATGATCCAATTTGCTCATTAAGGAAATAAAAGAAATTTCTCTTGTATCACCCGATGGAACAACTATCATAAAAAGGAGATTATGGAGCAAATTCAGCAGACATAGATGACACGAAGATGTTTCAAAAAGGTCTTTAACTTTCTTTAGTCTGTGGATTTTTGATGACTCTGCTATGGTCACTTAGGGGGAGATTGTTGGACCTTGAAATGACCATGTACAATCATCGTTGTGATTTTGTTTTGGGTATGAGCAAAGCCAAAGTTGTTGATATGTACAAGGCATTTGGGTCATACAAAGCTTTCAAGTCATCCGGAGTTCCTTTAGTTAAACGAAGCGGTTGTAAATTCAAAGTGTTTTAGTTGTTTGTACGACATGTATATAGCTTTGGGTACAAAACTAAATCATATAAAGTTGGTTTAGTATTCAGGAGTAAGTCCTTCCATATCCCATTTCCAATGTACTTTACGTTATATTATATTAAGAAAAAGGTTGTCCTAGTTTCCCTGTAAATAACCAACTTGTAATCTGTAGAATGTGTCGAAATGTGAAGCAGTTGTAAAAGCTTAGTACTAAAAGATATATACATCATTCATAATTTCTCTCTAATTATGTTCATATAGTTCTTAGATACTTTACCTTTTGTCTTTACATTTATCGTTATGTATATTGTTTAAATTTGGTTATTATGTTCCGCACCATTTACTTGTCATCAGAGATCTTTTATATTTCAACATGGCTATTATAGATAGTAAGGGTAAAGTACACTACTAGTATGTATTAAAATTGAAATATGTTGCTATTATGGATAGTAATGTAAGGTACAATGCTATTATAGATTTTAAATATAAAATACAACGTTATAATGGATAAAAGCTAAAATGTGTTGCTTTTACAGATAGTAAAAGTAAGGCATATTGCTAATACGCATGATGACTAACATATGTTGCTATTATAAATAGTAGGTAAAGTACATTGCTATTATGGATTTTAAATATAACATAGAATGCTACAATGGATAAAAAGTAAAGTATGTTGTTACAATGGATAGTAAAAGTTATGTACATTGCTAATATGGATGAACAATAAAGTATGTTGGTATTATGTATTATAATTTTAAAGTACAATGGTATAATGGATAAAGAATAAAGTATGTTCTTATTATGTAAGAAAGCATAACCGATTGCTTTAAAGGATAAAAGTAAGCTCTGTTGTAATTATGGATTGAATTTATAATATGGTCTTATAATAACGTAATGTACATTTCTAAATGCTAATATTGTTTAAAATTGAAGTTTATTTACTAACTATATATGTTTGCCTTACTATTTTTTAAGTACAAAGGTTGCAAAAACAAATTTAAAACATGGAAAAGAGCTTCCCAAAAAAAAAAACTCAAGTTGAGCTGCCAAATGAAATGGAACAACGACACACTAGAAAATATTTGCAAATGCAAGAATGAAAAAATTAATTGGATTTACATCAAGCTCAAATTGAACAATAAATGGCGGCATTTATGAGTCGATTCAACCTACCGATAATACACCAAACAATCGATCGGGAAAAGTCAACCAACTTCTTGTCGCAAATCCATCGGGAAAAGTCAAAAGGGTCAACCCAAATCCGTTAGTATTCCCTAGTAAATCATCATGTCGTTAAATCATCAGTAAAAAGCGTTTGTTGGAAATCCATAGGAATTTTTCTGATGGAAATCACTCTCGGTAATTTTTCTATCGAAAATCTGTCGGTAATAGTTACCCATGAGCCTTTTTCAAACAGAACATTCCGTCGAAATCTATAGGAAAGCTCTTTATGACAGTATACCGATGGAAAACGCCGTCGGAAGTGTTTTTTTCCTAGCAATTAAGTTTTAGTTTTCTACAACAGCTTAATTTCATTTATATGGTAATCTTAAATAAACCACTCTATGTATGTGGGTATGTATGTGTATGGGTTAACCCCTCATGCATATGTGTCATGAGTTTTTTTTAGCGAATCCATTTTATTTAAGGGAAGTAAAAACTATTGTTTTATGTGAAGTCAAACTATTCAAATTTAAATGATTAGAAAAATTCGAGGCAAAAGAATCCGGGGCCCAACTCGTATTGCATTGTTGAAAATATTTGGATCAAAAAAATGAAGAATTTAAAATAACCATGAGTTTTTGCTTATTGGCAGCCTATGGCGATACCCACCATTTCCACACCCACCCCATGCACCACCACCACACCCGTCTCGGAAGTGAGAAGAACCGTTAATTTCCTTGAAATAACACAGAAGATCATATATATACATATATATGTAGGTGTGGGTGTGTTATTTTTAATGTCTGACCAAGGGTTTTTGCTGGGAAAATTAGTCACCAATTTCTCAACTTGTTTCAAAACTTTACCCAGAAAGTGTAACGAATTTCTCCTAGGATAGAGGGAAAAAAACCACTTCCTATATATTGGAGATCTCATCCGTGTTGAAATTCCACCCCTTTGTATTTGAATTTCTCTTATACAATTGAAGATTCCTATTTAGTTATGAATACAATTGGTAAGTTTTGTCTTTCGGTTCATAAGTTAACATTTTACTTTTCCTTTAAGCATTTTTCTAACCATATGCATGTCTTAAAAAGTTGTTATGTTCAACATTAAAATGCTTGATGGAGACCTTTGGTACTAAATATAGTATGGTCTCCCAGTCCTCCATCAATATCAAAGTTCTTGCTCGCTGTCTTATCATTTTATCGTCTTTCCGTTTTCTAGGTTCCAACATGCTTGGAGATCAGATGAAATTTCAGGTGGTGCCAGATGACGTTAGGAAGACTTGGAACGAGCATGTCCTGCGGGGATTAATCCTTGTTAGCGTTACTTTGCAGATCAACTTACTTCTACTAGGAAAGCTCCGGAAATACAATCCAAGAAACCTAATTAAGTTCACTCTTTGGTGTGTGTACTCTTTGGCGTACGCAATTGTACCAGTAGCCCTTAGTATTACTGTCCAAGGTGTTTCGGAAGCATGCAACCACTCTCATCCCGTTTCAAAATACCACAAACCAAACAAAACTGAACTCATGTCTTTTTGGGCACAGTTTCTCATCCTTCACCTTGGTGGCCCAGAAACCATTACAGCTTACTCCCTAGAAGATAATAACATTTGGTTAAGACACTTGCTGTTTCTTCTGATCCAATCAGGAGTAGCTCTCTATCTCCTCTTGTTGTCCTTACCAGGTTGTTCTCATCTCCCGCTGCTAAGCATATTCGTTTATGTAGCCGGTGGCATCAAGTGTTTTGAACGTATTCAGGCTCTAAGGTTAGCAGACACTAAGCATCTCCGAGAGGCAATGCTTGGTCCTGCTGACCCAGGTCCCGATTATGTGAAATTTCTGGAGGAATTTCTGTTGAAAAGGTCACAGGGTTTCATTGTGAAGGTTGAGGAGGTTGCAGAACCCCCTCTTCCAACTATTAATCATGCCTATTCTCAAAGATCTGGACGTGAAGTACATGAAGCATACAATCTATTCCAAACATTCAAGAGGCTTTTTGTTGGCCTCATACTCACATATCAAGATAGGGACAGGAGCACATCCTATTTCCGCCATCTTGATTCATCTCAAGCTTTCCATGCCGTGGAGATTGAACTTGGATTCATATACGACATGCTTTACACGAAGACAAGTGTGGTCTATTCCAATAAGGGTCTCGTACGTCGTGCTACGTGTGTTCTTCTCATTCTCCTGGTACTTGTGGGCTTCCATTTTCACAGTCATATTGACCAGTACCTCGTCATTGACATTGCCATTACCTACATGGTAATCGCAGCAGAATTTTTAAAGGAAATCATTGCTGTTATTACCATGCTCCGCTCAGATTGGACGGATCTTTGTTTGAAACAAGAAAACCATACTCGGAACAACCTCATATTCCCGTTCTTAAGGCAACCGGGTAAACAAAGGTGGTCTAATTCCATAGGACAGTTAGACCTATTAAATGACGCCCTTGAGGAGCAGCCTGCGTGTTTTTCAAGTAAAAAATTATTTAGGGTGAAGAAGTATCTGAAGAAGAAATGTTACGAGAAATACAGTGAAGTTTCTTTCAATATGAAGGATATGATTTACAGTCAATTCAAGTTCATGAGTTCCTGTTCTGATCCTAAAGAATTCTGTATTTATAAAGGAAGTTATTCGCTCAAGAAGAATGAGTTGGGGGCTCTATTGTGGAGCATCAACGAGGTGGAATTCCATCAGAGCGTTCTTATCTGGCACGTAGCTACTGCTCTTTGTTACTACTCAGAGACTAATGATCAATTTGAAGCCAACCGCATCGAAAGCAAGCACATTTCTGAGTATCTGGTGCATCTTCTAATTTCAACCCCTGAGATGTTGCCGGTGGGTATTGGCATGATTAGTTATCGTGACACCTGTGCTGATGCTGTTCGTTTCTTCAAAATGAAACGTCCTATTACTGAAATATCTGTAGCCTGCAGAAAGTTACTTGAAGTTAGTTGTGAGGAATTGTCGCCTAGAATAGTGAAGGGGGATCAATCCAAATCCGTATTGTTTGATGGTTGTATACTTGCATTAGCTTTGAAAAAGATGAAATGTAGGAAGACCATGTGGAAAGTCATGAGTGAAGTATGGATCGAGATCCTGGCGTATGCTGCCGCTCAGTGCAGAGTATTAAACCATTCACAGCAGCTTGGGAGAGGGGGCGAGTTTCTCACACATGTTTGGCTTTTGATGGCACACTTCGGAATGACAGAGCATTTCCAGGTATCTCATGGCCACGCTAGAGCTAGGTTCAATGTGTCATAAACAGACATATTTTTAGCAGTGGCTTTTTCATTTGTTCTACTAATACTTATGTAGATTAAACATTTTCTTTTTGTCATCTGTATTTATCCAACAGAAAAGTTGTGCCTTTCTGATGAAGTTGGCTCAAACTGTCTGTCTGTACATTCATTAGTCCATTTTCATATTCTTTAAACAAAATGTTTTTGTAAATTTCTGATCTCTCTGAAATTTGTACTCTGGGGTTTCAAAATGTGTTTAGTTACTGAAAATAGCATGAGTGTGTAATATAATGGTGGAGGAACCTGGTGGAATCTTTGATTTGTTAAATCCTTGAATGAAGACCTATTAATCCTTCCATTTTCATGTTTGCAATGAGATCTATATACGGTGAAGAGATAGTAATTGCACAAATATAGTTAGTTGCAAGTTGCAAGGTTGTATTTAAGCGTATCAAAATACAACATGTCAAAATTAAAGCGTACACAGGCTGCAGCGATCCAGGGCTTGTATGCATGCTCTACTTTTTTAGAGACCCATCTTGCAGATACTGACAAGCCTCAATAACAAACTTTGGCAGTTGCATGTTGCTTATTCCTCCAGTGTTATAATTCGGACTTACTGAAAGTCTTACTAATAACGATCCACATGATTTCCTTATTTTTCCGTTTTCTAGGACGTAAAATATTTGATATGTCGTGCAACAGTACTTCAATGGAATTGTCTTATCAGTCGTTGCAATTTTTGGTGAACCTGATGGTATAAAATTCAAAAGCAAGTTTACTAAAGAACATATAATTGCTAGAGTCAACTATTTGTATGGTTGCACAAGGCTGAAAAGGGTTGTTGAACTAGAAGATATACAGAGTATATGTTTGTAGCTGCCTAAGCTTGCTAATTAATTTTTTTCAGAAGCCTGTTGAAGTTCACTTGTCTACCATTCGGATTAGAGATATTATAATCCAGCCCTTGTGTGTGGTCCATTGATTGTTGTTTTGGACCATTGAGTTGCCAACTGGGCCAAAATAGAACCTGAGTCATGTTCCCGACCTTAATGGTTCTGGGAACATGACTCGGGAGATCTGTTTGCAAAATTAAGAATAATGTTCACAGGACTTTTCTCCTCAGCTCTTAATGCACTAAGGTATGGGGTCACACTTTAATTACTAAGTCTAAATAATAAAGAAAACAATACTTTATCTTAATTGGCTGAACCTATCAAAGTTAGTTGGGTACCATGCTCTTATTCAACTCAAAAGTAGGATTTACTACTCGGGATATATAAGCATTAAAACTTCAATTTCAATTGTACATGTCAAGTTAATATAGACATATACTGCAATCCCATAATGTCCAAAGCAACATCTTAGCCTAATAATCTATAAATCAAGTTTAAACATGGTTGGAAGAATTAATAATTTATTATCAAGGGCTTATAAAAGACTCACAGTTCTATTTTTATTACCGAGATGGGAAGTAGTAGTCAAGTCGAAATATTGCCTGAGGCAGCAGCATAGAGACCGGACTTTGGGGATGCTGCAATTTTTATATACTAAATAATAAGGTCGCATACATGAAATCTATACCATTATATATCAGTAAGCGCAAAAACTTGAAAAGCGAAACCATAAAAACTGGGTAAGGAACGACAATAAAAACCGGCGGTGGCACAAAGTAGAAGAGTTGATAACTCACATTTTTGCAGTGGCAATCTCGGGAAGAAACGTAGGAGCTGAAACCATGAGGAATGAATGTTCATTTATACTTCAAGATCATCTACACCTCTATGAATATAAAGGAACACTTAATATCAAGAGTTTTTGACTTTTAGCATAAAAGACCAAGTCGTGGTTGACCCAAGTCAAGTCTATCATTGCCAGTAGTTTTTTGAAGCTTTCCTGCTCCCTTCATTCATCGGAAAAGCAAACTAGGTTACTTCGTTTGCACTTGTGTTGAAAAGAACGTGGGTTGTTTGGGTCGTTGGGAATTATTGTATACCAAATATTATCACTTGAAATAAAATAAAGAATAAATTTCATATATATCCTAAAATAATCTTAAAATATCATATTTATCGTATACAAGTGTTAAATATCAAAAATACCCATTATAAACTTATAAAATATCTAATTTGCCCAAATTCTAATTTTTAACATTTTTTTACATATTATAATTATTCCTTATATTGTAAAATCTATAAAATTAGAAAAGGTAAATAAATCGACAAAATTGCCCTTATCCTAAACTTGTTAACACAAAACGATCTCCATCAATAGTCATCCTCCATCAACAAATCCTCTGGTCTCCTCCTTCTTGCCATCTCGAAGTCTCGTCGGGAACAGAAAAAAGAACTCAATTATTCATATTAAATCTCTCAATTTCACCATTACATTTCCGAATGCAATAATCCTCTTTAGCTAATCAGATAGTTGTAATATCTGTTATGAAAAGATGTAAGCGAAGCATCAAATGGCAAGTGATTATTCTCGCCTCTCTCTCTCTCTCTCTCTCTCTCTCTCTCTCTCTCTCTCTCTCTCTCTCTCTCTCTCTCTCTCTCTCTCTCTCTCTCTCTCTCTCTGCGGCGTAGATGAAGAACAATGCTTTACAATCCTTTTTCTTGCTTTCTTTCAGATCGCTGATATGTTGGGTCGTCAATGATGTTGTATCTATGGATTCTGAGTATTCGTTTTCAATAATTCGCCAAAGATCTTGAGACTCATACAAAACCTGCATCTGAATACTCCATTGATGATAGTTTATTCCATTCAGTTTAGGAAGTTATGGTTGCAATCCGTTAACATTTGAAGCCATCCGACTCTGATACCATAATATTGGAAGAAAGAAAAATATAGTACTACGAATTATCAATACTTTATTGAAGAGAGCAAAGACAACGTTACAAACTTTTGTTAATGATTGACATTACAACTATAGAAGATTCAGAATCAAGGCAACCTTTCATACTAACTATAACAGACATATAATTAACTTATATTAACTGCAAACCATTAATAATTAATAACTGACTTTAAATATGGGACATGATGGCTTATTTCGAATAAACACCTTAAAAACTAAACTTTGATACTTACCTGAAACAATCTTTGGAGTGTGACGCTAATGAACTGTCGGAGGAGTCTGATTAAGTCCATGTTTGAGTTCCAGTCGAGCTTCTTGATCGCAAATACAATTTTCCTAGTGTTAGGCTGGAGAGACGGTGACAATGGCTCCATGTTAAAGGATATAGAAGCTGATAACTGAATACTTCATTGTTTCATTCATATGGAAGCCTTACATTTAAATACAGGATGCTTGACCCTTTACAGAAATAAAGAAAAGACTGAAAAAGAGCTGTTGAAAACATAGTGGGAAACACAGAGAATAATATGTTGGATCTCAGTGGAGGGGAATGATGGAAACTGACCCCACACACTTTAAACTATTTATTTTAACACTCCCCCTCACGTTGAATAGTGGGATTCCCAAAATTCAACTTGGACAAACAATTGTTAAGAATCTTTCCATTTACAGCTTTTGTCAGAATGTCAGCTATCTGGTCTTCTGATCGAACGAACGGTAGTTCAATGATTTGAGCTTCGAGTTTTTCTTTGATGAAGTGTCTGTCAACTTCCACATGTTTTGTTCGGTCATGTTGGACAGGATTTTCTGATATTTCGTATCCAAAGGGCTTCTGCGACTCCTCGTGCTATTCCTCTGAACTCTGCTTCAGCACTTGAAAGGGATACCACCTTTTGTTTCTTACTTCTCCATGTGACTAGATTTCCACCAACTAAGGTGAAGTATCCCGAGGTTGATCTTTGATTTCCTTTGTCTCCTGCCCAATCTGCATCAGTATAGATCTGAGTTTTTAGATGTCCATTTGCTTTAAACAGTACTCCATGTCCTACTGTTCCTTTGAGATATCTGATAATTCTCCATACTGCCTCCATATGAGAGATTTGGGGTTGGTGCATAAATTGACTGACAACCCCTACTGCATATGAAATATCTGGGCGGGTATGTGAGAGATATATCAATTTCCCCACAATTTGTTGATATCTTTCCTTATCTGTTGATTTTGCATTGTTGTCGATATATAACTTTTGGTTTGTTACCATAGGAGTTTCTGCGGGTTTGCAATCAATCATTCCAGTTTCTGCTAATAAATCTAGGACATATTTCTTCTGGCAGATAAAAATCCCTTGTGTTGACCTTAAAACTTCAATTCCAAGAAAGTACTTAAGCCGGCCTAGATCTTTCATCTCGAATTCTTGGAATAAGTTTTTTCTTAGTTTCGCCATTTCTTCTTTATCATTTCCTGTAATTATCATATCATCGACATAGATAATTAAACATGTTATAAGTTCGTTTCTCCTTTTAAGAAACAAAGTATGATCAGAATTGCTTTGCTTGAAACCGTATCTTTTCATTGCTAGGGTAAATCTGCCGAACCAAGCTCGAGGAGATTGCTTTAATCCATAAAGAGATTTCTTAAGGCGACAAACTTCACCTGGTTTAAAATTCTTCGTGAAACCAGGAGGTGCTTCCATGTAAACTTATTCTTTTAGCTCTCCATGTAGGAATGCATTTTTAACATCAAATTGATGTAGCGGCCATCCTTCATTTGCGGCTATTGAAGAAAGAACTCGAATAGTATCAATCTTTGCAACTGGGGAAAAAGTCTCAGCATAGTCAATTCCATAGGTTTGGGTATAGCCCTTGGCTACCAACCTTGCTTTGTATCTTTCAATAGTACCATCAGGTTTATGTTTTATTGTAAAGACCCATCGACATCCTACTGGTTTTTTCTCGTTTGGAATAATGCATTTTTTCCATGTGTCATTTTTTAATAAGGCTTCTATTTCAGTTTCCATTGCATTTTTCCAGTTCTTCGTCTTCAAGGCTTGCTCCACTGTGGTTGGAATTTTGTCAGAGTATAGTGCAACATTGAAGGCTCTAGCTTCTTGAGTCAAGTTTCCTTTAGCCATATTTGCCATATGATATCTAGAACCTCGAGATTCTCTTTCTGGAGAATATCTTTTTGGAGGAATCCCTCTGTTAGTTCTTGGAGGTAATGTGTATCTTTCTGTTGGTTGTTCCTGTATTAGTTCTTCGTGTTCTGTGGTAGTTTCATGATCAGGGGTAACAAGTTCATCATTTTGAGAAGATTCAGGAGTGTGAGGAGACTGAGTGTTACTTACCTCGGATGTCAGGTTGGGAGACTGATCTGGAATGGCACTAGAATTAGGATTTGTATATGGTGTGGATGATTCTTCTGTTGTAGTCGCCTGAACATATTCTAACCAACTTAGTGCGTCTGAACACTCTATCTCCTCCTGACCACTATGTTGGGAGACATAGTAGTACTCTGTTTCAAGAAAATCACAGTTCATAGTGGTGAACATGTGATGAGTCTTTGGATTATAACATCTGTATCCTTTTTGATTTACCCCATATCCTACGAATACACATTTTTCAGCACATGGGTCGAGCTTATTGCGATTAGACTTCGGTATATGAACAAAGGCCGTACACCCAAAGATCTTTGGTTCTAGCATAAGAAGTGAAGGAATTTTGACAAATTCTGATAGGGTTTGTAGTGGAGTTTTAAATTTGAGAGTGTTGGTTGGAAGTCGGTTTATAAGATATGTAGCTGTGGCGAGAGCTTCAGGCCAAAAGGATTTTGGAACTTTTGATTCAATTAAAAGAGCTCTAGTTATTTCTAACAAAAAATGATTTTTTCTCTCAGCAACACCGTTTTGCTCTGGAGTATGTGGACAAGTAGTTTGATGAATTATTCCTTTTGATTGAAAAAATTGTTTCATAGAAGCGTTAACAAATTCTCCTCCATTGCCAGATCGAAAAATCTGGATATTCTTTTGAAATTGGGTTTGAATCATGGTATGAAACATAACGAATTTGTCAAGAACTTCAGATTTATTTTTTAAGAAATAAATCCACGTCATACGAGTGCAATCATCTACAAACAGTACAAAAAAACGAAGGTTTTGTCCTCCAATGATTGGTGATGGTCCCCATACATCTGAATGAATTAATGAGAAAGGAACATCAACCGTGGTATTATTTGGTTTGAATGTTTGTCTATGACTTTTGGCTAAGACACATGTTTCACACAACGATAGTTTTTTTGAAGGAAATAACTTAGGAAAAAGAGTATGTAAATAACCGGTAGAGGGATGACCCAATCTTCTGTGCCATAACCAGGCTTCTCTTTCTGTGGTTCCATGAACCATCATCACAGTACCATTTTGAGTCATCTCGTCCACATAATACAATCCTTGTTTCTCAGTGCCACGCCCAATGATCGTCCCCGTCCTGATATCCTGTAAGATACAAAAAGTTGGATGCATTAGAACTGAGCAATTCAGTTCTTTTGTAACATGACTTATTGATAACAGGTTTTGAGAAAGAGAGGGGACATAGAGACAATTAGAGAGTTTTAACATAGGAGAAAACTCAATTGTTCCTCCTTGTTTGACTTCCATTTTTTCACCATTTGCAGTTTGTATCTGTGCTTTTCGAGGTTTGGATAGCGAAATAAGATCTGATATTTCATAAGTCATGGTGTCGGTTGCTCCGCTGTCGAGTATCCAAGTTTTATCTCTTAAATTATCACAAGAAAAAATTATATTTGCATTCCCTCCATTTTGTGGGTCATTTCTGCAATTTTTTAAACTTTTCTTTATATAGGGAATTAAAGAATAAGCTTCAGGGATCATTTCTGCCATTTCCCTTTTTTTAGGGTCAAAGTCAAACTTTAAAGGATTAGGGTTAAAATACGGGAACTTCTCATTCCCGTTACCTACAGATGTGACAAAATCATGGCTTGATCCCGCCTCCTCTCCTGATCCCGTTTTTACGCTTCCAACCCCATCGGATCTTACGATCCTGTCGCCGGTGCTGGTTTCGGCTGTTTGTCCGGCCGGCTTGGCCATTTGTTTTGTTGGAATCGTACCACCTGCGCCGGATCTGTTCCCATCTATGCCGGATTTGAATCGATTTCCACCTAGGCCGGATCTGAAGTTACCGTCGCCGTTCGGAGCGACACTTCTGTTGTTTACGGTGGCGGAGCGATTTGTTTGGTTGGAATCGTTCGATCGTGATGGCGGAGATGAGGATCGGAGCCGATGAAGTGGGTCGGAGATATCCCGAGGTTGATGAAGTGGATCGGAACCGATGATTCGGGATGTGGGTCGGCTTCTGGTTTTTGATGTGGGTCGGTTTCCCGCAGTTATACCGGCAAAACCAATATAGCCGATGTCACCATCACCGTCAATGGTGGTGCTGTTGTTGGCCACTGCGATGGAAGCTTTACCTCTTCCCCCTCTATCTTGACCTGTGGGAGTTTTGCCCTTTTTGTGCCCGTCGATCCACCACTCGGGGTACCCGACGAGTTTGAAACATTGCTCTTTGGTATGTTTTATCATTCCGCAGTGCTCACACTTTAAGTGTGTTTTATCTTCTTTGGGAAATTTGTTATCTTTCGAAAGATATTCCGGTCGTCGGTTACCTTTTGAGATAAATCCAACTCCATATGAGTCGGAGGTAAATAATCCCATTGCCAAACCTTGCGGTTCATTTGAAACGGTTCCCAAAATATTTTGGTGAGCCGCTTCTTTTCGGACAGCAGCATAAGCCGCTTCAGCGGTTGGTAACGGATCCCATCGGAGTATATCTCTTTTTACAGAATCATATTTCCGATCAATGGCATTTAAAAATTGAAAAAGTTTTTGGTCAGACCTGATTCGGGTGTATGTTTGAATATCTTCTGGACATTTCATGGGATTTGGATCGATTATTTCGATTTCTCCCCATATTCCTTGTAAATTGATCCAGAAGTCTTCAAGTGAAGCACTATTTTGTTTAATTTCATTTGCTTTGACATGGAGATTGAAAGTTTGTAACTTATCTTTCCCGCTGCTGTAAGTGACCACCAAGGCATCCCAGAGTGATTTTGCTGTGGGATACTCGGTCAGGTTGCTTGCAAGTAGTGGTTCTATATTTTGTATTAGCCATGAAAAAACAACCAGGTCATCTTGTTCCCACTGCTCGAATTTTCCATCATCTTGATCTGGAGGATTTGAGGTTAAGTGGGATAACAGGGCCTTTGATTTTCCGCCTATGGCAACCCGAATCATTCGGGTCCATAGAGCATAGTTTTGGCTATTGAGTTTGAGATTGATTTGTAGGCTGTCGGATAATTTGGGATTTTGTGGTTGTGAGTTTCTGATCAGATTTGCTAGTTGTATAGCCAAATCTGTATTTGGAATATCACCTTCAGACATTTTTCGGTAGGTGATGAGCTAGTTGAGGATCTCAACACTGCTCTGATACCATGTTAAAGGATATAGAAGCTGATAACTGAATACTTCATTGTTTCATTCATATGGAAGCCTTACATTTAAATACAGGATGCTTGACCCTTTACAGAAATAAAGAAAAGACTGAAAAAGAGCTGTTGAAAACATAGTGGGAAACACAGAGAATAATATGTTGGATCTCAGTGGAGGGGAATGATGGAAACTGACCCCACACACTTTAAACTATTTATTTTAACACTCCAATCGGCACTGCTCAAAATCACGGATTGAGTTCGAGTTGAGGTTCTTGATCACGAATCCAATTTTCATGGTGCTAGGTTGGAGAGACGGTGACAACGTTTTCTTTCGGGGCGTGATCGATTGCTACCATCATGATTACCTTGTAGTATTTGTTTGATCGAGTTTACAGCATGATTTGCCTTGAGGTGTTTGCTTGATCGAGTTACAGCACAATTTGTAATCTAGTATCGGTTCTTGATTGCCTTTCCAATTTTCCTGGTGATGGCGACAATGGCTCCTATCGGAACCCACGATTGCTCACGATTGCTCACAAATGCATTCCAGTGTCACTTGATTGAGTTTCCTATTTTCATTGAAGGGTGTAATGGTCCATCAAGATTTTAATATAATTAAATTGGTTTTAAAAAATAAAAAATTAATTATAAAATGTTAAAAATTAGAATTTGGGTAAATCTAATATTTTATAAGTTTATATAGGGTATTCTTGATATTTAAAGCTTGCATAGGGTAAATATTATATTTTGTCATTATTTTAGGATATATATATGAAATTTACCCTAAAATAAAAAGATATGTTATGGGAAGTTATCAATCTAAATATTTTTCAAGTGGCTTATAAAAACAAAAAACTTTTTCAAATAGCTTATAGATATACAAACTCTATGGTTAGATCATAGGCTTCACCAACATTTCACTTTGTCAATGTCACATCACACCTTCATCACCAACCCTTCACTCTCTTAAATGTACGAAATTGGTAACCCTCAATCCCCTCATTTTACATATAGATATACAATTGTGTGTGTGTATATATATATATATATATACATATACATATATATATATATATATATATATATATATATATATATATATATATATATATATATATATATATATATGTGTGTGTGTGTATAAAAAAGCGAGAGAGAGAGAGAGAGAGAGATGAATTCGTTGAACTCTACCCACGAGGAAAATAGATGTGTGGTATTTGGGACCAAACGGGTGGTGTACTGATATTTGATATAATCGAGCGTAATATACTCACTTTACTTGGAAGTGTATTTTTACAAAGTTTGCAGGTTACCAAATGAAAAGAAGAGATGATGAAGCGGAACTAGAATAGAAAGCAATAATGGATTACTGCGGATAAAGACACTAATAAATGATGATAGCAGTGCTAAGCAATGACGTAGGGACTCTAAAATGCCAAGTTCATGACGTGAATACTAGACGATATTCGCATGTTATCGGGGTGTTAGTTACTATAGCGGCATTATATACGAAGTTAGCGATGCGATCTTCAGCAGATAAGACAACTACAAACATCTGAATTCAATTCAGGAGTCCAAGAGTATCATCCACGACTTATTCAGTCTCACACACTCCACATCAGTCCTCTAGAGGGTTCGCACACCCTTCCTTCTCTCATTTTTAGTCATAGTCGGTCTTAGAAGTTCATTTTCGGTGTTTTAGAGGAATCATAACCATTGGGGTTACTCTAACTATCAGACTTCTCTGAGTTACTTCTGGAGAACAATCGTTCGACTCCTGGATCAAGATCATTTCATAGATCTAAGGAAGAATGTATTAAAGGAAGAGCTAAGAATAACCGGTTATAGTGATGCGAGTTTCCAAACGAACAAGGATGACTCTTTCTCACAATCAAGATGGGTGTTCTTGTTAAATGGAGGGGAAATAACTTGCAAAGTTTCCAAGCAAAAATCAGTGGCATACTCTACATGCGAGTCCGAGTATATAGCAGCTAGTGAAGCTGCAAAAGAGGCTACATGGTTAAAGAATTTTTGTGAAAATGAAGGTGCAGTCGCTTTGACTAAAAAACCTAAGGACCATGGGAAATCAAGACATATGCTCAGGAAGTACCATTATGTTGAGAACCAAGTTGAGGAGGGAGACATCATAGTAGGTAGAGTATCCTCCTTTCACAAAGGTGTTGACGCCGACCAAGCATGATGATCATACTAGGTCCATGCATGTTAGATTTACGAGTGAGATGACATAAATATTTTAGTTGTTAGTTTGATAATTTTAAACTTTATAGTATAAATTGTACATGATTTGGTGATTATTTTGTGGTGACTTAATAATATGCCCGATTACTAGCATTTGCATTAATTTATTACTTTGTTTCGTTTGCATGTTTGGAACGCACTTCCCAAGTATTATTTTACTCAAAGATCCACAGTTGGTCATCCTTTAGGAAGTAAGTAGTGATTTAAGACTGTCATGGACTATTAGTATATTGTCCATGATGATTGGACATAGCATAGATAATGCAACTAAAACTCATGAGTACATAACTGAGATTTAAGTATTTTGGTAACCCGCACTTAGAGATTACTTAATGGATAAATTCATAAGTAATTCTAAAATGATAATATCTCTTATTCTTCAAACAGAGATACATGAGGGTTTTGCTCTACAATTCTATTATACATTGGTCTGCTTCAACGTTGTACGTAACTGGTAGTAATATACGGTATGTCCGTGTGTGACAATATGAGTAGACGAAAAATATGGAGTCGAAGTTTATTTGTTCCTTCTACCCTAATAAGAAAAGCGATATATATATATATATATATATATATATATATATATATATATATATATATATATATATATATATATATATATATATATATATATATATATATATATATATATATATATATATATATATATGAGCCCCTCGATGATTGATGTTCACATTTCACTGCATGGCCGAGCCCTGCAGACTAAAATGATGTGTTCAATTGAGTAGTTTGTTGTGGTCATCATAAATCTCTATCAGGGAAACATAATCATGAACACGAGATTGACCTTATCCATGTCTTAGGTTCATAAAGATATATTGTAGAAAAAATGAATATTAGATCACTTATCTAAGGGTCGTCTCTTGGTTTTAATCAGAGTTCGGCAGTTGAATTAGATGACATACTCCCTGCTGATTATTTGAAAGTATTAGACCAAATAGAATTGATAACTTGTCCAAGTGGGAGACTGTTGGAAATAGCTTACAAGGTCATAACTATTGGTAATATATACAATAATAGCAAGGTCCTTTTTGGGTGTACTTAAGATCCAGTTGAGCAATTTAATGACAAAAAGAAATTGGGAGAAATTAGTTTATTAATTTGTCATCCAATGATAAATTAATTAGAAGCTAATTTGGAAATAAATTGAAATTAATTAATTGCATGGATTCGATGCTAATTAATTAAAAAGGTTTAATTAATTGTAACATTCTAGGGGCGGAAATATCAAAAGGGGTGTAGCTTTGGCTCCAAGCTACCGGTTGCCTATAAATAGGGGCTAAGGTTGAAACCCTAGATGTGTTTCTGTCGAAACCTTGCTCCTTCCCTCCTCGTCTTTGGCGTAAACCACAAAACCTAATTAGGGTTTTGGTTTTTGGTCTCCATCCTCAAGGAGGTGTTATCAAGAATTGCTCTTTAGTGTTCTTAAGTGTGATTCCATTAGAGGGATTCTAGTTTGGATCATTTGCATCTAATTAAAGTGGCAAGAACAAAATCTCAAGCAAGAAGATCCTTAGCAACAAAAGAGGTATGATACTATGATTTTTATCTTTTTCGTAGTTGTAATAATTGTATGAACATAAGATCAATGTAGGTTTTAGTTTGAGCATTTGTCTAGTATCATAATTTGCTTCCGTCGTCTTAGGATTATGTTAGTATGTTCAAAACCCTTCAAATATATCTTCTGTTACATTAGTAAAACCAGTAGATGCAGACTTATATAGTAGCAGGAATTTTATCAAATGGAAGCACAAGTGATACATGCAAACTATAAAAAACATAAATCAAGCTGCATAGAAAGCACTCTTGATATAGGAGAAAGAGATATACAGGCAGTCGCCTGTTAAATAGCACCCTTGATACCACAACAAAAGAATGAGACTTAAAGTTGCAAAAATCTAAACAAACCAGGAACACATAATATAGCTAGTTCAAAACACATAACATCGTAAACAGTTAATGATAGCTAGTTCAAACCACATAATATCGTAAGCTTTCATCAAAAATTTTAAAAGGTCCTTAAAGATATTTTCGGGCCTCCTAGGTCATTAAACTCGAAAAAATCGTGTCTATTATACCAATATTGGATGGGTAACCGGTTTAGATGGTTTAAAAGCTGAGTTGGATTTTATTTTTTAAACAATTAGCTGACATAACATTAACAATAATTTGTTGTTCGCTCATCACCCTCTTCCAATTCTACCCTTCCTCCGTTCGAGATCTCAAAAGCTGCGCCTCCTCAAAGTCGTTGAACTAGTCCAGATGACTCGCGATATCCAGATGACTCGCGATATCTATCTCACATCCGTCGTTCCAATCGGTTTGCTTTACTCTCTCAGTTTATGGCTTTCCAATTCCGCTTACATTTATCTCTCTGTTGACCATGAACGTGGCCGGAGTTGTGAAGAATTGGTTGTTGATCGCGTTTTCTTGGTCGGTGATCAAGGACACTGTTACTCCCGATCAATCTCTTGGGTTACGGTAAATTGTTAGAGGAGAAAAGTGCAGAAAAATCAGCAAGAAAGAGTGAGTCGGATAATTGATACCATGGTTTTGCCCTAATTACATAAATTAGGAAAAGGGTTTCAAGAAGAGTGAGTCGTTGTCGTCAATTGCACCTTCCCTTTTCCCGTCAGCCATGACTGTAGCGGTGGACAATTGCTCGTCCATGCCTCAACCTACGCAGATAGATTTAGGTCAAAAGGAACCCTTCATTCGGTTTATGGCTATAAGAGGAACCCTTCATTCGGTCGATCAATATCAAGCTTGAGAACACCAGGGTCGTTGATCAAGAAAAGTTCCCTCATATGGTACCATTCTTAATTCTGCTTTCTTCGTGTTTTTTGCGTTTTAGGTTGAGATTGACACTGATCTCAGTAGGTTATGTATCGTTTTATCGGAATACCTTATTTTGAGATTTAGGTCATGTGAAATTGACGTTAATTTTAGGAGTCAAAGACTCGAAGATGATTACATTATGTGGAACTCGAGATTTTCATGGGTTTTCTCTGTTTGACGGAACAAGGAAAAGAAAACTTTGTAAGTGTTCTCAAGTCGAGAAAAGACTGGGTTTTGGAGGATTTATGGAAAATGGACTGAATGAAAACGATGGAGCTTCATTGCAAACTGACGATAAAGCCATTAGTGATGTCTTCACTTTAACAAGAAGAAAGATAACTAAGTATAAAAAATATAAAAAATAAGAGAAGAAGATGGACCATTCCACATAAGCCACCACGTGGCATTATTATTTTATCCCTTTTAATAAGTAACCGGACAACCTGTTAAAAATATGTTCAGTGGTATAAAACACAAGTCATTTTCGAGTTTAATGACCTAGAAGACCCGAGAATATCTTTAGGGACCTTTTAAATTTTTTTGTGAAAGATTATGGGGCCAATGTGACAATAACCCAATATCGTATCCCAAATAGACAACAAGAAATCAACATGTAGTGGTTAGATAAACTATAATATCGGTGATAAGAAATCTAAACAAACCAGAAACACAAATAATTTGAGGGAATAATGTTAGAGCAGATCTAAGAATAGACTAAATCTGGGAAACAATCAAAGAAATAATCTAATACGATATAACAGGACCAGATTTGAGACAACGACTTGATCTGGAACATCAACTTGTTAATTCTATAGGTTCTATTGTATTGTGTAGGTTTTATTCTTTTGTATAGATGAGGGTCCTTTATGTAACTTCCATATACTCTGTAATATTTATACTGATGATATTCAATGCAAACCCTAAGCGGGAATCATTCCACACATCAACATGGTATCAAGCCACACATAGCCGAACCCTATTGCCGCCCTTCTCATTCACGGCTCCAAAAAATATATATATTTTTTCTTTTTTTGCAATTGTCGATCTTCTTCTCCCTAGATCGACATCCTCATTCACGGCTACTGTGTATGCTCCTTCACAGCTACTACCTTGCCTCTTGGTACGACTCCAGATCCACCACATGCTTCCGCATCACAGTCGCATACCTCCAAGGATTGGTGTACTCGATTTGCTACAATCTCTCTTCCCGCGGTTAGTTCTCGATTACCTTTACGTTTTTTATTTCTTGTTGTTTTTGGGTTTGCCGGGTTAATCATGTCCACACCCGCCTCCTCTTCAACCCTAGCCCCGACCGCTCAACAACTTTTTTATGCGGTCACAAATGTCTACAATCAATTTAGTTTCAAATTGACATCCGATGGCTCAAAATTTAAGTTATGGTGTCGCATTTTCAAAGACATATGTCAAGGCGCCAAAGTCCTCGGTCACATCACCGGTACTTCTAAACCGAAAAGTGATGATGATGAGGATTGGCACTCCATTGACTCAGGTGTGAAATCTTGGTTCTACTCCACATGTGATCCTACTGTTTTACAAGTCATCACCACCGACACATGCACGGCGAAAGACCTTTGGGACAATTTACATGAATTTTTTTTAAACAATAAAATGCCCCGTATGCTTCAATTGCAAGAACAGTTTCGCAACACAAAAAAAAGGTGCATCTTCCATTCAAGAATATTGCCATAATCTCAAACACCTTGCCGATGCCTTACACGATGTTGACTCCGAGATTTCCAATGTTGAACTTGTCATGCAAATTCTTCGTGCTCTCCCATCCTCTTACCAAAGTATCATAGATGTTATTACCAATACCAAGCCATTTCCCTCTTTTTTGGAAGCCAAAAACATGCTCTTACTTCATGAAAATCGTGAAGAGCACACTGAAATATTACCCGACCCTACCCACTCTACCACCGCCGCCCTTTATTCCAATACCCAACAATTCGGCAAATCTAAAAATAAATGGAATAAAAATCGTAATAACAATCGGGTTACTTCCAAGGGGGGGAACAATTCTAGCACTTCTTCTACTACTAATCATTTTGCAGGTACCCAAGCGAGTCAAAATTCCAATTTTGCAGGAATTATGGGACCCGTTCCAAGAAATTTTTCTACAAATCAGCCACAAAATAATTTTCTTGGACAAATGGGACATTTGAATATACCTCCTGGAAATTGGAATGTCACTTTTCCACTTCAAGGCCCCACATCGACGCCTCCTGTTCCTGTCGCAGCTCCATCACCATTCTCGGCCCAGCTGGCCCAAGCGCTAGCCCACCTTGTGCCTCCCCACTTCAGCGCCAACTCCCAAATGGCCCAACAACAACATGCATATTTAGGCAGCCCACCAATTCTTCTACCAGGCCTGCCAGCAACATATTTCAGCCCACTGGATCATTTTTTGCGCCTGCCGGACAGCCCCACGCATCGCAACCCACGGATCTCGCCTCGGTTTTTCAAGCCATGTCGGTTCAACCTCCTCCGGATAATCAATATTACATGGACACCGGAGCTAGCTCCCACATGAGCTTTAATCAAGGCAACATGCTCTCTTTGACTCCTTGCAATTGGTGCAATAATTCCGGCTACTCACATTAGACACTCGTTTCTTCCCTTTTCAAAAAATAAATTTCTTTTAAATAATATTCTTGTGTCGCAACAAATGGTTAAAAACCTTGTTTCTGTTCATCGCTTTACTACTAATAATTGGGTTTCTGTCTTTTTTGACCCGTTTGGTTTTTCTGTTAAGGATCTTGACACCGGTGCTCTTATTCAACGATGCGATAGTGATGGTGATATGTACCCGTGTACTCCGTCCACCTCTGCCACGGCCTCAGCTCTCACCACTGTCTCTCTCCCCACATGGCATCGTCGTCTAGGACATCCCGGATCCTCCATTCTCCAGTTTCTGAAGTCTCGTCGATTTATTTCTAGTACTAATAATAATAAAGTTCCCATTTGTCATGCTTGCCAACTTGGGAAACATTGTCGTTTACCGTTTTCCTCTTCGTCGTCAAAAACTACGCGTGTGTTTGAAATTATTCACTCTGATTTATGGACTTCTCCTGTTATTAGTCTAAGTGGTTTTCAATATTATATTTTGTTTCTTGATGACTTCTCGCATTTTCTATGGGTTTTTCCTCTTCGCGCTAAATCTGATGTTTTTTTTTTGTTTTTACTATGTTTCGAATGTATGTTAAAAATCAATTCAAAACTGATATTCAATCCTTTCAGTGTGATAATGGACGTGAATTTAATAATCGATCTCTTCTTCAATATCTTCAATCTAACGGCATTACTATTCGCTTTTCTTGCCCTTACACGTCACAACACAATGGCAAAGTCGAACGCTCAATTCGCACAATCAATAACATTGTGCGCACATTCTTATTTCAAGCGTCTCTGCCACCTAAGTTCTGGACCGAAGCTCTTTTGACAGCCGTTCACACTATAAATCTTCTTCCCACTACCACGTTATCCCTCAAGACACCCTTTGAGATTCTATTTGGTTTCTTTCCCAAATATGATCACCTCCGTGTCTTTGGGTGTCTCTGTTACCCGAATACCTCCTCCACTGCTCCCCACAAACTCTCTCCTCGGTCTTCTGCTTGCATTTACCTTGGTCTGGCCATTGATCACAAAGGACACAAGTGCCTTGATCTTGTGACTCAAAGGGTCATTATATCTCGTCATGTCATCTTTGATGAGGATCACTTTCCCTATGTTGATTTTCATCCCACCCCCTCTGCCTCCGACTACGATCACTTCACTCCTGATGATGATCCCCCTATCATGGACCCTCCTGCGGCTCATCCTCCTTCCACGCCACCGCCTGCTGATGCTCCTCCTTCTCCATCGGCACCTTCCCCACGGGATCCCCCTCCCCCTCCTCCACCTACGGCCACTACGTCCTCCCGTCATCCCATGACTACTCGTCTCAGTACCGACTCTCTAAAACCCTACGATATTCTAAATCTGTCTGCCACCTCTGGTGTCTCTCCGATCCCTCGTTCCACAGCTCAGGCCATGAGTGATCCTAATTGGAAAACTGCCATGGATGCTGAGATGAATGCTCTGAATGATAATCACACTTGGGATCTTGTTTCGCGTCCTCCGTCTGCCAATATCGTCGGCTGCCGATGGCTTTATCGTCACAAGTTTGACTCTCATGGCAACCTCGACCGATATAAAGGTAGGCTTGTTGCCCAGGGTTTCTCCCAACAAC
Source organism: Cichorium intybus (assembly GCA_023525715.1). Classification (NCBI taxonomy): domain Eukaryota; kingdom Viridiplantae; phylum Streptophyta; class Magnoliopsida; order Asterales; family Asteraceae; genus Cichorium; species Cichorium intybus. The sequence continues at coordinate 119,246,071 of CM042014.1, read as the reverse complement.
CTGGTCTAGATTTTGATTACACATTTAGCCCGGTTGTCAAACCCGCTACCATTCGCACGGTTCTTAGTATCGCCATATCCCGTCACTGGCCTATCCATGAGCTCGATGTCAAAAACGCGTTTCTTCACGGTGACCTTAATGAAGAGGTCTATATGAAGCAGCCTCCTGGCTACGTTCATCCTGCTTTCCCTGATCACGTGTGTCGCCTAAGAAAGGCTTTATATGGTCTTAAACAGGCGCCCCGTGCATGGTACCACCGTTTTGCTGTCTTTATTTCTTCCCTTGGTTTCATCAGCAGTCGTTCTGACACTTCTCTGTTCACCTTTCATCGTGGCACTGAGACTATCTATCTCCTTCTCTATGTCGACGACATCATTCTCACTACTTCCAGTCCTTCGCTCATCTCGAGAGTCATCTCTTGTCTCTCGACGGAGTTTGCCATGACGGATCTTGGATCCCTTTCCTTCTTTCTCGGCATTTCTGCTACTCGATCTTCGGACGGTTTGTCTCTCTCCCAGACCGCCTTTGCCAAGGAGATTCTATCACGTGCTGATATGGCCTCCTGCAGTCCGTGTAGCACACCGACGGACACTAAACCGAAACTTTCCTCATCCGGTCAACCGGTTTCCGACCCGACCTTGTACCGAAGTCTTGCTGGGGCTCTACAATACTTGACCTTCACTCGTCCTGATATTGCGTATGCGGTTCAACAGGTCTGCCTTTTTATGCATGACCCTCGTGAACCGCACTTCCTTGCCCTCAAGCGTATCCTGCGATATCTCAAAGGTACTCTTCGTCACGGTCTCTTCATTCGTCCGTCTCATGTCGATCGTTTGGTCTCTTACTCTGATGATGCTGACTGGGCCGGCTGTCCTCTTACACGTCGGTCTACGTCTGGGTTCTGCGTTTATCTTGGTGATAATCTCATCTCATGGTCCTCCAAACGTCAACACGTCGTCTCTCGGTCTAGTGCCGAAGCTGAGTATCGGGAGGTAGCCAATGTCGTTGCTGAAACTGCATGGCTACGAAATCTCCTGCTTGAACTTTCTTGCCCTTTGACTCGATCTACTGTTGTCTTCTGTGACAATGTGAGTGTCATGTACTTAGCTTCTAACCCAGTTCAACACCAAAGAGCCAAACATGTGGAAATAGATTTGCATTTTGTCAGGGAACGTGTTGCTATTGGTCAAGTTCGTGTGCAGCATGTTCCGTCGTCTCATCAGTTTGTAGATATTTCTACTAAAGGACTTCCTACGCAACTATTTCTGGATTTTCGGGACAGTTTGACCATCAGGAACCTCCCGCTCAAACTGAGGGGGAGTGTTAATTCTATAGGTTATATTGTATTGTGTAGGTTTTATTCTTTTGTATAGATGAGGGTCCTTTATGTAACTTCCATATACTCTGTAATATTTATACTGATGATATTCAATGCAAACCCTAAGCGGGAATCATTCCACACATCAACACAACTTATATTTAACCACCGGATAAATTATCGAATCTGAGATAATGACCAGGTTTGGAAAACAATTTATATGCACAACCAGAAATATAAATGATCTCAACTCGGATCTGATGCATCATAGAGCCAAAAACTCAAATAAGCAATTCAAAATTTAGAGTATCCTAGAGTCTCATGGTAAAAAATACAGATTTCCTCCACTTTTATCTAGCAAACGTGACATATGATTATTCTGTCTTCCGTTGGTGTGCTTCGCCCACCCACTTATAATGATCAACTTGTTTTAGAAGTTGCATATCGCATTAGTACTTTCACATTTGCTGATTGATGATGATTATAATTTTGAATTAAGTTCTTCCGTGGAACGTTGAACCATTAACTTCATGTAACCAATAAATGATTCTGTTATGCATAAAGATTATTTTTCTTACACAATGAAAGTTCAAAACATTTCAAGGAAAGTAAAAATGTCACACTACGTAGTTCAAAGGCTAGTTATTTGATGAAGAAATGAAAGTATTCAATTGTTAGTCGATAAAGACATGCATAAATAATTAGTTTACTCATATGAGGAGGAAGTTTACAAAAATATTACAAGGATACCTTTAGCTATATGATGACATCGCGAGGGCCGTGTCTGAAACTATATGAAAGACTATTAGTGGTCAAAATATTTTTATTTGTATTTCTCATTTATTCGATGTTTTTTGTTTTTTTCTTTGCCTTTTTCCGATTTATTTGTTTCCATTAGTTCCCATAGAATTAGCTCATTCATGACTATATTTTTTGAAGAGATTTATCGATTATGCATGTAAATAGAATATGCTAACAGAACCATATATGTTGAAACTTAATATTTGAATTCCATATGATGGATAACATCTGAATTATAATACTTATTTTTAGATATTATTGGAATTTGGAAACATGTATTTGTCTAATCCCGATGATTTACCTTCAATAAAGTCACAGTTAGTGGAACTACGCGTCAACATGGCATAGTGGTTCGTTTTGGATTTTCTCGATGTCTTCAACCTTAGGTACTCCACCATTCAAAAAACAGTCACAACCAATGGGTAATCAAAAATTTTAATTACCATTTACTAGCTAATATAGATCTCCTTTGACTCTCCCTCACCAATGAAGAACAGATGACATGTTATTAGAAAAAAAAAATTAAAAATAAACTGGACCAACCCACATGTCAACACATACAATAAATCACTTTGCTACATGAGTTCCAGAGAACAAGACCACCACACCACATCAAACCGTACGTGTGCCGGTGGCGGATCTAGAAATTATTTTAACCAGGATTACTATTTTTATAATTAGAGCGTTGGTCTTAGTTTGGTTTTTGAAAACTAGGCTCAACAATGATGTAGGTGGAAACTCAAACACGCAAATATTCTACACTAGAGGTGTACGGTTCAAATGTTGGCATGCCTAAAATACTACTAATGCTCCGCGATTGACCTCTCATATAGTGGGCTTTGGGTGGGTCGCTCTAATGGTGTGGTTTACCATTTTTATATGATATGAACAATCTTTAACAACTAAATAATAAAATCATTTAAGTACCAAACAAAAATATATCTATAGAACAATAAGTTTCATTATTTTGTTAAAACATAATTTCAATCAAAAGGAAATAAAACTATAAATAAAAAAGTATATGGGTTATCCTACGTAAAGGGAAAAACTAAAACTCGATATAAAAAGAGAACAATAACTTATCATGCTAACGTTCCTCCTCAAACTCACAATATGATCGCAATAAGCACCGAGAGTTAATCATAAAATAAACGAAAATGAGAAACCTAGTGTGCCTTAGTAAACACTCTTATATGTAAACAATATCCACTCAAGAGGCCACAAACAAATTTTCTTATAGCAACCATACCAAACAATCTGCATTAAAGCAAGCACAAACAATGTGCATCACAACAGCCATAACAAACAATCGTTATTGCAACAATCATACTTATGAGAGTTCGAGAAAAACCACATGCCACATGTTTTGGTTAGGAATAAATTTATATGAAAACAATACTACAAAATAAGACATATGAAATAATTATTTACAATATACACTTCAAACTATTTTTTTATTTTTAATATCCCCCCTCAAACGAAACAGTGGCGAACCTAAGCGTAGCATGGCACGAAAAAGTTGAACCGAGTATGCGGAAGACTTTTGGTGAGGATATCAGCTATCTAGAGCTTGGTGGGCACAAATTTGGAGTACATTTTCCGGATGAAACAAGTTCACGAATAAAATGACAATCAAGATCAATATGCTTTAATTGCTTGTGAGCTACCGAATTGTGAGTTAGAAACAAAGCACTTCGATTATCACACAACAGTGTGGACGATCAGGTGGCAAGGCAAGAAACTCACATAATAAATGAGTAATCCAGACAGTTTCAGCAGCATTATTAGTCATGGCTTGATATTCAGACTCACAACTAGAGCGGGAGACAGACAGTTGTTTCTTAGCACTCCAAGATACCAAATTACTACCCAACAAGATAGAATAGTCATATGTAGATGGTCTAGTTTCAATACAACAAGCCCAATAAGCATCCGAATAGCGTAGAATTGATGTTTGATGAGTTCTAGTGAATGTAAGACGAAGTCAAGAGTGCCTTTAACATAACAAAGAATACGTTTGACACACTGATAATAACTGATAGTGGGGCCTGCAAAAATGGACTGACATGATTGACGGCACCTGGTATCACTCAGGTCTAGTGATAGGTAAGTATTGTAAAGCCCCAACTAGAGACCTGATAACGCGCTTTTATATTACATATTTTATGCGTTATTGGGCCGAGTTTTAGTTATTTTATTGTTATAAAAAGACTAATATTACTCACTTTTAGTGCAAAGTGTCTTGTGTGGTATTTAGGGTAAAATGCAAGGTTTTAAAAGTAAAATTGGTGAAGTTAGAGATAAGAAACGAAGATAAGGATCAAGAGACACTCGCGATGAGGAGATATGATATTCGCGATGCCGGAATCGGGATAAAGACGTGATCTGAAGTGGCTTGAAATTCAAAACAAAGGAATCGGGATAAAGCAAGACTCGCGACACGAGAACCAATGGATGGCGACGCGGGCCGACATATTCCACAACTATAAATAGAAGTTCCTAGGTTGAATTTCAGGGAGGGAAGACTGATCCATCGAGTAGATCTTTGTCATCTTTGACTCAATTTCGTACCTTTTCAGTTTTACAAGTATTAGTTGGTTAGATTTACTTGTATTTGCAACATTTCAATTTTGTAACGTCTCTTGTGCTACGAGTATCCCGCATTCAAGAATTTCTCTAAACATGAAGATTCGGTTTTCTATTTAGGAGTAATTATTTGGCTCCTATTTCAGTTTGTTTTGAGAACGATTGTTAGTTTTATCTTATTTTATAAAATATTATGTTTTTGGTAACGTTGGTGTTTGATCTATATTTCATGCGTAGATCTTGTTTGGTTGTTGTTTTTATGATTGTTTTGATTTGATTTTGGATCAAGTGCAATAATATAAGTCTACTATAGAGTGAAATTATAGTATGGTTTTGTTATCAACACAACAGTGCCAACCAAGAATTTCTTGGTTCGACCCTTACTTACCCTAACTAGTGGATAATAAGGTTTCATTCTTTACTTTTTGCCGCATCAACGACTACGACATGTCAAATTTTGGCGTCGTTGTCAGGGAGTTGTGCGCTTGACACACTATGTCAATTTGATTTTCGTTTTTGTTTTCTTTTAGTTTTTGTGCATGTACGTCCTTAAAATGGACGATTAAATGTACATAAATCAAGATTTATGCTCGGAGTATGGAAGCCCTGTTTATGACCATTACGAGGGTGATTCTTACGATGAGTCATTCGATGATAATGGGATGTGGACTGAGGATCCGATTCAATTTGAAGGTTATGAGGAGTCATATTTTGTGGATAATCAAGATCTATTCAGACAACGTGAAATTAGATCAGGTCTTGGATTTGTTGACTGAAACCTTCAACAGGGAGGAGAACAATGCGAGGCACTTGCAGCAATGGCAGACAATTTAGAGGAGCTAGAGGAGCAGCTGAAGCAGCAATCCAACTCACTAGATATCGAGGTGAGTAATTTTGTGTCGATGCCACCGGGTATGAACTCACATCACCTAAATCTGAGGGTGTAATGGAGGGTCATACATTGTGGGATAATCAAACGACCAATGATATGGTTGAAAAGTTTGTTGAGGAGGGGGCTGTAACCGACAATACCACCGCCTACACAACAATTTTTTAAAATTTTAAAATTTTTGAGGATCAAGTTGCCGTGATGAGCGAGTCTAAACCATCACCAAACACCACCAGTCGCTCATCCTTAGTACCAATCCATCTCTAGGGTGATGACCAAGATGAGATGATGACGACATGATATTTTAACAAGAAAAAGAAGGTGTCAAATCCACTCATGATCCTCTTATGAGTGGAAAATTAAACGTGATTAATACAATCGATAAGGATGTCTAAAAGCATACCAAAAGTATGCTCTCCAATCCTATCAGATTGGAGAAATTCTGGTTGTGTTGTAGGACGGAATCGTAAGCTGTAAACAACGTTCAATATACAAACAGTTACAGGAGGCGCAATACCAGACAAGCCTTAGAGTCAGTACTAGACGCAATCCACATCTAGCCAGTAGTATTAAAGAGACACCGGAGAAAAGATCGAGCTTGGAGGTTCAAAACAACTTCCAAGCACTCACATGAAGTAGTTAAAAGACAGTAACTGGGCAGCAGTAGAAGGACCAACAAACCATTTGACCCAGGAAAGTTGGATGAATACTGGATCAAGGAGTGGACGGTGGCGTCTAGAATCCAGCATGGTCAGAAGGCGTATAATCTGTCGTAGCCCGCAGTCGAAGGAAGAAGGTCTAGCTAAAAGACCGGGAAAAAGAAGCGCTTGTGGGAGGCAACCCAATGTTTTTTATAAGTGTTTCAATTCTTTTTATTGTTGTTTTGTTAAAATATCATTCTTGCTACTCATAAAGGCATGTTTCAACCCAAGTGTGGGGTAATTTGAATATTAAGGGAGAAAATGAAATATTCAACCTACACGCCGCCTACAACACTGAATCGCGCCGCTAAGAGAAGGACGACCCGATGCAGTGGGGCCTTTGGACCTTATCACGAAGCCACCCAAGGTATTACGTGCCGCGAATCCAGGCATGCATGATGCTTAGCTGTGATGTTTCATGTACATTTTTATTTCTTCTTTTTCTTTTATTTTTATTTTTATTTATATTTTTAGTTTTAAGTATGTATAGTTAAACTTGTGCCTGGATCTAAACTTATTTTTGCAAGAGTTGATATTTTGCCAGTAGATCACCACATTGCGAAACTATGATTATTGTTGCACAAATTTTTGGAGATTGGCATCAACGCAAGTGTGGGGTCATTGTACCCTACAATTGGGTTATGTCAGACGTGTTTACGGCTGCGCCTACATCTTGGAATGATTATCGAGCAATGGGAATACATGAATCAACACTAAATTACAATCGATTCCAACCGTCAAACATTTTCGTCGTCCTAAGGGGTAAATCTTTTTCTCCATTTGTTTTGAATTTTTTTATACAACAGGGACGTTATATGGTTTAAAGTGTGGGGTGGTGACGCTTGAAAAAGATAGAGTTTTTTGTGGCAATTTTTTAAAAAATTTTAAAAAAATTTTCATTTTCAGCTTTTTTTTGGGAAATTGTATCTTAGAAACGAACAATTTTAAATTTTTTTAGCAATTCGGTACACGGACAACATAGAAAGTCATGGAAATTCTCTTTAGCTGCCTTTATAATTTAAACAAGTAAGTTGTAAACAGAAAGTTTGTAATCAAGAGTTCTTTAGAACTCGTGAATTCCAAAAGTATTCTAGTCATTTTTCCAAAAATTAATTTTTTAACTTCACTTCTAGAAATAGCAATAAACTTTGGAACTAACGATTTTCAAGAAAGTTTGAGTCTTTGATACAAGCAAACTAAATGTGTGGGGTGTTTGATAATGCGCTTTGATATTACTCACTTTTAGTGTAAAGTGTTTCGTGTGCTATTTAGGCTAAAATGCAGGGTTTTAAATGTAAAATTGGTGAAGTTAGAGATAACAAACGAAGATAAGGATCAAGAGACACTCCCGATGCGTAGATATGATATGCGCGCCGTCAAAATCGGGATAAAGACGTGATCCGAAGTGGCTTGAAATTTAAAACACGAGGAATCTGGATAAAGGAAGACTCATGGCGCGAGAACCAATGGACGGCAGCGCGGGCCGTCTGATCCATGAAGTAGATCTCTGGCATCTTTGACTCAATTCTGTAGCTTTTTAGTTTTACAACTATTAGTCAGTTATATTTATTGTTATTTGCAACATTTCAATTTTGTAACATCTCTGATGCTACGAGTATTCCGCATTCAGGAATTTCTCTAACCACAGAGATTTGGTTTTCTGTTTAGGAGTAATAATTTGGCTCCTACTTTAGTTTGTTTTGAGAATGATTGTTAGTTTTATCTTATTTTATAAAAGATTCATTTTTTGTAACGTTGGTGTTTGGATCTATAGTTCATGTGTAGGTCTTGTTTGGTTGCTGTTTTTATGACTGTTTTGAGTTGATTTCGAATCAAGTGCAATAATAGATGTCGGCTATAGAGTGACACTATAGTATGGTTTTGTTATCGACACAACAATGCCAACGACAAACTCCTTGGTTCGACCCTTACTTACCCTAACTAGTTGATCGTAACATTTTCATCTTGATTTTGACAGTATCAACGACTGCGACATGTCAAGACCTATATAGAGTCGTTGACGTGCACGTAGAGGTCGGCATGCGGTCAAAAATAAGAAATAACCTAACATACACTAGTATAGTGGAGTCAGGGTCGATCCACAGGAGCTACGTGGTCAGCCTAGATGAGAGATTACCAACTGATAGTGTCACGGCTATAGTCGGAGGAACTAATTTCTATCTGTCTACCTTAGGGCAATATTCAAACACCCAAGCCAAGCTTAGCTATGTCCAAATGACCTAGTTACTTTCTAAACTCAGAAGTACATCTCTGAATCAGGAGCAATTGAAGGCATCCAAACTAGCAAAACCAAGCATAGCATAAACTAGCTAATAACTAACAGTTTTATGAGACAGTTAATAGCCAAGGTTTAATGCCTAACCTAACCAAGTTAGCTACTGTTTTCAGCAAGGGAAAACAGTCCCAACCAAGTCACAAACAAGTTCAATTACAATCAAACAACCCAATAACAAACTAACATCCAAAACACCGAAAAACCAATATTAACATTAACCGAACGATTGCATTTACTCAAACCAACATCCAAACATCAAAATCAGTAGCTAAACACTACTAAAAACAGAACCCTAAGCTGGAGATCAATGGTTGTCACACCCAAAGATTCAACTCAAGCTTACAAACATTTAACTAAAGTGAAATAAAATCTAAAAACATGAAAATACCAAATTATAGCTTCTGAAATGGATTCCTCGAGTCAAAGAGCTTCTAGGTCGATGTTTACACCAGGTCTTTGCTCGGGTTTTCGGCCGGAAATGCCTCTATTTATAGTTGCAAATTTCCCGTGACCGCGCCGCGCAAATGTGAAATCCGCGGCGCGCGTACGTCTTCTCTTGATTTTGCATTCTTTCCACACTTTTTCCTTTTTGTGCACTTTTAGTCCCTGTTTCCGTTCTTTTTCTCCAGACAAGTCCTAACACGAAAAGTGAGAATACCCATGCATATATGATATAATTTTACCAAGGACAGGGCTCAACAATGCCTAAAATACTTGATATAACTAGGCGTTGTCAAACACCCCACACTTGTGCCTTGCTTGTCCCCAAGCAAGAGAGTTTTTAACAAATTATAATAGAGAATCGAACAGTTTTTGAATGTGTTTAGTTTCAAAGCTTATTGCTCTTCGAGTTAGAATGGAATAGTTTGTGAAAACATAATTGAGTTGTTCTTTGGAATTCATGGCTTTCTAGAGAACCCTTGATTACAAACTTTCTGTCCACAATATAGTGTACTTACTCGTTCAGATTCTAAAGGTCATTAAGGAATTGTCCATGACTTTCGATGTTGTCCGTGTAGCGAGCTTTCAGAAATACCATCCCAGACCAGACGATCTTAGGTGGTAAGGTGCATAAGGCCCACCCATTTTAGACCTACCGGCTCGAACAACAAAGGCCACAGATTGACTTTTCCTTCCTAAATTCCAATCCTAAAACGGCTCAATCTTCTAAACTCGTAAAACTCAACTTATTTGGCTAACTAATAGCATGATTACAACTAAACAGTATTTCTTGAAAAATACTGATGCTATCACAATCACAAACCATTTATTTCAAAATTGCAATTCATTAAAAATTTTGAAAAATATTGCTAAAAATTGAAAAATTGATTATTTCTGCAAAATTTTTCAAAAATATCTCTTTCGACCGTCTACACCCCACACTTAAAACCGTACAACGTCCCCGTTGTACAAAAATTAGTTTCAAAACAAGGGAGAAAGAGTTACCCCTTTTTGGACGATGGACTGCTTGGTGCTCAATATCACATGTATAATGCGTACAAAAAGATCCTCGATTCATCTGCTGGAGTTGTAGCGCTACAGTAAGACACGCCGGTGGTCAAGACAAGTGGAGGGGGCACGGTGACCCCACACTTGTCTGAGACAACTCCCTCTCAATTTGATATATCATGCACAACTTAATAATGAATGTATGTGTTGCGGACGACCGCGGCGCGCAACTAAGATAGACGCGTCGCGGTAATTACGAGAGTTGAAACTGTTGTGGAAGTGGCAATGACCGCGTCGCGCATATGTGATATCCGCGGCGCGGTAATTGCAGAAAATTCAGCCACATTCAAACACTCATAAACAAGCAATCAACACAAAACCTACTATTTTTATTCAGCATACTAATGCCCAGAGGCTTATTTTTATCAACTATAAACAATTTAATCCTACCTACTTAAAAAAAAACATGTAAAAATCTATGCAAAATGTTCTACAAGACGAGAACTAACAAAAAACAAAAAGACACCCATAAGTATAACCTCAATTGTGTGCAGTGTCATCCTCTTCTCCTTCTTCTGGGTCTTCTTCTGGATCCTCCTCCATAGGCTCCTCGTCTTCATCCCGGATTGTTGGTTGCGGTTTTGGTGGGGCACATCGGCATTTAGCCATAAAGGTGATCATGCAGTCGGCCAACCATAAGAGCTGATCCTGCATGTTCTCGGTCCGTCTGTTCGTCTCCTTGGTGACAACCGCCTGTGCCTGCTGGTCTCTGTGGTGGGTCTGCAGAGTTTGCTGGATTGCTTGCATCTTGTCAACCAGGTACCGAGACTCCATGGTAGCAGGAGAGAGGCTGCGAGGTAGACTGTCGGTCACTCGCTGACGCTTCCTGGATGCTGAGGAAGATGGCTCGGTCCGGAAGGCCGGAAACGGGGATCGCTCAGATGTCGTGACCCCCTCGTCAATATAGATCACATCCCTTGATAAGGTGGTGGGCGGGCTGAAAGGAACTGGTGGGATAACTGTCAGCCCCTGAGTGGCGTGCTCAGTCAGCAACCCATAAGACTGGGCCAGTCTCATGACATAATGCCCTCCACCCAGAGCAGTCTGGTGTAGCGGAGCGTCGGTGATCCGCCTGAAGTAATCTGCAATGAAATATGCATGTTGCATGTCTGCAACATACGGGTCAGACACCACATGAGGTACAGCTCACACGGTGTAACTCGCTCCTCATCAGCATGCGGCCAGATCATGGTCGCGATCAACCGGTGTAGCATCCGGTGAGAAGGCAGATGCATCAATCCCTCCCGCACGGTATTTTCATGATACCGTGTGGATGAGATGGTGCTCCAGTAGTCACCAGGGGAAAATGAGTCGTCGACGGCGTAGTTGGCCCGCCGGTGGAATAAGTCAAACCCTGGCGCTTCAGACTCCTCCTCAGTGTAAAGCCCGATCCGATACCCGAACTCCCGTAAGCTGCAGCTGCGGTTGTGGTTCCCCAACCGGAACTGCACCATCTCCTCTGTATCCATCCCCACCGGTTGATGGTCAAAATGGTAACTTGCGAGAAACTGCAAGTATACCTCGCGGTAGATTGGTTCAGACATGTTGACCGCGCTTTCGATAGCCCGGCACGTATAAATAAGCTCATCCTTGTCATAACCCGTCTGTACCAGCCAGTACTGCAAATGTCCCATAATTCCTGACTCAGTGGTCAACTCCCAGTTGACTGATCGCGCGGGGAGAATCCGCTTCTGTTGTTGAATAGTTCGACGGTTGTAAAAGTTATAAGCTCGTGTTCTACCCACTCCCGTAGCCAGGGAGTTCCAATCGATTGATTCCGAACTGGCTGAAGAAGACATTGTTTCTGCAAAAATAAAAAATTTAAAAGTTACTGTTCTGTCCAGACGCTCGGCGCGTCGCGCATATATAGTCCCGCGGTGCGCTATAAGAGTATTCATGTTACGCGACGCGGACTGTAACAGGCGCGGCGCGTCGAATGAGTGCAGGGTGAAAAATTCACAGATTACGTCCCTACTAAGCCGTTTTTCCTAGTTCTAAATATTGGGTTTTGCAGAGCATAGTAGTTTAATCTTAATTTCACTGTCAATTTCACCAGATTATTGCAACATTGCGGATTACAGAAGTATTTACTCTAAGTTCAAGAAGGAGAGAAAAGAAAGACGAAGAGAGGGTACTTACTTGATTTGCTGTAAAGCGAAAGACAATGCAGATGGATTACTTGCACAAGAGATTTTACCACGATGAAAAGAAGCAAAAATTATCAAGTTCCGATTATATACAAGTATGGGGGTTTTGGAATGGCATTCAAACTCTGTTTTTAGGATTATCTCTAATTTCAAATTAAGATAAGGTCGCGGCGCGGGAAGCTTCTATCCGCGTCGCGTGAAAATCTGATTTCAAGCGTAATCGTAAAAATTGAACACGCGCGCCGCGGACTCAAAGATCCCGCGTCGCGGTGATGCAAAATTACCAAAATGACCCCACACTTGCCTTTTTCATACCGTGATAACATGGATGTGAAAAATTAAGAATGACATGCAAAATTATACAAATGACAATCGGGTTGCCTCCCGACTAGCGCTAAGTTTAACGTCTCCAGCCAGACGTTCACTTACCTGCTTACGTAATATACGTTGGAATTTCTGTTATGAACTCGACTGTCTCAATTTCTAAGTTCTGGAATGTGCCTGTAGTAATGTATGGTTTGAGTCTATGTCCATTGACTTTAAAAGGTTGCCCACCTTTTAAATCCTGGATTTCGACTGTACCATAATCTGTAGTGCCGATTACTTTGTAAGGACCATTCCACTTACTTCTCAATTTTCCTGGAAACATCTTCAGTCTTGAGTTGTACAACCAAACTTTTTGCCCAACTTCAAAGACTTTCAGTCGCAACTTTGCGTCGTGATATCGCTTCATTTTTTACTTATAAATGGTTGCATTCTCATAGGCTTCATCCCGTAATTCCTCTAACTCGGACAACTGAAATTTTCTTTCTTTTCCGGCAGCAGTGTATTCCATGTTGACTTTCTTGACAGCCCATAAGGCACGATTGGCGATTTCCACTGGCAGATGACATCCCTTCCCATAAATCAACCGATATGGAGTGGCTCCAATCGGTGTTTTGTATGCTGTCCGGTATGCCCACAATGCGTCATCTAACCTTAACGACCAATCTTTTCTATCCGTCTTGACAGTCTTTTGAAGGATCTCCTTGATTTGCCTATTGGATACTTCGACTTGGCCACTAGTCTGTGGGTGATAAGGCGTTGCAATGCGATGATTTACCCCATAATGTTTCAGCAACCTTCCGAACTTGAAATTCTTGAAATGCGATCCTCCGTCACTAATGATCACCCTTGGGACTCCATGCCTGGTGAAGATTTTTTTCTTCACAAATTTGCACACCACGTGATGGTCATTTGTACGAGTTGCTTCGGCCTCAATCCATTTTGACACATAATCTACTGCCACCAAAATGTAAACGTATCCATGTGATGTGGGGAATGGACCCATAAAATCGATTCCCCAGACATCAAAGATGTCTACCACCAAGATTGGATTCAAGGGCATTTGATCCCTTTTTGATATATTTCCTAATTGCTGGCAGTTGATACATTCTTTGGCAGTCCTATGTGCATCCCGAAAGATAGTCGGCCAATACAATCCGGATTCGAGAACTTTATATCCGGTTTTCCGTCCACTGAAATGTCCTCCACATGCTGACGCATGACAGAGATCCAACACCTTACCAATTTCATTGTCCGGCACACATCGACGAATTATCTGGTCTTCACCTACCTTGAAAAGGTCTGGATCGTCCCAAATGAATCTCTTTGCGTACGTGCGAAATTGCTTCTGCCGTTGTTTCGTCCAATGTTTTGGTATTGCTCCTGTAGCCAGGAAATTTACATAATTTGCGTACCATGGAGCTCTATTAACTTCTAACAGCTGTTCGTCGGGAAATGAGTCTTGAATTCCTGTTTCCAGTCCTTCAACTGGTAGTCTTGAAAGATGATCTGCTACCACGTTCTCGGCTCCCTTCTTGTCTTTAATGTCTATATCGAATTCTTGCAGCAGAAGAATCCACCTGATTAATCAAGGTTTGGATTCTTTTTTTGTGAGCAATTGTCGAACTGCACTGTGGTCAGTGTAAACCACCACTTTGGATCCCCAGATATAGGATCTGAATTTATCTAAAGCAAACACTACAGCTAATAACTCTTTTTCAGTGGTTGTGTAATTCAATTGAGCTTCGGAAAAAGTTTTACTAGCATAGCAAATGACAATAGGCTTCCTATCAATTTTCTGTCCTAACACTGCACCGGCCGCATAGTCGCTAGCGTCACACATTATCTCGAAAGGTTGTGTCCAGTCAGGTGGCTTCAGGATGGGGGCCTCGACCAATTTATTTTTAAGGATATTGAATGCCTTTGTACATTCATCGTCAAAAATAAATGGTGCGTCCTTTAACAGAAGACCACAGAGGGGCTTAGAGATAGCACTAAAATCTTTAATGAATCTGCGATAAAACCCTGCATGCCCCAAGAATGATCTAACTCCTTTCACCGATGTTGGAGGTGGCAATGTAGATATGACCTTAACTTTAGCGCGATCGACTTCGAATCCTCTTTCAGAAACCACATGTCCTAATACTATTCCTTCTCGTACCATAAAATGGCTTTTCTCCCATGAAAGAACCAGGTTTGTTTCCACACATCTTTTCAGCACCTTTTCCAATTGATCTAAGCAATTCTCAAATGTAGGTCCAAAAATTGAGAAATCATCCATGAAGATTTCTAGTGCCTCCCCAATCATGTCAGAAAAAATTGCCATCATACATCGTTGAAATGTTGCAGGTGCGTTACATAATCCAAATGGCATTCTGCGAAAAGCAAAGGTACCATAAGGACATGTAAACGTTGTCTTCGCCTGATCTTCTGGATGAATTGCGATCTGGTTATACCCTGAGTATCCATCCAAAAAACAGTAATACTTTTGTCCTGCTAATTTTTCCACAATTTGGTCGATGAAGGGTAATGGAAAATGATCTTTAGACGTGGCAGCATTAAGTTTCCGATAGTCAATACAAACTCGCCATCCAGTCACAGGTCTCGTTGATATCTTGTCGCCATCCTTAGTATCTACTACAGTGATTCCTGACTTTTTTGGCACAGTCTGCGTTGGGCTAACCCATTCACTATCGGAAATAGGATAAATAATTCCTGCGTCCAACCATTTAAGAACCTCCTTTTTGACAACTTCTTTTAAGTTGGGATTCAACCTTCTTTGCGTATCTCTGGCAGGTTTAGCTCCTTCTTCTATGATAATGCGATGCATGCATGTAGTCGGACTAATCCCTTTTAGGTCCGCAATTGTCCAACCAATAGCTTCCTTATGTTTGGATAATACTTTAAGCAATTCTAGTTCTTGCTTCTCTGTCAAGTTGGCTGCTACAATTACTGGTAACGTATCCTTCTCCCCTAGAAAGGCATACTTCAGATGCTCCGGTAAGGGTTTCAATTCTAACTTTGGTGGTTCTTGTAAGGAGGGCTTTAATGTCTTTGGAATCTCTGTTGGTAACTTCTCTATATGCGCGCATTCCTCGGACTTGAATCCTTTTTCAGAAACCACATTTTGTGTTTCTGTCCTGCCAACAATTGCTTCTTCCTGAGTTTCTATTTCTTCTCCTTGAAGTACCTCTGGGGCATATTGCTGCACCAGTTCATCTATGATGTCCACTTGATAGCATTCCTCTTCTTCCATGTTACTTCCTTTGGGATCTGCATTGAAAATGTTGATCTTGGCCTGCCGGTGTCCGAAAGATATCCCCATTTCTCCAGTACGACAAGCAATATTTGCGTTAGCCGTGGCCAAAAACGGCCGCCCTAGAATAATTGTCGGTTGCTCACCATTTGTTGCTTGACGAGTATCCAAAACAAGAAAGTCTGCTGGGTAGTAAAATTCTCCTACCCTGATGATTACATCAACTAACATGCCCCTAGGAACCTTAGTGGACTTGTCGGCCAATTGCAAAATCACATCAGTAGATTTCATAGTACCGAACTCATGCTTGTCGAATAACTGCCCAGGCAGTATATTCACGCTTGCACCTAAATCTAAGAGAGCCCTTTTGATATGCACATTGCCTAAATCTACAGAAATGAGATGGACTCCTGGATCTTTCATCTTTGGCGGAAGTGCATCCATGAGGATAGAGCTTACATTCTCGGGTAAGCTAATCATCTTAGGCAGGTGAGACAGAATATGCTTCTTGTGTATACACATGTCTTTGAGAAATTTAGCATATGCGGGAACCTCCTTGATGAGTTTGACTAAAGGAATGTTTACTTTGATCTGGCTAAACAATTCCCACATATCTTCAGCTTGTGGTCCCTTCTTCCCAAATGGTCCTTTTTCCGGCTTTTCCAAGGCTGTAGGAAAAGGAACTGTTCCACTTGATTCTCCTTTTTCCCAGGTACTCGTCTTCTTCTTCTGCACCTGATCCTCTTTATTCTTCCTCTTTTCTCTTTCCAATTCTTCTTTTTCATCAAAAACTATTTCCACATCACTGTCATCATCATTAACCGGAGCTGCAACCTTGTTATCTACCTTCTTCCCACTCCTAAGCGTGATGACTTCATTGACTTGCATTTTGTGTGATTGCTCTTGTTCCCTCGCTTTTTGTTTTTCTATTTTGCCAAGAGACTCTCCTAATCTCAGGATTGCTTCTGAATTAGATTTCTCTACCTCCTGAAGTTGTACTAATAGCCCGAAGATTTCTTGCAAACCAATATTCGTACTTCCTGATGAAGGCGGATTTTGCGCATGTTGCTGCCTTATAAATGGTTGTCTCGATTCTCGTTGCTGATTACTTCGGAATGGCCTTGGTGCATTGTGAAATCGACCATATCCATGCACTTGACTTATTTCTTCATGAGTCATTGAGCACTCATTATGATTGTGTCCTACTTTTCCACATGTATTGCAGATGCTCTACCCATGCAATACGTATGCTCCTTTTTCTTGTTGAAATCTTTCGAGCATCTGATTGAACCTTTTTATAACAGCAGTGAGTTCCTTTTGAATTTCAGCTTTCCATTTGTTCTCTGCTTCGACACTTGCTACATATACAGTCTTATCCTTCATTGATCCACTGACTTTTGATCCTAAACTTAGCTGCTCCAAAAATCTCCAGGCATCATCTGGCTCTTGCCACATAAATGTCCCGCTTGACGAGGCGTTTATCATGACCTGGTGTGTTTCATTAACTCCTTCGAAAAATAATTTGACCAGCTGCCACTTAGGAACTTCATGGTGTGGACAGGATCTCAGCAGCTCTTTTAATCTATCAAATGCTTCATGAAAAACCTCTCCAGGCTTTTGCTGAAAATCTTGTATCGCTCGTCTAATCTCCGTGGTTTTACTGACTGGGTAGAATTCTTGCAAAAACTTCGCCTTGAGTTGTTCCCAACTAGTAATACTATTTGATGGTAAGGATGTAAACCAATACTTGGCTTTATCCTTAAGAGTGAATGGAAACAATCTAAGTCTAAAAATATCTCTATCAGTATTCCTAGGAGTGTTGGCGTTAGCGATTGCTAAGAATTCATACAAATGATTATAAGGGTCGTCAGTCTTGTATCCCCTAAACTGAGTTAATATTCCTAATAACTGGGGTCTAATCTCTACCTGCGAATCTATGTTATCAGGAATATAGATCGGCGACGAATCATCATATTCCCGCGGTTGGAAATGTGATGCAACCGATTGCCGTATCGGTTGTGCAAAATGTAAGGGTTGAGCGGGGTTACCGTAAAGATGATCATTGTACTCCCGCTGACCTGGTTGATATGGTGGTGCTCGCCTGGGAGGTCCCCGACCTCGGTTCCATTGTGGTTGCGGTGCCGGTGGCACCCATCCTTCATCTTCTTTGTCGTACACTTCCTCCGTCTCTGGGTATTGGTATTGCTGTTGAGGCGGTGGTTGAAAGTGTATAGGTTGTGTTGGTTGGTATGTAGGTTGAGGTTTAAAGAGGGCTAGTTGTGGTTGTGATGTTGGCGTATGCTGTCTAGGAGTTGGGGTGCCATCTCGGGTCGGCTCTCCCCAAGTCATAGCAGATGTAAAGGGATTGGTGGATTGTGGTTGAGAAGCGGGTAAAAATGGTGGAATAGATGGCGGAGTGCATGATGGTATGGGTACAGGGGCTGAAACTGCACCACCAGACGCACTTGAACTTCCAAACTGAAATTCTGAAAGTGGAGGGATAGAAAACCTCCCAGTTGCCTCACCTGCTGGGTCCTGGGCAACACTAACCGGACTACTGCTAACTTGACTATAATTCATGATGCTCAAACGCCTACGGGCACGGAGTTTGCGCGCAGTACGTTCAATTTCAGAATCAAACTGTAATGGGGATGCTTGCTCTCCCCTGCGGGTACGCATGCACTAGTGCAATACGCCCACAAGAATCAAAACCAAAAAGAAATAAACCCAAAATGAAATTTCAAAAAGCAAGAAACAAATTCCTACTACTCACCTATTCTAAGCTCACAGCTCCCCGGCAACGGCGCCAAAATTTGACGTGCACGCAGAGGTCATCATGCGGTCAAAAATAAGAAATAACCTAACATACAGTAGTATAGTGGAGTCAGGGTCGATCCACAGGAGCTACGTGGTCAGCCTAGATGAGAGATTACCAACTGATAGTGTCACGGCTATAGTCGGAGGAACTAATTTCTATCTGTCTACCTTAGGGCAATATTCAAACACCCAAGCCAAGCTTAGCTATGTCCAAATGACCTAGTTACTTTCTGAACTCAGAAGTACATCTCTGAATCAGGAGCAATTGAAGGCATCCAAACTAGCAAAACCAAGCATAGCATAAACTAGCTAATAACTAACAGTTTTATGAGACAGTTAATAGCCAAGGTTTAATGCCTAACCTAACCAAGTTAGCTACTGTTTTCAGCAAGGGAAAACAGTCCCAACCAAGTCACAAACAAGTTCAATTACAATCAAACAACCCAATAACAA
Organism: Cichorium intybus; assembly: GCA_023525715.1. Taxonomy (NCBI): domain Eukaryota; kingdom Viridiplantae; phylum Streptophyta; class Magnoliopsida; order Asterales; family Asteraceae; genus Cichorium; species Cichorium intybus. The sequence continues at coordinate 119,226,974 of CM042014.1, read as the reverse complement.
ACTAACATCCAAAACACCGAAAAACCAATATTAACATTAACCGAATGATTGCATTTACTCAAACCAACATCCAAACATCAAAATCAGTAGCTAAACACTACTAAAAACAGAACCCTAAGCTGGAGATCAATGGTTGTCACACCCAAAGATTCAACTCAAGCTTACAAACATTTAACTAAAGTGAAATAAAATCTAAAAACATGAAAATACCAAATTATAGCTTCTGAAATGGATTCCTCGAGTCAAAGAGCTTCTAGGTCGATGTTTACACCAGGTCTTTGCTCGGGTTTTCGGCCGGAAATGCCTCTATTTATAGTTGCAAATTTCCCGTGACCGCGCCGCGCAAATGTGAAATCCGCGGCGCGCGTACGTCTTCTCTTGATTTTGCATTCTTTCCACACTTTTTCCTTTTTGTGCACTTTTAGTCCCTGTTTCCGTTCTTTTTCTCCAGACAAGTCCTGACACGAAAAGTGAGAATACCCATGCATATATGATATAATTTTACCAAGGACAGGGCTCAACAACGCCTAAAATACTTGATATAACTAGGCGTTGTCAGTCGTATCAGAAAACGGATCACCAATGGATGTGAATGATTCAATAGGAGCCAAAGGAGTAAGAATTGGTTTGATTCAAGTAAACCAACACGATCAAGAATATCATTTGCATACTTTTATTAACTGAGAAATAAACCATTTGTAGGGTAAGAAACCACAAGACCATGAAAGTAATTGAGATCACCATGGTCTCTTGGTTACATATTAGAATGTGATCATCCACATAAACAAGGAAATACATAATGCAAGTATCCTGTTTGAAGATGAACAATGATGTATCTGCTCGACTATAAGTAAAGCCATTAGCCAGGAGAAACATACTGAGACATTGAAACCAGGAGTGAGAAACTTCTTTTAGACCATAAAGGTCCTTCTTCAAACATCAAATATGTTGAGGAAACTGAGAATCAGTAAATCCAGGTGATTGCTTCATATAAACTGTTTCAGTTAGATAGCCATGCAAGAATGCATTTTTGACGTCTAACTGGTATGGGCGCCAGTTGTTAATGACAGATAGGGATAAGACAATGCGTACCTTGGGTGATTTGACAACTGGACTGAATGTATAAGAATAATCAAGTCCCTATATTTGTGTGAAACCTTGGGCGACAAGACGAGCTTTATAGTGATCAACAGTGCAATCAGAGTTATACTTGGTACGAATAACCCATCTAGAACCCACGACATTCGTATTTAGCGGCCTGGAACCAAAATCCATTTATGATTTTGTCGTAAAGCTGTCATTTCTTCATGCATGGCTTGAAGCCATTTAGGGTACATGAGGTAGACTTGAAACCTTTTGGATCATGTTCCAAAAAAAAGAGCGACATGTAACGGATGAAACTCAAGACTTGCCAAATTTTCCTGATGTTTGGGTTTAAAAGCACCTGTTTTTGCTCGAGTACTCATAGGGTGAATATTAGTGGATGCGGGTGGATGTATCGAAGTAGAAGTAGTGCCCGAAGAGGGATGAAAATCCTATATATGGGGGCGATCAAAAATTGGAGACGACGTGTTCACCCGGTAGGGTGAAGGTTCTGACCCGCGGTGGGCGGATTGTTGCACACAACCTAAAGCAGAATCGGTAGGGACTGAATTTTGCAAGACGATTAGAGGCGATTGCAAGTCAACATGGAGAGCTTCATTATGTACCATAGAGCCATTAGAAGTATCACAATTGGGGCATGATTTGTGATTAATAGTGGATGGCTCATGTAAAGATGAATTTTCGGCAGGAGGTATACGTGAAGTAGCAGCATTAGTAGACGAGTCTTTAAGAAAACTTGTCAAAAGAAGAGATGACAAGTCTGTAGATGGTAGAACACTAGAAAAATGGAAGAAATATTCATTAAATCTAGCATGTCATGTGATATAAACACAAGAAGTTGTCAGATCAAGGCAACAATATCCTTTATAATGAGAGCTATAGCCAATGAAAATGCATGGAAAACTTCTTGGCGAGATCTTATTAGGAGCATAGTCCAGAAGATAAGGGAAGACCTGATAAACAAAGGTTCTGAGGTGTGTAAGGACATGAAAGACCTGACAAATGTTGATCGATCATCCAAAACTTTTGTGGGTAATCTGTTGATGATGTAAGTTTTTGTACTAAAGACATCAACCCAATACGTGACTAGAACATGAGCATTAAAAAGCATATATAACTCGGTTTCAACAATGTGACGGTGTTTCCATTCAACACGTCCATTTTGCTGAGGTGTGTAAGGACATGAAAGTCTATGAAACGTACCATTATCCTCCAACAAGGGACGAACATTTGTATTAACAAACTATTTTCCACAGTCACTCTGAAAGATTTTAATTTTCAGACTAAACTGTGTTAGCAGAAACTTCGTAAACATAGTAAAAACATAAAAGAAAGTAGATTTATTATTTAGTGGGTAAAACCAACTAAAACGAGAATGATCATCAATAAAGACCACATAATAACGATAGCCATCAATGGATGTAACATGTGCAGGTCCCCACGAACCACAGTGAATTAAGTCAAAGGCATGCAAAGATCTTTTATTATTAATATCAAATGATAAACGATGTCTTTTTGAAAGTTGACAAGAGAACACACAATTAGTTTAGGTAAAGCTGAAGTAACCGACAAACATCTACACTTATTCAAAAGAAAAATAATGTCAAAAGCAACACACCCTAGTCTATTATGCCATATTTCAAAATATGCTCTCGAACTTGAAGTTGAAACAACAATTAAAGCTTTGTATCTGTCTTCAAGAACATATAATCCCTGCTCACATTTGCCCTTTGCGAGAACCTGCTTCGTTAGTCTGTCCAACATCTGAAAGAAAGGTTGATAAAATAAGACATCCACCGGATTATCTATGATCTAATTTCTTACGGATGGAATGTTCTTTGTAAGATTGGGAATAACTAAGACATCACATAAACGTATGTTACTGGACACTGAAGTACTACTAGTATGAGAAATAAGAAGAGAAATATTGTTTCCAAAGGAAACCTTGGAATCCCCAGAGTATGGTGAAGCATTAGAGATAGTGTCCTGCGATGATGTCATATGAGTGGTGGCATCCGAACCCACATACCAATCGGGAGTAGAAGATGTGACATGACATTGTTCCTGAAAAGTCTATGCAAGGTTGGCATCCGGAGATGGTTCCTTTAGGGATTAACTATGTAAAGTAGGGCAAGAATTAGCATAATGACCATTTTTTCAACACAACTGGCAATGTATAGGAACGTGATTGCCACGTCCTCGTCCACCTGAACCACCTCCACGGTAGGAGTTGTTTGAATGACCACGACCCTAGAATTGTTGCTTTGGCGATATTCTTGTGCAGTAAATGCAGCAGGGGGTGTACCATATTCATGGAGAGACTTCAAGAAAAGTTCATGACTCTCACCCTTAGCTAAATGATCATGAAAACTAGGGCCAGTTGTTGATGCTTGTATAGCAGTGGAAAATGTCTCAAAAGAGGGCCCAAGGCCATAAAGAAACCAATGAATCCTGTTAGTTTCATTAATAGGTTTACCAATCGCAGATAACTGATCACAAATACCTTTAAACTTTCTACCAAATTCTGTAACTGATGAGTTGCATTTAGTGGTCTGACGAAGCTAATCACATGGGTTGTGTACACGTTCAACAAAAGAATTACTATAAGGCCATGGGGAGTACCCATGTTATTCCAATGGTGTTAACACCAAAAAGTGATGCCACGTCACTATCACCTTTAACACCAAAAGTGTGGGTATGGTGCTGTTATAGCAAGTGGTGTTATAGCTTTTTCTTTTCTTTTTTTTTCTTTTTTTTTAACCGAAAATACCAAAAACTACCATTTCATTTAATAAAAAACAAATTACAAAATCCTAAAAATTTCAAAAACCAACAATAATTAAAAACTAAAATAAACTTCAAAAACAACAATAATTAAAAGAATTCAAAAACAACAATATGTAAAATGTAAAGTCTACGCTTGGTCATCGTCTTCGTCATCGTCGTTGATATTCCAACGTTTTAGGATCATGCCTTTCAACTTGTCAATTGCCTTTAGATGTTTACGCGAAACCGTTGGATTTGGAACAATAGCCAATGTTCGTACATCGCGTTCCATTTGGGCTTCACGATATCGTTCGGCTTTAGCCTTTTCTTTCTCTTTAAGAAACTCTACATGTTCTTCGAGTTTCCCGCCTAATTTTACGGCAACGAGGAGGGCCATATTTGTGTCGGCCGCCGATGAGGAAGGTGATTCTCGCGCGATCCGTTTTGCCTTCGTTCTTCCAATGGGACGTTTTTGGCCGGCTTGTTGTGGCTCGTCGACATCAATTGGTTCGTCGTTGAGGTTGACGCTTGCGACTTCGGGTTCCGACCTCTTCGACCCACTTGATTGCGATAATGCGTCCGGTTGACACTCCCATTTTTTATTCAAGTGCAACACCTTCCACGCTTGGATGTGGCCGAAGTCTTTCCCATTGTAAGTTATTTTTGTAGGTCGTCAAAGCCACCTCCGTCACATTTTCGGAGGAATGCCCGGATACATGCATCGACTTGGTGTTGTTATAAATGCCGTTGAAAGTGTTGCACTCCCGAAGAAGAGATGTCCACTTTCCACTAAGGGCGTCTATTGTTCGATAATCTCCACGACCCATACCGTCGTGAAACCTTTTTAAAACTCTCCGCCAAAAAGCGTCGCTAGGTTGGGCGTTTCCAACTCTTGAGTCGCAAGAGATGGAAATGTAACTCTCCGCCAACATGACCTCCTCGTCGGACGTCCACTTCACTCTTCGAAGAGGTTCATTTGTCGCCTTTTTCTTCCCCCTTCGTTTGTCTCTTCGCAACACCTCCGGTTGCGTTTCTACAACAACATCGTCATCTTCGTCTACTAGATGATGTTCTTGTGGTGAGGGGGTCGATTGGGGTTGTTGTGAGGGTGAGGGTGAGGGTTGGTTTTGTAGATTATTTTGAGCCGTTTGAAGTTGGAACAAATTTTGGCGCATTTGATATAACTCTTGCAATTGTTGAGGATTCAAATTGGCGAGTGGGGTTGGAACAAAAGGAGCTTGTGGAGAGAATTGGTTTTGGGTAGGATATGGGTTACTTTGGAAGGCATTGTTTGTAGGCATTGTTGGGGAATACAAACCTTGGTTTTGGGTTGGTAATTGAAGTAATTCCAAAAATGGTAGATTGTGGTGAGGATTGGAAGAGTTTGGATTGGGAGAGTTTGGATCCATTTTAGTTGATATTGTGTAAAAAAAGAGTTGAAATATGTTGGAATTTATAGGAGATAAAAAAGTATTTAATGCTTTTTTTTTTATTTCAAACGGTCACACGACCGTTACCTCTCAACGTTCGAATTTCAACGGGCAAAATGATCATTAACGTGCGTGGTGAGAATGGCGCAGGATGGCGTATGGTGGATGGCGCAAACATGGGGGTGGTGTTCACATGGCTATGGCGGCGCCATAGCCTTTGCAGACACTATCACGCGGGTATACCCCATGGCCTAAGCATATTCAAGAATAAGCCGGATATCACGCACAGTAGAGAGGCCCAATCCTTCAGCAATAGCTTCTTCAGACAAAGAAGCATTTAGAATAATCACGGCTTTTTGATCAGCATATAACCATGAAATATAGCAAGGATTAAAGCTTTCTTTTCTTTCACCGGTAACAGTAGGATATGGTGCAACAAATGAACCATCAACATGGCCCATAAGATTTTTCTACAATAAATAATTGGAAGAAGATAACTTGAGGGTGAGCATGTGAAGAACCGTAGCCATGGGAAAGCGTCGGTGGTAGAAGAAGCCATGAGAAAATATAACAAACCTTGTTAATTGCCGAGTGAAATTGAGAAACTCGATCAAAGACCGAGAAATCCGACCTTGTACTGTATACACAAAGAGAGATGCGACTAGAAGGTTAATTAATCAAAGAGGGGTGTATTGATGCAGAAGCTAAGTGATAAGGAAGTAGGGGAATGGAGATACAATCAGAAAGCATGGGAAGGGAAAAAAAGAAATCGGCGATTAGTACCTAACCAGGATCTTTAGGCCGTCTGATTCCATCTGAGAGTTTGAGAAAAACCACACGCCACATTTTCATCTCAACAGTCGTACTCTAATATTATTTACAACTAGGCGTATACCCGTGCGTTGCGTAGGAATCAAATTGTATAGTAAAATAACATTGGCAAATGTAAAGTTTTGAAAATAAATTAGTAAGTGTCATAACATATAAAATAATATTTGTTATAGAAATTAAGAAATTAATATAAAAGCTTTCCAATATTTATGTATAATTTTGGCGATGCTTATTTGAGTATATTGTATCAACGTTTCCTCACCATGATCAACATTCTCAAACAACGTCATATTGCAATTATTATTTTCACACTCGATTCAACTATATTGAAATTTCTAATGACATAAAACTTATTCTTAAAACGAATTTTGTATTTCTTCATATAGTTCTTCATTTTGGAAAACTATATTGATTTATGAAAATATCAATGTAGTAGATATGTATCATGATCTATTTACTAACAATCATATGGTATTAATATATAAATAGGAATTAAAAATTGTTCATTTGAGATTCTTTTTAATCATTAAAGAAGATAATCATAAGCTAAATGAAAGATTTACAAATTAGTAGACTTGTTCTGATTATATTTATCTATCATTGAAAGCAGAAAATTCTGTAACGTATATTATTACTATTCATTTGTTGAATTTCTTTTATTTCAACAAATACATATCATGATTAGCTCCTCTTTTGATTTCCCTTTCCAATATTTGTTTATTTATTTAAATAAAAGCATCCACATAAAACATCGATAGATTAATGAATTAAAAAAATATATAAAAGCAATCATGCATTAACCAACCATGATATTTGTCTTTAAAGAATGAAACTTAGATTGGCATAGATTTTGTATATATTTTGAACATGTTGGCATTGGTTTTTAGTGATGTTATGTTTATTTGCTAAAGTTGCTCACATTTAAATGTATCATTTTTAAAAGTTTTATTAGTTAGTACATAAATAGTTTGGAAGTCAAAGGGTTAGAATTGTACCATAAATACAAATTAATTATCATAAGTTGGAAATTTAAATAATTATTCATGTTAATAAAAAAATAGCAATCATTATCAAAATACATTTAAAAAGTTATTATAATTTCAAATGAATATAGTTGAAGGACAATAGCCTCTATCAACAAAATGAAAATTTATTCAAATGATTTTTAGAGTTGTAGTTAAATGAAAAAAATATATTATAGTTGTTAAATTGAAAATTTAAGAAACCATAATGCACTTTATATAATTTACTCACTTATTTTCACAATTACAACATTTAATTTACCTTGAATTTCAATATCATTTTTATAATTTGGATGATGTTTAAAAATACGACATTGTGACAGGCGATGTGAAAGTTCATCTATAATGATAATCAAAACTAAGTAGTTTTTCGTTTATTACATTTAACCATTTTAAAACTACAACTTGATACATACGAAAAAAGATGTGTAGCACATTATTTTTAACATCTTGTCATTCATTGCAACCAAACAAAAAATTCTTCCAACATAAATTTATACAATATATCTTTATATGCTTTAGTAGACGTATGACATGATGAATTTCTCACTAAGTTATCATCACTTTAAAAGTATTTATAGGTAAAACTGAAAATAAACGAATATCATGGTGGAGTTCTCACTATTTTATAACTATATAGCCAAAATAAAAATAAACATATGACATGGTGGAGCTCTCATGCATATATATTCTAGATTACGAAAAAGAAAATAAAATAAAACCAAGTTTTAGTAATAAAGTGTGAAATAGTTCTTATATAGGCAAAACATTTTAATTGGCAAAACAAAATTAATTACCATGAGATGAAGATTTGTGTGTTAAAAATAAATATTTAAGTAGTAATCATTTCTATTATTTGGTTGATTTTTAAAAATACCACATTGTAATAGAAGATATAAAAGTTCACTTACAATAATCCATAAATCAATAAAATAGTTTTTTTATTTCTTACGTGTAACCCTTTTTAAACTACAATTTGATATGTACAAAAAAAGATGTGTAACACTTTTTTTAAACAATTTTTCATTCATTGGAAAAAATAGACAACTTTCTCAACATAACTTTCTCCAATAAAAATTTAAGTTAGGAGTGTAGACCTGTACTTAATTATGAATATTAAGTTATCAAGAATAATATTAAAAGTGGACCCCTTTTCCTTATCATTGTTCTTCTCCACAGGAACCAAATCGATGTAAGTTTTCAGTTAAATCCATTTCCTCATCTCTTTTTATATATAATATATAATTAATATCAATATTCCTAACTATTTAAATATACATATAATATTTTACATAATAGTAATAAAAACATATTTTAATATTACAGCAAATTAGACGAGCAGACACCATGGTTTAAGTTAGGCGTGATCTATAATTCATCTTTTGAAATAAAGTTGGAAGGCTACTATTGAAAGGAAATGATTAAAACTGTAGACGTGATCTATAACTCATCTTTTGGAAATAAAGTTGGAAGACTATTATTGAAAGGCTATTATTAAAACTATAGGCGTGATCTATAACTCATCTTTTAGAAATAAAGTTGGAAGGCTATTATTAAAAGGAAATGATATCTGCGAAGACTTTTGGGTTTTCCATTAAGATTTTTAACAATTAATAATGGGTATTTTAAACATAATTTTCCCTTTTAAATTTCTATTTAAGCAATGATCTCATGAGAAACACAATCATGGAGTTAATGAAATAGGGTCATTAATTGCCTTATGAACCATCTAAACTTGATTGAAATAACTTAATTGTAAACAAATAGCCTTTTAAGAGAAAAAAAAATATTAAGTAACCTTTGTATTTATACCAAAACAACACAACGTTTTTTTTCATGCAAACATAGTAGGAATACTAAATGAACATAACTATATATTTTTCTCATGACTTTTGAACATGATATATATATTTTCGAAATCACAAATAATCTCCAAACGAACTATCCACCTCCGGAAAACAATACATCGAAACGAACTGTCGTCTCCGCAATATCGTGCATCGTGAGTTTGTGGGTATGCTGAATAAAACTATTCATTTTTTATTTTCGAACATGTTAAACTTATGCTTTTACTAAAATAAATATAAGCTAAAAATGAAAATTGTTAACTAAAAATAAAAATCCTTAATAAATATTAATTGAAAATGATAATTTTTAAAACAATACATTCGTAGTTTTACAAAAAAACAAAACAAAACTCATACGCTAAATTTTGAACTGAAAAACAAAATTCATAGAATCGAAACCTAATTGCTTAATCGTTTTCGAGACTGTTCCGGTTTACAACATAACAGATACGTTTTGCCGCTAGAAACAAAAACGTACTTATATTTGCATACCGAAAACTATTTGTCGAAATGAAACTAATGTTCGCCACCGATAGTAATTAATCGCCAAAAAGAAACTATTCTCCGCCGCCGCATTGCGCGGGTACGCAGCTAGTATATATATATATATATATATATATATATATATATATATATATATATATATATATATATATATATATATATATATATATATATATATATATATATATATATATATATATATATATATATATTAAAAATTAGATTAGGTGATCATAAGATAAAATATTTATTATAGGATCTTAATATTTCTTATATTTTACAAATCAAAATCAATTTATCATTTGTCGTTTATAACTTATATTACGAACTATATTTACTTTATCATGTGTAACTTTTTATAACTATTATTAAGCTACATTTACTTTGTAATTTGTAATTTGTATCATAATAAACTATTTCAAGTAGTTAGCTTTTGTTTCTATATATATTATTTATTTTTATAACGACATAACTAAAAAAATGGCGTTACCGGTTCCTTAAATTTAAGAACCGTTTAGTCAAGTTCCGGTTCCGGTTCCAAATTTACAAAAATCGCCGGTCCCGATCCAACCAAATTAGACGGGTACCCGCCTATGCTCACGGGTGGCCTTACAAATACAACCTAATTAAATAGACTGTAGAGGACGCCCATCAAACAAGTGCAATCACAACTCAACTCATTTATCTTCCAACTCCAATTAAAAAGCCCAAAAAAAAGATTTTGATACGCCCACTTGATTCCATATGCTAGCCCACTAACCCATTGAACATTTAAACTATAGGTTACAATAATAACGAGCACAGTTTCTTTCCAACAATCCTAATCGCTTGCAAGTTTCAACACCCCATCTACCCCTTATACGATCACATAAAAATCCTTTACCTACCCACCCTAGTCGGATTAATCTAATAATCCATCCTACTCCTGATTCTCATATCATTTAGGCTCAACCGCTCAAGGGAGTGGTATCGGCAAAGTCGTGTTATGGCTAAGGTGGCCCATAAATTCAAATCGACCAATTACCTAAAATAAATCACAACGATGATACAATCGTGTGAAGTACATACAACAAGTACAATAGTTGCCTAAACTACACAATCTATTTCTGTCATCACATTAATAGAAGTTGTTAAATAGTGAATTGGAATTAAACCCGTCTGGATTTTGGACACGCGCGTCGCAGCCCATTAGGGTTCCGCGCCGCGGTGGGCCGTAACAGCTAAGGTACGGCTAGGGTTTCATGTGACCATTTGTAAAGCCTATAAATATAAAGGCTGGTCATTAGGGTTTGATGATGAAAAAGTCAGAATTCGTTAGTCAGAGTAGGCCGATTACTAGCAATCTAGGTACGCTCTGTAACACTTGTATTTAGCTCTGGAATAAAGAATACTCTCTCCTGCCCGTGGACATAGGTCATCTTGGACCGAACCACGTAAATTTATGTGTCGTTACTTTGTGTTTATATTTTCGCATTTATATTCTCGTTATTATTCCTGGGCAATAGGTTATAGATTTAGGTCTATTTCCTAACAAGTGCTCTCTGGAATAAAGAATACTCTCTCCTGCCCGTGGACGTAGGTCATCTTGGACCGAACCACGTAAATTTGTGTGTCGTTACTTTGTGTTTATATTTCCGCATTTATATTCTCGTTATTATTCCTGGGCAATAGGTTATAGATTTAGGTCTATTTCGTAACAGAAGTAAATGGCAACCCATTGTACAGGAAAAACACTTTCCATGCTTTGTACAAGTATTCTAGAAAAAAAGAAGATCAAACTCATCAAACCTCAAGAAACACCCTTCCTAAAGAAGCTTAAGTTGACTTCAAAACCTTCAAATCTTCACAAACCCCTTTTCAAACACTACAAATTCCACAAAACTCGTTTCGAAAACAACATAACCGTTGTCCCTTTTGGGCCAAATATCAATAGATCAAGCGAAAATATCAAAAACCCACCACAACAAAGAAAAAGCCCAAATCAACTCTATATAGCGAGGATCGCTGACAGAGAGGAAGCAATGGGGGATGAGACATTGTAAAACTGGCCTGACGACAACTCACTGATTTCGAGAATGGTGACATCGTCGCCATCTTCATGTATTCTTTTAAAGTCAAAATTACAGTACACCTAAACTCAAGAAAAACAAAACTCCATTAAAAGAAAGCACCAAATGCGAAATAGAATATTGTAACACTAATATCCAATTTCAAGATCGTTCGTTAAATCGACCACGTTAACTCAAAATACAATACAACTCGAGAAGATGATGACGATTGACGAAGACAATGTTGTTTCAACATTCAGGAGGGAAGGAAATATTTATAGCTTATGATTTATTCCAAATATTTAATCGGCTTTTTGTTAATTTCATCATCACGTTTGAAGATCATGATAGTAGCTTATCCTACTTCTGCCACGTCCAATCAGGTGATCATTTTCGTGTTGTTGAGATTGAACTTGCATTTTTATATGGCTCGAAACACATAATATATTAAAGTTTTAATTGTAAACCTTCAATAATTTCATTTCATTAAGGATAAAAATACACCTCTAAGTTAGTTTGTACAAAAAGAATATATTTGCAATCATATCACATTGAACAATGATTTGTCTAATGAAAAGATTACATAATGTGACAAAAAATTTACATCTACATTTCTTGGAAAAACCATCTGAAGAACATGGTCTCTCTCCTGGTTTTGTCCAAAGGGCTAACTTGAGACTTTTCATCCAGAAAACAGCACAAAAACACAATCAACGAACCAAATATGGTCTAGAATTAGAAGCATAGATTGAAACTAAAAAGACCCGATATTTTAAGATCGAAACAAATGCATATGAGTAGTTATTAATTAGTTACCCTTGAGTAGTATATGAAATCTCAGATGCTTTGCTAATTAATAATCCAACTTTTGTTATTCTTTGTTTGTAATACATAATGGTTGTACTATGAAGTTGTAAGATGTCAGCCTGAATAAAGGAGCTAAAACAATCGTGTAAATATTAGAACGAAAACTATATGAGTAGAACATATGAAAAGACGGAAACTCGAAGTTCATCTTAAACTTAAAGAAAGAGTGAGATTAGAAAGCGATTGACATGTTGATTTGTATTTTTATTTTGGGAAAAACATAACTCATATTTTATATGGAAATAGAACTCGGATCAATATCCACCAAGATTTCATGAAAAAAAATTAAAATTAGGCTTACATGAATTTTAACGAATTAAGGTTATCAACCTTATCTATTTGATTTTAGACTAAATTTCATATATATCCTTGTAAAACTAATATATTACTTCAATATCCTTGCAAAAATTATAACTACATAGATATCTTTATAAAACTAGAGTATTCACGTCTATATCCAATTTTGTATTTTAACTTAAATTAATCACAATTTATATTACAAAATTTCATAAAAAAAATACCTTATCAATTGACTAAATTACCCTTTCCCAATTAAAGATTAGAATGAAATCAATTTAATTACGCTTAATAATGAAAGAACTCCATCAATTCTTCTTGTGTGCCTTGAACGTGATCGAGTACGCCATTATCAATGTCCTCTTCATCATCGCAAGGTATTTTGGTCCTACAATTGATTAATACTTACATTCAATTAAGTTTGATTGTGCGTCATGCTTACGATACATACATATATAGTAAGAAAAGTCCAATTATGAAAGTGAATTCTAAATTTAGAAGTGTGATTGCTTTTAGAATAACTTTGAACCATTATGCACTGACAAATGAGTTTGAGTATGTCATTAAGTTTCGACACAGACTTACGGCAAGTTGTCAACATAAAAAGTGTGACCGGAGAACTCATACGTCTCTTATGCAAGATGGGGTTACTTTTTGAAGTAAGTATGCAATTTACAAGATACTACATTTGTTTACATGTCTATTTTAAGTATATTCTTTTTTGTGATTTTGTAGGTTAAAAGATTTATGGAAACTAATTCTTGTACATGAAGCAACAAGTGTGGTAATAAACATGCAACTCAAGGATGGATTGTTGGTGTTGTATCTGACACGTTGTGGTATGTATGGACACCATCAAAGGACTTGCAAAAACCCTGTTGCACCTCAAGCTTCTGATGATTCATCCACTAGAAAGACGAAAGAACATAAAACATCATGATGTCTTGTTAAGAGTTTAGTACTTGAATGTTTGTTGTAAGAACTATTTGATACTTTAATTTGGTTTTTTATTGTTCAATGTGGATTATTAAATGCTTTAATTTGGTGTGTTATTATATCATAAGTTGTAGGTGTAAATGTAAACTTACAAATAACGGAGATTGTGCACCCAAGCTTTTGTCAAGGAAAAATGAAGCAAAATCCATAGATTTCGAAGGGACACAAGTTTCTTCTCTTGAACATGATAACCGAATCATGGGTTCATGCTTTAATTGTCTACACAACATTTGGAATCAAATTTAGGGGATAAATACAAAAAGGTATAGAATAAATCAATGTTCAGTAAAGAAATACGTTTTACCTCCATTACTAGAGGCCATGAAGAATATGTCTTCAAAATTCAACAATCTTTTATTCAAAGGCTGCAACACTTATTTTCAAATGGCTGCTAAAGATGATATTCAAAGATGTGGCTGCAACACTTATTTTCAAATGGCTGCTAATCAATTTTCAAATGTGGCTTGTAAAGAATTCAACATATGAGCCATTTTTTCTTAAATGGCATGTAGAAATTTTAGTATAAATAGGTTAGAATATCATTGATGCAAACCACACCAAAAACATCAAAACACATCTCTCACATCCAATTTCTTCTCTTGTAAATACATAAGAGTTTTATAAACTCTTTGTATTTTTATATTCTTCAAACATTTTGTAAACACCACAAAATATAGTGAATTGGTTCTCGGCTTCCTCCGCCCGTGGTTTTTCCCGATTTGGGTTTTCCACGTAAATCCCCGTGTCTCTATTTTATTTACTTCATTCGTATTTTCGTTGTGATTATTATCGTTCGATAATTTTGATCTCATTCCGCATTGTGCTAATATTGTCTAAAGTCAATTCGGATCCGTCGTATTTTACAACAATTGGTATCAGAGCGTCCGGGTTTTGATATTAGCTTGTTGGGATCATTTTATCAAGTAATAAATCATGTCTTCAGTGAAATACGATATTCCGCTGCTGGATCGAAATACCCGATTTCCGCTGTGGCAAGTAAAGATGAGAGATATTCTCATTCAGATGGATTTACACAAGGCGCTCTTGGGCTTCGAAAGGATGCCCAATACATGGACCGAAGAAGAAAAAGAGATGAAAGATCTGAAGGCTTTATCCCATATTTGTTTGCACTTGTCAAACGATGTTTTACAAGATGTTCTAAAAGAAACGTCGGTGGCTGCTTTGTGGCTGAAGTTGGAGCAGTTATTGATGACAAAGAGCTTACCGAACAAGTTGCATCTAAAGCAACGACTGTTCAATCTCAAGATGATTGAAGGAGGCTCATTAGCTGAACATTTGATCACATTTAAAGAGTTAATAAATAACTTGGAGAATATGGATGTTCAGTATGAAGATGAAGACTTAGCTTTATTTTTGCTGTCATCGTTGCCCGAATCCTACAGCCATTTTCGTGATACAATCATCTACAGCCGTGAAACTCTTGTTTTAGATGAAGTCTTTACAGCTTTGGATTATAAAGAGAAGATGAAATATATAACCGGTGGTGGTTCAGATGATGCTAAAGCCGAAGGTTTGAACGCCAGAGGAAGAACAACAGAGAGAAGTAGAACTTCTCAATCTTCCAACAGAACTAGATCTAAATCTAAAGGCAAACGAAAGTTTTGCAACTATTGTCACAAGAAGGGACATGTGCTTGAAGAATGTTTCAAGTTGAAGAATAAAGAAAAAGAGAAGGCGGCAGCAAATGGTAAACAAGCTAGCACTTTGGGTGAAGCCGATGTAGCAGAGGTCGAATGTATTGGAGAACTCTTGACAGTTTATTCAGATAAACTGGATTCCACTGGTGATTGGATACTCGACTCTGGTTGTACTTTTCATATGTGTCACAACAAAAGTTGGTTTTACACATTTGAAAGGGTTAACCAGGGCTATGTGTTGATGGGTAACAATACTACATGTCCAGTTCTTGGATATGGTTCAGTCAGAATCCGTATGTTTGATGGCGTTATCCGAACCATTAGAGATATTAGATATGTCCCTGACCTCAGAAGAAACTTTTTATCTCTTAGTTCCTTTGATAAAAAAGGATACGAGTTTTCCGGTAAAGGTGGAGTTCTCAGGGTGTTCAAAGATGGTTCCGACAAATTGAGAGCCAGTCGAAAAACCTCAGACCTCTACTTTCTTGACGGGCAAACAATTTTGAGTGATGCTGCTATTGTTTCAAAGTCTCTTTCTGATCCAGATCAGTCCCGTCTTTGGCGCATTCGACTCAGCCATATGAGTTTTCAAGGCATGTCAGAATTGAGTCGAAGAGGTTTACTTGGTCAACAAAAGATTGTTGATTTGGAGTTCTGTGAAGACTGTGTATATGGCAAGGCAAAACGAGTTAGGTTTGCAAGTGGTATCCATACAACGAAAGGACCACTCGACTATGTCCACTCGGATTTGTGGGGACCAGCTCGAGTTGCTTCTAAAGGTGGAGCTAACTATATGCTCACTATCATTGACGATTTCTCCAGGAAGGTGTGGTGTTTCTTCTTAAAACATAAGGGAGACGTTTTCTCTACCTTCAGAGACTAGAAAGTTCAGGTCGAAAAGCAATCAGGATTGGTGGTAAAGTATCTTCGTACGGATAATGGACTAGAGTTTTGCTCAGAAGAGTTTAATGCCTATTGCCGAAAGGAAGGCATTACTCGACATCGCACAGTAGTCTATACGCCTCAACAAAATGGTGTAGCCGAAAGGATGAATTGCACCATTATGGAGAAGGTCAGATGTATGCTTTCAAATTCCAAATTTCCAAAGTCCTTTTGGGCGGAGGCTGCTTCTACTGCTTGTTATGTTATCAACCGATCACCGTCACGAGCAATCGAAAAGAAAACTCCGTATGAGTTATGGTCCGGGAAACCTGCCGATTATACACATCTGAAACCTTTCGGATGTCCAGCTTATGCACGAGTTGACAATGGGAAGTTAGAACCGAGAGCACTTAAATGTGTCTTTCTTGGTTATAATCCAGGAGTTAAAGGTTACAAGTTATGGAGCAATGATCTAAATAAAATCATCATCTCAAGAGATGTTACTTTTGACGAGTCTGCTATGATTCATCAAACTTCCGACTCTACAGAAGATACAGTCGCATCATCAAAAGCAAATGAAGAGAAAGCTCAAATGGAGGTGGAGTTTCCTACTTCACCTGTCACCATTCCGAGTCCAGTTGAGCAACAAGAGTCTTCCTCGCCAAATGAGCATGTCGTTGTTGAAGAAACAATAACTTCACAACCACAAGCTACTACTCGAAGCATTGCAAGAGATAGGCCGAGAAGACAAATTATTCCTCCAAAGAGGTATGCTGAAGCTGAACTTGTTGCTTATGCTTTTATTGTTGCTAATGATATTGAGTCGGAAACGGAGCCTCTAAATTATGATGAGGCTATCAAATCTAAAGACTCAAGTGATTGGATGATTGCTATGCATAATGAGATGGAATCCTTGCAAAGAAATGGTACTTGGGATTTAGTTCCTATTCCAAAAGGGAAAAGGCCAGTTAAATGCAAGTGGGTCTACAAGCTCAAAGAACCTGTTAACCCGAATGAGAAACCAAGATATAAAGCTCGGTTGGTAGCTAAAGGCTACAGTCAAATTCCAGGCGTTGACTATACTGACATTTATTCCCCAGTAGTCAAACACACTTCTATTCGTGCATTGTTGGGGTTAGTTGCTTCAAATGATTATGAGTTGGAGCAACTAGATGTTACTACAGCTTTCCTAAATGGTGAGCTTGAGGAAGAGATTTTCATGCAACAACCTAAAGTTTTTGTAGTTCCTGGCAAGGAGGACTACGTATGTAAATTGAAGAAATCTCTTTATGGCCTCAAGTAGTCTCCTAGACAATGGTACAAGAGGTTCGATTCTTTCATGACCAGTCACAAATTCAGCAGGTGCACCTATGATAGCTGCGTTTATTTCAAGAAAGGTGACGATGGTTCAAAGATCTACTTACTCTTGTACGTGGATGACATGTTGATTGCAGCAAAAGATATGAAGGATATTCAGAAGTTAAAAGATCAGTTGAAAGCTGATTTTGAAATAAAGGACTTATAAGCTGCCAAGAAAATTTTAGGTATGGAAATTGTTCGTGACAGGAAGTCTAGGATCTTGCATCTTTCTCAAAAAGGTTACATTGAGAAAGTCCTAAGACGTTTTAATCTGCATGAAGCCAAGCCTGTCAACACACATTTTGCAGCTCATTTCAAGTTATCGTCCGCTTTAAGTCCTACTACTGAGACTGATATGGAGTACATGGCACGTGTACCATACTCTAGTGCTGTTGGATCTTTGATGTATGCTATGATCTGCACACGCCTTGATTTGGCTTATGCAGTTAGCATGGTTAGTAGATATATGGCGAACCCGGGAAGAGAACACTGGAAAGCAGTACAGTGGATCTTACGTTATCTACGCGGTACGTCTTCTATGTGTCTACACTATGGACAATCTAACACTGGGGTGGTTGGATATGTTGATTCAGATTTTGGAAAAGACTTGGATAAATGAAGATCCATTACAGGGTATGTGTTTACACTAAAAGATTGTGCTATTAGTTGGAAAGCCCAGTTACAGTCTACAGTTGCACTGTCTTCTACAGAGGCAGAGTATATGGCGATTACAGAAGCAGTTAAGGAAGATATTTGGTTAAAGGGATTGTTTAGAGAACTCGATGATAGAATAAAGGTTACCACAGTATTCTGTGATAATCAAAGTGCTATCTTCTTGAGTAAATATCAGATGTTTCATGACCGTACAAAGCACATTGATATTCGTTATCATTTTGTGCGTGATATCATTGAAAAAGGTGATTGTGTCATAGAAAAGATCGATACAAATTATAATCCCGCTGATGTGTTCACTAAAAGTCTTCCAATAGCCAAGTTCAAACTATGTTTGGACTTAATGGGTATTTCTGATCGCAGTTGAGCCTGATTAGGCTCGTGGTGGAGGAAGTATTTCATTTTTTCAGGATCAATTTTTCTCTATATGGTGATTGCAATTTCTTATGGAGTTTTGAAGTTTGAAGAGTTGTTGGTTTTACCAAATGTGTATACAAGTTTTGTTCCATTTTGAAGTCAAGGTGGAGATTGAAGAATATGTCTTCAAAATTCAACAATCTTTTATTCAAAGGCTGCAACACTTATTTTCAAATGGCTGCTAAAGATGATATTCAAAGATGTGGCTGCAACACTTATTTTCAAATGACTGCTAATCAATTTTCAAATGTGGCTTGTAAAGAATTCAACATATGAGCCATTTTTTCTTAAATGGCATGTAGAAATTTTAGTATAAATAGGTTAGAAGATCATTGATGCAAACCACACCAAAAACATCAAAACACATCTCTCACATCCAATTTCTTCTCTTGTAAATACATAAGAGTTTAATAAACTCTTTGTATTTTTATATTCTTCAAACATTTTGTAAACACCACCAAAATATAGTGAATTGGTTCTCGGCTTCCTCCGCCCGTGGTTTTTCCCGATTTGGGTTTTCCACGTAAATCCCCGTGTCTCTATTTTATTTACTTCATTCGTATTTTTGTTGTGATTATTATCGTTCGATAATTTTGATCCCATTCCGCATTGAGCTAATATTGTCTAAAGTCAATTCGGATCCGTCGTATTTTACAACAGGCCATAAAAGTTGTAAAGAATTTCGAGAAAGGATCCATAATGCCAATGTATATTGAGAAAAAAAATCTGAAAAAGGCAATGTATTTTTCAGGTCAAGTATCCAACAGCACCCAAACCTAGCTTACATTATAATCCTAAAAAATAGTTGCATTGTACATCATCAGTAGGTGTATGTAACTTTGATTCTTATTAGAAATGTAAAGATATCAACAAGTTAATTGTGTGACAAATTATAACACCTAACGTATGTAACTTTGATTTGTATTAGAAATGTAAAGACATCAACAAGTTAATTGTGTGACAAATTATAATACCTAATGAGTATCAAGTACCAAAGCTTTTTAGCCGAGATATTCCCTGTCCATTTCGGGTCAGACCACTTCATTTCAGGTTGGACCACTTCATACAGTGTGGTAAAATCGGAATAAACGATAGAAAGTATTGATATGATGTTGAAAAATTATAATGTTAATCGGTGGTGTGGCAATCACATTCCAGGTAACTTCAACAACATCATTCAAAAACAAAACTTCAAAAAGTGGATTATTTCAACGATTACAGAAAAACACAAATCACTTCTACGAATCGCATTCCATATTACTTCTACCAATCAGTTTATGGAAAATTTAATTGGGAGAATAAACCATCGTGGGGTGCAAACAGCCTTAAGCTTCGCTTGCTCCAAATCCTCCCATCTAAGATGCGACTAGCTACGGATCCTCCCATCTCAGCTCTAACATCTAGAAATCCAGATCTTATGATGATAAAGCTCAAAGTACGGTTCATGTGTAAAAGGAAGAAGACATGATAATAAAGATAAGAAGATGTGGGGTTCAAACAGCCTTAAGCTTCGCTTGCTCCGAATCCTCCCATCTAAGATGCGACTAGCTACGGATCCTCCCATCTCAGCTCCAACATCTAGAAATCCAGATCTTATGATGATAAAGCTCAAAGTACGGTTCATGTGTAAAAGGAAGAAGACATGATAATAAAGATAAGAAGATGTGGGGTTCAAACAGCCTTAAGCTTCGCTTGCTCCGAATCCTCCCATCTAAGCTGCGACTAGCTCCGGATCCTCCCATCTCAGCTCCAACTTCTAGAAATCCAGATCTTATGATGATAAAGCTCAAAGTACGGTTCATGTGTAAAAGGAAGAAGACATGACAATAAAGATAAGAAGATGGAATCAGGTAGATACAATCAGGAGATAAAGTTCAAATTGGGGAAGGGTAATGTAGTCAATTAATAAGGTATTTTGTATTTTATGAAATTTATGTAATATAAATTGTCACTAATTATATATATATATTAATTTGCAACTTCTATTTGTGAGAGGAAGTTATTGTTCAATTTGTTTTGCTTATTCCAGAGTCTAAACAACTAAATCCAGATCATGGTACATTTGCTAAATCATTTTATACAAATTTCAAATAACCTTTTATTTGAAAATAGCAATTTTGGTTTTTTTATAGTAAGTTTTTATATTTACGTTTTTCCCCTCAACTAATTTCGAATTAATTGTTTTCATCCCTATTTATTATAAAGTTATTTTATTGGTATTTTGTAAGTTACGATTCCGGTCCCTTATTATATTTTAAACTTACATTTTTCGTCCCTTACATAATTTTTTTTAGTCGAGCTGCGTTTTCCAATATATCGGGCTTCCGCGGCATCGCACGGACAGTCCAAACCCTAGTTTAAGTTAAAATACAAAATTGGATATAGATGTGAATACTCTAGTTTTATAAGGATATCTATGTGATTATAATTTTTTCAAGCAATATCTTAGTTTTACAAGGATATGCATGAATTTTTGCCTTGATTTTAATTCTAGAAAAAAAAATTAAAATCACATTTTAAGTAGAACTCATGCAGTCTTGACTTTCAAGTGTCAAACTAGGTGAATTTCCCTTGAAGCTCAATCAAAGTACATTTTCCAGCCCCTTTTTATCTCGATGCTTTGCTCCATCTAAGGCTAGGGCTAGGCAGTTAATCTCCCCAACATTCTAAAATTCTTTTAATTAAAAACAAATTAAAAGAAATTCCACTCTAAAATTCTTCTCATTAAATTTTATAAAAATCTTTAAAATTAAAAGAAATTCAATGAGTTGAAAAATAAAACATAAAAAATTCAAGAAACATTAAGTTGAAAAGTGGGATAATCATATAATCATCTGTGTGGCTACAAATCAACCATTCCGGTAAAAGAACATTACAAATCATATTTGTACGTAGACTTTTGAACCCAAAAATTCTTTGCATTTAAAAAAAAAAATGTAAAAGATTTCATTCAAATATCTGCCTTCGAGATTTCAAGAGAAATTACTCCCGGAGCCAAAGACCCAACCCCAAGAATGAAACCAGAGACCCAAACACGACACCAAATTCTTAGAAAGGATAAACGACAACAAGTGTTCAAGTATGGTATACATATCATTCAAAAGGTAAGAGAGTTCTTGATTTTTTTGCAAGAGCGGTCAACTATAACTTTTAAGTGGGGTTTGTAGCCATATTTATTTTGTAAAGTAATCATTTTTAATAGTAAAAAGAAGTGGTAGCCATCTTAGTGGGGTCAAGTACTTCATCTCCTTGGCATAAGGTGCTGCTGCCCGTGACACCTGCCAGTGATGTCAAGAGCTACGTACTGAGGGTGCGATTTCTCCGGAACCTACAACGTAGTAGGCAAAACCGGAAAAGGACAAAAACAATACGAAAACAAAAATCTTTCCCGTCCGTGTTTGAATGTTGAATATTCATGAATAAATCTGCCTGTTTTTCCTACTTTGGGAGTACCTGGAATTTACCTAGAGAATGTAATGGACTTTTCCTCTTATTAAGTAACCAACATTCTGTTTTATAGTCAACAGAATCTTATCTATATATCCTGAACATCCTACGCCTCAATAATACATGTTCTTACCCCTTGCTAATTCTTTTGCCAGGATTTCAGTAAATGATTTTTAAGAATCTTCAAGAATGATGACGCCCATATGTAAGTCTTTTTTCTGTTATTCGTAACATTTATACTAGAGTGTAACGTTTCACATTCTGATGCAAAAAGAGGCTTGCTACGAGAATTGGGAATAGCAGTGTGGGGTTTTTCCCGCTTGTAGTTTCCTCATCTGTGGTCCTCCTTGCAACTGACGCCTTGTTTCATTGTACTTCTTACCAGTTATTGGTTTCATTACGCATGTGGATCACAGAAAGTTAATCCAGCTGGTACCAGATGAGGTGAAGAAAACGTGGGATGAGTGGGCACTGCGTGGACTGCTTTTGATAAGCCTTTCTTCACAAATCATCTTATGTTTGCTAGGAAAAATTCGGAAATACAATCCAAGAACACGAATCAGAATCACTCTGTGGTGTAACTACTTATTGGCTTACGCAGTCGCAGCAGCAGCACTTGGTATTATTACTCGAACTGCCTTAGATGTATGCAGCAACTCGCCTTCCATTAATTCACGACATAAAAAAGTCAACAGTAGTGAGCTCATGTCGTTTTGGGCGCCATTTCTCCTCCATCACATTGGTGGTCCAGATACAATCACCGCGTTTGCATCAGAAGACAACGAGCTTTGGTTAAGACACTTTGTAGAGACTGCATTTCAATCGGGAGTAGCACTGTATATCCTTTTGTTGTCCTGGCCAGGTTGTTTTCATCTCCCACAACTAAGCATATTGGTTTATGTATCTGCTTTGATCAAGTGTTTCGAACGTGTTAAAGCTCTAAGGTTAGCAAACACTGAGCATCTCCGTGACTCGATGCTTGGTCCTGCAGACCCTGGTCCTAATTATCCCAAATTCCTGGAGGATCTTCACTTCAAAAAGTCACAGGGTTATACTGTGAGCGTTGAGGCGATCCCCGAGCCCGCTCTTGCGCCAATTGATCATACGTATGCTCAAGGAAGCAACGAAATATCTATAGCTTATGTTTTATTCCAAAGATTCAAGCGGCTTTTTGTTGATCTCATCCTCACGTTTGAGGATCGGGATATTAGCTTATCCTACTTCCGCCATTTCGAATCAGGTGATGCTTTTCGTGTTGTTGAGATTGAACTTGCATTTGCTTATGACATGCTTTACACCAAGGCGAGTGTGGTGTACACGATTATGGGGCTCATGCTTCGCGTTACTAGCGTTTTTCTCCTTTTTCTAGTACCAGTGGGATTTTATTTTCTCATTGATATGAGTCAGCACCATGTGGTTGATGTTGCAATCACCTACCTATTAATTGGTGCAGCCATCTTGATGGAAATCTTTGCAGTTATTACCATGCTTCGATCTGATTGGACAGATCACTGGTTGAGCCAACGGAAGCACACTAGGAAGAGCCTCATATTCCCCTTCTTGAAGCAACCAAGTAAACAAAGGTGGTCCAGTTTAATTGGACAGTTAGACCTACTAAGTGTTGCACTCGAGGAGAAGCCTGGTAGATTGATGGCAATTCAGAAATTCTTTGGGGTAGATAATTATCGAGTAAGGTACCGTTACAAAACATACAGGAATGTTTCTGTTGGCCTGCGAGAGTTGATTTACAGGCAGTTTCGTGAATTCATGGGTAAAAACTCGGATCCCAAAGATTTATGTACTCATAAAGGTAGTTATGCCCTCCGAAATAACCACGCCCTTTTATGGAGTATCAACAAGGTGGAATTCGATCAGAGCATTCTTATATGGCACATTGCTACTGCTCTTTGCTATCACTCAGAGGATGATGAAGATAAAGATCTTATCGGTCGTACTGAAAGCAAGCACATTTCTGATTATCTTTTGTACCTTCTCGTATCATATCCAGCTATGTTGCCGATAGGTATTGGCATGATCAGGTACCGCGACACATGTGCTGAAGCCATGCGTTTCTTTAAAGAAAAAGCCCCTACTTTTTCCAGCAAATCTGAGGCCTGTACAAAGATGCTTGAAGTTGATTGTCTTGAAGTGTTGCCTAGCAAAGTGAAGGGGGATCGATGCAAATCAGCACTTTTTGATGGTTGCAGGCTGGCGTTTACTTTGAGATCAGAGATACAAAAGGGTAGCATGTGGAAAGTCGTGTGTCAAGTATGGATTGAGATCCTAGCGTATGCTGCTACTCACTGCAGAGGGTTTCACCATGAGCAGCAGCTTCGGAAAGGAGGTGAGTTCCTAACTCATGTTTGGCTTCTCATGGCTCATTTAGGCATAACCGAGCAGTTACAGGTATCTCAAGGCCATGCTAGGGCTAGGATCAATGTATCATAATCATATATAACAATGATTTAGCCATTCACATTCTTCCATTATTAGCGGTAATAAAACATGATGAATGGAAAAAGTATTTGGGATAATTTCATATATATATCCTAAATAAAATGCTAAATATCATATTTACCCAATCATAAATTTAAATATCATATATACCCTAAATAAACATATAAAATACTCCGTATCATATTTACCGAAAACCTTTTTAACCACTTTTAGTCAATATTATTATCAAGTGACTATTATACACTTATTATAAATATACGTACACAAGCACCATTCCAAAAAAATAATCCAATATTAAGATAACTTGTGATGCATGACGCGCAATTTTGGCAATGGAGAGACCAATGCTAATGTTAGAATAAGCAAAAGACATGATGGTAGCGACTATAGAAAATGAATGATGGCTTGTGGAAGTCTGGTATTTGGTTCAAAATGTTCTTTATAAATCCAAAAATTAACATATAAGGAGTGTTCAGTGTGTGACACCCTGGTCATGGTCGTGTTTTTAAAAGTAGCTTCATCGTCTAATAGCCTTGTTCAAACAAACTAAAGAATTTGAAGTTTATGTTTACAAAGTCCGATGAGGACTTGTAATCTAGTTAGTAATTCTCACACCATGCTAATTAACAAAGTGATAGTCTATCTAATGCTTACTCCAACAAGAGTTTTGGATTAAGCTATCCCACATAATTTGTATTTAAGACCTCCTACCATAATAATGTTAAAGATTCATCAAGGAATTCAATTCAAATGGTCTATATCAATCCACAATTATTTACGCATCAAGTAGATATGTTGGGATATAACAAAACGAGTTAAGCACTTCAAACAAATCGATATTTGATTTCGGTCGAATAAAATTACCGAAAAAACGGTAAACGAAAATGTAAAATCGGAACACAATATTTAACATGGTTCACACGATCTGTCTGATCGGCTAATCCACGGGCGAACGAGAGAGAGAGTATTTTATTAACACTGAGAAAAAAAACTACAATCATACAAGACTAAACTGCACTTGTATTCTGACTGCTCACAAGAAAATATCACTCTCACTTTTAGCTGCCAAACTGGACTCTACACAAAAGACTACCTCACTAGACTGTGATGTATATCTATGTATTTGTGTTTGTGTTGTGTGGTGAATTTTGTCATTTCCTCAAATGAAGGCCTCCTATATATACACATTTGAGTGTGTATATAATATAATAAATTAACCTAATCTTTGAAAATGTCATCACCAAACTTCACCTAATCTTTGAATATGTCATCACCAAACTTCACCTAATCTTTGAAAAAATCTTCACCTAACAAATCTCCCACTTGAATATTTTGAACAACATAGTCTTTCTCTACCGTCCAACTCTTGCAACAATTCTTCAATCTCTCTCATTCCTGCCATGCCTCTTTTTGAAACTTCTAGAAGGCCAGTTGAAGCCATACAAAACTTCAACTTATCTGTGGTAACCACATTGGTGAACATATCTGTTGGATTCTTCGTTCCAAAGAATTTCTTCAGATTCAGAGTTCCATCATTTATTAACTCTCGAATGAAATGGTACCTCATCTGAATGTGTTTCGTTCCATTATGAAACAACGGATTCTTTGCCAGGTGAACTGCACTCTGGTTGTCACAATGCAGTACACAATCCTCCTGTTGCATTCCAAGTTCTGATAGGAAGGTCTTCAACCATATAATCTTTTTGGCTGCTTTTACAATATCCATGTATTCTGCTTCTGTGGTTGAAAGAGCAACACTCTTCTGTAACCTGGACATCCAACTGATTGTCGTACCTCCGATTATGAATACATAACCTGTTGTGCTCTTACCCGAATCCACACATCCACTCAAATCTGCATCGGCGAACCCTTCTAAAATCACCCCCTTTCTTTGAAGCACAGGGCAATCTCAGCTGTTCCTTTCAAGTAGCGTAACAGCCACTTTACTCCTTCCCAATGCTCTCTTCCTGGATTTGACATAAACCTGCTCACAACTCCCACTACATGAGCAATATCTGGTCTTGTGCATACCATTGCATACATCAAACTACCAACTGCAGATGCATAAGGAACTTTAGCCATATGTTCTTTGTCTTCTTCCGTCTTTGGGGATTGCTTCTTTGAGAGTTTCAATTGACTTCCCAAAGGTGTACTTCTTGCCTTGGCATCTGCATGCTGAATTTTTCTAAAACTTTCTTGATGTACTTCGTTTGTGAAAGTTTTAATGTACCGGTAACTCTGTTCCTGGCTATGATCATGCCCAATATCTGCTTAGCAGCCCCTAGGTCCTTCATCTCGAATTCTCTGGACAACTGCTTCTTAAGCTTTTGTTGATCTCTTGCATGTCGGATCCAGCGATCAACATGTCGTCAGCATACATTAACAGGATAATATATGAGGAGCTGAATTTCTTCAAGTAACAACAGTGATCCATCTCACATCTGCGATACCCACTCCTTTGCATGAAGCTATCAAACTTCAAGTACGACTGTCTTGGAGCTTGCTTCAATCCATACAGACTTTTCTTCAGTTTACACACCATATTTTCCTTACCGACTGTGGGAAAACCTTCTGGTTGTACCATGTAGATGTCTTCTTCCAGGTTGCCATGGAGAAAAGTTGTTTTCACATCTAGCTGCTCTAGATGGAGATCTTCAGAGGCTACAATACCCAAGACCATTCTGATTGTAGTCATCTTCACAACTGGGGAGAAGATCTCATTATAATCAACCCCTCTTTTCTGTTGGAACCCCTTGACCACCAACCGTGCCTTGTATCTTTTACTGCCATCAATCTCATCCTTAACCCGAAACACCCACTTGTTCTGCAGTGTTTTCTTCCCTGTTGGGAGCTTAACTAAGGACCAAGTGTGGTTCTTGTCAAGTGAGCTCAATTCGTCTTCCATAGCCTTCTTCCACTGTATGGAATCTTTCATCCTTAAGGCCTCTGGATAGGACTCAGGTTCACCATTCTCAGTCAACAACAAGTAATTAGCTGAAGGAGAATACCTGACTGGAGGTCTTCGTACTCTAGTAGATCTACGAACAGTAGGAGTTGAGGTCTCTGCATCATCTGTAACCCCGTCTTCAGAACTACTGTCATCTGTGCTCCCACTATCTCTATATATATCAGAGCTCCCACTGCTTCCTGAACTTTCACCTATCTCTGGAGTACTAATAGGTTTCACAACGTCATCTTCAGAGATCTCTTCAAACTTGACTTGACTTTCTGCTTTCTCTGGTTGCTTATTTCCACCTGAGCTTTCTGTAAGTTCATCTTTATATAGGACATTCTCGTTGAATACCACATACCGGCTTCTGATAACCCTTTTATTTTGGTTCTCCCAGAAGCGGTACCCCCATGTCATCCAACCCATAGCCTATAAAAGTGCATTTCCTTGCCTTTTCTTCTAGCTTGTCTCTCTACGAGTCTTTAACTTTGACATATGAGACACAACCGAAAACCTTCAAGTGTTTGAGAGAAATCTCACGACCTTGCCATTCCTCTTCTGGAATCTTGAACCCTATGGGGACTGAGGGTCCTCTGTTGATCAAATATACTACTGTGTTGACCGCATCTGCCCAGAACATCTTGGGCAAACCTGCATGCAGTCTCATGCTTTTAGCCCTCTCGTTCTATATACGGTTCATCTTCTCAGCTACTCCATTATGCTGAGGTGTCTCTGGAACCGTCTTCTGCATTCTGATTCCTTAGTCAGCACAGTAATCAACAAATTCTTTGCTACTGTATTCGCCCACATTGTCTGATCTGAAACACTTGATCTTCAAGTCTGTTTCATTTTCCACAGTAGCCTTCCATTTCTTGAAAGTATTGAAAACTTCAGACTTATGCTTCAAGAAATAAACCCAAACCTTCCTTGTGCAGTCGTCTATGAACGTGACATAGTATCTGGATCCTCCCACTGAAGAAACTGAAGTGGGACCGTAGACATCTGAATGAACTAGCTCCAACTTCCCGGACGTGGGCTGATGACCAACCTTCTTGAAAGTAACTTTCTTCTGTTTGCCAAGAACACATGGCTCACAGAAATCGACTTTCACCGTCTTCAGCTCTAGTATTCTTCCTTTGGAAACTAGCATCTTCATTCCCTTCTCACTCATATGCCCAAGTCTTTGGTGCCATAAAGTGGATGCCCCAACTTCTTCAACAGCGTGTGCTTCGGCATCAGAAACTTCCACTATATAAAGTGTACCCCGCTTCCATCCTCTAGCAACAACTAACTTCCCTTTTGTCACCTTCCACTGATGATCACTAAATGTAACATGGTGACCTTCATCATCAAGCTTCCCCACGGATATTAACATCCTCTTCAACTCAGGAATGAACTTGACATTCTTCAAAGTCCAATCTGTACCTAAAGTTGTCTTGAGGACCACATCCCCAACACCTGTAATATCCAGGCTCTTGTTATCTGCTAGTCTGACCTTTCCTTCGTACTGCCGGAAATTCTACATTACTTCTCTGGAATGACTAGCATGGAACGACGCACCAGAATCCATGATCCAGGATTATGTTGAGTTTTCAACACAGCAAATGGGCGCATCATCTTCAGAATCTAGTGCCATATTGACTTCCTTCTTTTCTTTGTCTGTCGAATGCTTTGGGCACTGATTTCTGGAATGACCCTTCTCTTTGCAGTTCCAACAGGTAACATCAGTCCTGTTTTTTTGACCACCTCTCTTTCTCGACTTCGATCTTCCTCTACCACCGCCTCCTCTGTTGGACCTCCTTCCCCTGTCTTCAGTACTTAGAAGACTACTGGAAGATTCACCGGTACTCCGTCTGCGCACATCCTCACTAAGGATTAAATTTCGAATGCTTTCAAACGTCAGCTTAGCACCTCCGACTGAACTGCTGACTGCAGTAACCGTACCAGACCAACTTTCAGGCAAAGATGATAGTAGCAGCAAAGCCTGAACTTCATCTTCAAATTTAATATCAACCTATATTAACCTCGACAATATTGAATTGAATTCATTTATATGATCAGTTGCTGAACTACCCTCCATCATCTTCAAATTCACCAACTGTCTGATCATAAAAACTTTCTTCAATTCCGAGGGTTTCTCATACATGTCAGATAGCGCCTTGATCAACCCATGAATTGTCTTCACATTGACAATGTTGTAAGCAACGTTCTTTGCCAATGACAACCTCACCACACCAAGAGCCTGCCGGTCTAACAATTCCTAATCCTTCGGATTCATGAGAAAAGGCTTCTCTTCAGACAGAGGTTCATGTAACCCCTTTTGCTAGAGATAGTATTCGATTTGCATTTTCCAGAAACCGAAATCGTGACCATCGAATTTGTCGATCTTAACTCTCCATCTTCAGCCATAGCTCGAAAAAACAATATTTTATAAGGCCAATCGAAACCTCGTTTCTGATGTGGAAGATCAGACTAAGCTGCAACCACAGAGCATACAAGAGATACGACTTCCTTTAAACCCAGAGCTCTGATACCAGTTTATTGAGATATAACAAAACGAGTTAAGCACTTCAAACAAATCGATATTTGATTTCGGTGACACGAGCGGAATAAAATTACCGAAAATACGGTAAACGAAAATGTAAAATCAGAACATAATATTTAACGTGGTTCACACGATCTGTCTGATCGGCTAATCCACGAGCGAACGAGAGAGAGAGAGTATTTTATTAACACCGAGAAAAAACACTACAATCATACAAGGCTAAACTGCACTTGTATTCTGACTGTTCACAAGAAAATATCACTCTCACTTTTGGCTGCCAAACTGGACTCTACACAAAAGACTACCTCACTAGACTGTGATATATATCTATGTATTTGTGTTTGTGTTGTGTGGTGAATTTTTCCATTTCCTCAAATGAAGGCCTCCTATATATACACATTTGAGTGTGTATATAATATAATAAATTAACTTAATCTTTGAAAATGTCATCACCAAACTTCACCTAATCTTTGAATATGTCATCACCAAACTTCACCTAATCTTTGAAAAAATCTTCACCTAACAAGATAAAGTAAGAGTTTCTATTTAAAAATTATAAAGAGTGCGATGGTTATGAGATCGTCGACGTGTTTGTGGAATGAGATTGGAGGATTATGCAATTTTGAAGCTAAGGGTATTGTGGTCAATCTAAGTTTTATTAATAATTAAAAATAACTAAAAATATTAAAAATTATAATAAATGGTTTTGGGCAAATATGATATGTTGAATGTTTATTTAGGGTATATATGATATTTACATTTTAGATAGGGCAAATATGATATTTAGCTATTTATGTAGAGTATATCTAAAATTATCCCAAAGTATTTAGCCATATGTTCGTAATATTATATGAAGCATTTTGATTTATTCTTGAAACTTTAAAAGTGCAAATGATAAAGTTTTCGATACAACTCATCTTATGCAATACTAATTCTAATAAAAAAACACACAATAACCAGAAACTAACACTCCAACGTTAAGTGGCTTTAGCAGCGACATTAGTTGTCGCCCATAATGGCTCATCATGTCACACCTAATTAAAGACATTAGCACTTACATGTCAACGCTAAAAAGTCACTGATAATGTCTCGTCACTATTGCCAAAATGTCGCTGCTAAGTGGTATCACTGTTAAAGGGGATGCCACTAAATATTCAATGTAGCTGGTAATAGTATCGTTGTTAACAGTGTCGTCAGTATTAACTTTTTGATGCTAAAGGTGTCGTCAGTAATAGTGTCGCCCCCATTGGTAAGTTTCGTTGCTAATGGTGTCGCACCTAATAGTATTTTTTAGCTTTAGTTATATTAAATGCATTAAGTCCTTCATGATGAGCTTAATCAATTCAATCATTGCAGAAATGCAAGAATTTAAATAAGTACTTACATTATCCAAAAAACACAAACTATTACACATAATCCATAATATATGTTTTCAAGTTATTTCTAGCACAACGTCTACAAGATAATAAATAAAACATAAACTACTTGTCACTATTACCGTTGTCATCCTCGTTCCCCTCGTTTTTATGATCATCTTCTTGCAACTTTCAAATAAAGTCCTTAAGTTTGTCAATTTTTGTCAGGTTGCTAAACAAGCGGTCAAGATGATCCAACTAGAAAATAAACCAAAATATCAAATTAACAAAGTATCAAACTTCCAAATTCATAATAAATGCATTAAGTCATTGTCAAATAAGTCACAAATAAACAAAACTACCAAACTAACATTAACCAAGCTACTAAACTATTAGTGTATCGAAAGAAACCAAAATATAGAATTACCAAAACTACAAAGTTCACAACCAAACTACCAAAGTAGCATAAACTAATCTACTAAACTATCAACGTATCGAAATAAACAAAAATATCAAATTACCAAACTACCAAGTTCACGGAAAATGCATTAAGTTATTAACAATAAGTTATTAACACATAAGTCACAACATAGACCAAAGTAGCATTAAACAAACAACTAAACGATCAATGTATCAAAAAAAACCAAAATATCAAATTAAAAAACTATCAAATTCACAACACATGTATTAAGTCATAAAAAATAAGTCACAACTAACGCGAGTACTTTGTGATGGTTATGATGACTATTGAGCAAGTGTGGAGCCTAATGTGAATCGATGAAGACATTGCGACCGAAGAAGATCTGCAGGCTGGAGCAACCAAGAACATAGGCAAGGAAGTCAGTAAGGTTGGAAGGGTTGCACTCCAAACGGATTAGTTTCCTCATACGAGGAACGTCCTTGGCCTCGGTTGGGCGAACCGAAGCGGATCCACAGTTGGAAGAAAGTATCACGAGTTGGGTAGATCTCACCCAGAATGGCAGAAGTACTTATCCAAGTAGATCAGTAGAAGAGTTGGATCCGAAGAATATTGAATCGGCAATTCACACCTCCTTTGGATCATAGGATACTTCTTCGGATGGAAATGCGAAACATAAGCATCCAAAACAAGCACTAGGAGGTGCTAGTAATCAAGGAGGTCTTTAGACCGAGGAGGTTACCAGACATGATATTTGTGACAAAATGAGAACTCCATGACGGACCAAGAGTTGTGTCAGAAAAAAACCAATCTTCTATATCTTCTATCGACTGCAGTTCACGGTGACAACAGTAGTTTGGGCTACGGTCAGAGGAGTGAATCGGCACCAAAAGAAAATAATACAGCAGTATCTTCATACCAAAGTTTATATCAGACCGAAGAGTTTCCTCAAGTCAAGAGTTAGCCAGTCACCAAGATTTAGTCCGACAGAAAAGCGGAAGCATAGTCCGACAATTACACGGTCTCGTCGGGGGGCAAGTCACTCAACTGCAGTCCAAGAGATGGTCATCAAACAGAATAAGGATTCTTCGGTTGTACCTTATGTTGGTGTTGTCACTTCGGGGATCAAAATTACCTTGGGAATACGCATAGGCAGACTCAAATATGTTAGGGTAGCATTGGATGCATGGTATGGTCGCTTCACAAACTATAAATCGACTAGGTGCTCAGGCCTAACTCAAATGTGTTAGGGCAGCATGGGATGCATGACATGGGATCCATACGTATTTAGCTTTCCATCTTTGTGTTATAAATATATCTCATTTTCCTTCACAATCAGATATGTTAAACGTTTAATTTTCAAAGTGTGAACATTGTGTAGATGATAGTCTTCATTTCTCTCTTGTAAATATTGAAGTTTATTAATGAAAATTTCTTGATTCTCACTATCGACATAGCTTGACTCATTATCAAGTGAACCACTTCATATCTTTGTGTTTCTTAGCTTTGTTTTCGGTATTCCTTTCTAGTCTAGATAGTTGTGTGTGTTAATCGTTTGTTGAAGTTCTTAGTCGTGGTTGATTGATGCCTCTTCGGCAAAGTTAGTGAGGCTGTGTACCAATCCCAACAATGACTGACCCGGTAAGTAAGAAGTATTAATGGAACTCGATGTTCTAGACATTTTACATCTCATCCCTCTTTTATGTCCTTGCAGAGCGCCCATCACTTTTTCAAATACAAATGTCTCACTTACTTGAGTGTTTAATGAGGCATAGACATCATATTAATTGGCAAGCTCACGCGCCAAAGCATTCTATAATTTACAAAGATGATTACTGTTGGAAACAGTGTCCAAGGTCATTAACTATTTGTGATATTTCTAAGAATAGCAGGGTCCTTTTGGGTTGCCCTCATGATCCAATAAACACAAATAGTGACAGAAATAATTTGAGTGAAATTAGTTTATTAAAATGTCATGTTATGATAAATCAATAAGAAACTAATTAGTAATTAATTTGGAACTAATTCGGATTTAATTTGGAAGAAATTAATTATAGGGACGGGATGTTAATTAATTAAAGAGTTCAATTAATAGAATCAGTTCATGGGTTAAGTGTAAAAAAGCACCTAGTTTGGAACCCTAATTGGCTTCACTATAAATAGATAGCTAAGGATCAAACGCTAATCATCCCTCGCCTCCTCTTGAGCCGCCAAAACCCCTCCCTCTCTCCCATTCCGTGAAAATCACAACCCTCTTTAGGGTTTTGTGATCTTTTACCTCATCCTCGGTGCAACCTCTGTCAGTATGGTTTTCTGGAATTCTTGGGTGTGAATCAAAAGAGGGATTATGGTTTGGATCCTGTTCATCCAACTCAAAGTGGCAAGAACAAGATCTCAAGCAAGGAGATCCCTAGAAAATAGAGAGGTACCATTCTGTGTTCATCCTTTTAGTTGATATAATGGCTATGAACTGTATGATTCTGAATATGTTTTGTATGAACTTATGATTTGATCTTGTTAAGTCTTCTGCTGTGAAAATGTTTTGTTATTATGATCAAATCCTTCAACTACATAGATTAATATATTTTATTTAAAGTAACAAATAAAAAAAATACTTCTAACTATAAGCAAAAAAACAATGTACTTACATATTTCTAAATGTAACTTGAGATTCATGACTCTAAACCGAAGCGTAGTGCGGCCAAAGTGGACTCTCATGTCTTGACTGAGGCACAACCTGATGGCTAGGGTCAAGAGGAGACTTCGATCAAATCAATAGAAGCGCTTTATGATCATAGTTGTAACTCCGGTCGATTCAATATATTGTCTAAATACTTGGATTAAGGAGACTGTGGAGCGTAAGTTATCATTAAAAGTTTGCATTGAATCTGGTAACAAGCTAATCATATGAAAATATTAATGGAAGATATACCATCTGAAGTGGTGAACCAACAAAAGAGAAACTTATCAGGAGTTGGTACACATTGGCGACTAGAGTGAACCGATATAGCCCGAGACTAAGGAGGTTCACGACCAAGGTGATTCACATACCAGGGAATCCCTCGTCTGAGGCAACTCATATTCGAAACATTCCCTAACCAAAGAGGTGACTGACCAAAGAAGTCTTGGACTGGTCTTCGGTCATTGTGGCAACTTCTGATGCAAGAAGGGTTTGTGTGACTTTGGATGGTGTTGGCTTCAAGGAGCATGACACACTATCTTGTTAACGGATTTTTCGAGATCTGGTCTGAAGGTCCATACCGCTAGGGTGGTTGTAAGGTTGAGAGTTTATCATATAAATCTAATGTTAATGATGCTAACTGTTTTCATATATAATGGGTGTCATCTCTAGAGAATGGGAGTGCTTGTCATAGAGTGAATCAATCTTTGTAACCTTGGAACTTCTATTATTTTCCAAGCTAGAAAATAAGAATACTCCCCTCACCGATAGATGTAGGCCATGTTGGACCAAACCACATATATCTTTGTTTCTTTTGTCTCGGTGATTATGAAAGTTGTTTCACGCATTTCTCGATTTTATTCCATTCGCAGAGTCTTGGTTTCTCATTTACAATCCTAGCACAGACAATCTGCACCCGACAAGTGGTAGCAGAACTATTTTTTGGTTCTTGGTCTGTTGATTAAAGATGTCTACTCAGAAGTTCGAGTTTGAGAAATTTAACGGGTAATGACTTTACCTTATGGAATGTAAAGATGAAGGATCTTCTGGTTCAATAGGGCTGGCTCTATGGCATTGGAAGGAGAAGCGAGCTTCCCAAAAGACATGGATGACACAAAGAAGAAGGATATTCTTGCAAAAGCACATAGTGTGATTTTCCTAAGCTTGGGTGATGAAGTTTTAAGGGAGATTGTTGATCAGACATCTACTTCTAGTCTATAGGTGATGTTGTTAGCGTGTAACCAGAAAAAATCTCTCACAAAAAAGTTGTATAAAAAATGAAGTTTGTATACTCTAAGAATCTTTGAAAGCACTCCAGTTAGAGACCACCTTGGTGCCTTCAATTGGATCATTTTGGATCTGCAAGGTGTTCCAGTGAAGATCGACGATAAGGATCCGGCATTTAATTCTGCTATGTTTAATTCCAAACTTGTATGAAAATTCAGTTGATACCAGGCTCTATGGTATGACAACAATTATAGTGAACGATGTAAGGATTCCTTTTTTCCAAGAAACTCAAGAGGAGAGTTTCAGTTGGAGAAGAGGGCTCCAATTCAGGCTTGTTTGTGACCAGAAAAAGAATAGCAGAAAGAGGTGGAGGTAATCAAGGAAAGACACGTTGCAAGTCAAAAGCTTCTGCCAAGGCTAAATATTATAACTTTTGGATCTATATGCTCAAGAATCATTTTAGAATGGTGTCTACTAATAACATATGATACTATAGGGTCACACCTTAAGCAAGTTGGCGTATATTGAATACTTATTATTAATATGATTATTAATAAATAATCAACTCTTATATTTAATTAGAGAGTAATTATTGTTATATGAAAATAATAATTAAAAAGGGAATAAGATAGTTATTATCATATATTATGATTTAATAAGTCATGTACAAGTTTTTGGACACCTTGGTTTCCACTCAACTTTCTAGTTATATGAGTACGTCTAGTTTGTGAAACTAGATTGTCATTTTGTGTTTTTCCTAAGGGTTGGCCATTTTTTTGGTAAAGAGATGGGAGGTTGTTTGTCAACCTTCCTCTTACACCACACATTCCTTTTACATGCCATCACTTTGCATTTAATGGAGGTATGAGTCTTATATCTCATGTGTGAGTATATACGAGAGTGTAAGACCAAAAACTAAGTTAGTTTTTTTCCAATCATATCCTTGGAACTGTTGGCTTTCTTCTCTCCCCCTCTTGTCTTTCTTTTGAAACTAGTTGCAAGTATAAGTGGTGTAAAAGCACTCCTCCTTTAGTGCTTAATTGTGTTAAGCACTTAAATGCTTAAGAAGTCATAAATACAAACGGGAACTAGCATTCCTCTGTGCCTTACTGATAACACCTAGCAATGTTAGCCATTTAAGGTTAATGCCATTAAGTTTGCGTAAACATGAAATCTTCATATTCAAATTTAAAACACGCAAATTAAAGAATAGATCATGACTTAGCGACGCTAACCCCTTAGGTTAGCGACGCTATGCTCAGATAAAGATAAAACCTTCAATTTCAAAATTCAAATCGTGAGAAACGGGGCCGGATGACGAGTTAGCGATGCTAACCCCTAAAGTTAGCGACGCTAACCTCAAATTTCACCATTATAAATACCAGACTCCCGTCCGACTTTTCAAGCATCCCTGGGTATCAATATGGGAACCTATGGTCTATTTTTGTCTCTTTTCAGTTCAAAGTGATAGGTTTGGTTTAGATTTAGTTTTCTATTGTTTTTATCAACTCGGTATCGAGGTATTCCGCAATTGGGATTTTCGTCGATTACTCGATGTTTTTGTTTAGATCTCAGGACAATCATTCGATTCCTGTAGATTCTTTTGTTATATTTGGATAGTTGATTGTATTGATTTTTATTTTATAAAGGAAGCATTATGTTTAATTGTTTTCTCGATCTACAATCAGATCTGAGTTTGTTTGTTTGGTTTATTTGATTTTGGTGTTTTCCACGTGTAACACCCGATTTCTCATACAAAGTACACCCAAAAATTTTCAAACAATTATACATTAAATGGGTATACTTGTACTCAAATCACGGATCAAGATGTTATCATCACAAGTAATTATACAAAAGGTCCTTACAATTTTTAACCAGGCATTACAAATAAATCAAAAACAGCTAAAGGACAGGCTCTAAACTTGTCCATCTCTCTTTATCACATGTCTTCCCCTATCACTGCTAAAAATACCTGCAAAACAACACAACACTCAAGTGTAAGCTTATAAAGCTTAGTGAGTAAATCTCAATCACTCTCCATGAATCTTTATCAATAAATATCCTCCACATTCTCTTTTGCTAATCTCATTATCAACATCCATCATCTCTTAAATCGGAAACCTGCAAACATATTAGCTTCACGAACACCAGCTAATTATTAATAACATCCACTCATTAGTAAGTACCACACTCGATACTACTTATATACTCTATTATAATCACTCATTTAACGACAAACTATATTCCAGCTCAATAGCCCTCATGGCTATACAATCCCACACAAAACTCTATAACACAACCATTTCAACATATACTCTGATTATACAATCAATATGTACATTTAACTCGACTATTGTTACTTGCATATATCAGTTCACTCAATCAGAAATTTCCACAATAACCATAACATAACGCAACCACATATATATTACGTGTATCTCAACAATCATTAAACATATCTCTACTCAAATACAAAGGAGTACTCACCTTTTATCGACTTGGTACATGAAATTCTCAAATACTTCGTGTACCGGGCTCCTGTCCGCTAAACTTGGTTGTAACACCATAGTCTATATCAATTCTCCAACATCCACAATCATCTCAACAACATCTAACTCAAAAGATGTGGTAATTGAAAGAGGAAAAAGGGATATAAACGGTAAATATCAACTCTATATTTACCGAAACCCCCAAATCCGCAGTTCTACTCATTCAACCGTAGAAACTCGACAATAATCACACCAACGACTCTAGAGGCATCCACTAACAATCTACTAACAACGTATATAACAATATATAGCTAAATCACAAAGATTGAAAACTAGGGTTTAAAACCCCCAAAACCGAGAGATACTCACCTCGACGACTTAGGAAGCAAGAACACATTTACGGGGTTAGATCCACGCTTCTATATGTTTCCCCACGAACCTCCAGGCTTCATTTCACTCAAAATCGCCATTTGAAGCTCTGAAAATCGAAACTGAAATGTTTTTCTTCGAAGTGAGGATTGCTGTCTTTTAAATGGGTCTGCAGCCGTAACCCGACCCGGGTTGCAAAACCCGATCCGGGTTCTGTCACGCAAAATGTTCCATTTTTACTCCTTGGGTGCAGCACGATCCGGGTTGATTGACACGACCCGGGTTCCTTTCGGACACGACCCGGTTTCCTCAACACGACCCGGGTTGGCTCTTTTTGACATTTTTTGTAACGCCAAGATACTTTATTATATAATTATAATAAAAGGGTAAATTGGTCATTTTACCTTGTAAGGGTAAAATGGTCTTTTGGACAGAAAAGTATTTGGTTTGAAATAATATTTTGAGTTTTGGACTTAAAATGTTATAAAAACTGATTTTTGGTCGTGTTACCGAAAAAGGGTATTTTGGTCATTTGACCAAGTCAACGACCAATTATGTAAAAATATTGTTGGTTGTGGCCAAAATGTAAGGAATGAAAGTTTTATTGTAATAAAACTTGATTTTGGTGGTCAAAGTTCAAGAAATGGAACTTTAGGACCAAAAATGTAAATTTTTGGAGTATATAGAGAGAGTTGACTCTCTTTGACTGGCCATTGTTGCAGCTACGGGAAGAAATTTTGGGTGCAATTTTCTGGAAGATCATGAAGCTTGAGGCAAGGAATTGGAATCAAGGCTTAGAATTGGTGATTCCTAAGCAAATTAAGGTTAGTAACTTGATTTCTAGCCAAGCTTTTGTGTGTTCTTGATGAGTCTTCATGGAGTGGACGGGAATTTGTGATTTCAGCCATAATCCATGATGTTTATATGATTTCTGGGCTTAAACATGTTCAAGTAGTAAGAACATATGTCAAAAATAGCAAAGTAGATTGCTATTGTTGATAAATTGTATTGTTGCCCAAGAACCCTAAATCATGAATTGGTGTGATTAAGGTGTTTATAATGGTTTAAAACTAGTTGTTAGTCAAGGGTTTTGGTCCTAGAACAAACCCCAATCGATTAAGGACCTGATTAAGGACTTAATGGACCAAAACTGCTTGCTACAGTGCATAAATCGCGGCTGGACAGGAGGCACCTGCAGGTGCCAGGCGCGGTGCGCCCAAAATCCTGGTGGGGTGCGCCCAGGCGCAGTGCGCCCATGTCTGGGCGGGGTGCGCCCCTCAGACAGAAACTTTGAAACGCTATCTTTTGCGTTGCTTGTCCGATTAAGCCCAAATTTGGACCATAGGCTCGTTATGGTCTGAAAAGTTTGGGAAAATTTTTAGATTGAGTTTTTGACCCCTCGGGGGCACTGTAGACCGATCCGAATGTCCCGGTGAATAGTAAAATTCATATAAAGTTAGTAAACGGAAAGTTTATTAACTAGGCATTGTTTATAACAATGTTTTATTGAACTCTAATGTATTAGAGTTAGTTGAAATGGGTATTAACCGATAATCATGTTGAAAATGATTAAATTATAGGTGCGGGACAAAATTCTACGGATCGTATCAGAAGGCAAGAAACAACCGGGAATTTGATGCAGCTAGCATCCAGGTGAGTAATCTCACTGATATCATATGCGATATATGATGATTGTATTGTTACAGGTTGAAACGGCTTCGAGGGACGAAAATGACAAGTGTAAAAATATATGTAAAAGACAATACCAGATAAGCCGTGAGTCATTGCGATGACAAGAACGGAGCTGTGAGTCAATACATATATATACACTATGATGTGACAATACCAGATAAGCCGTGAGTCTATAATAGACAAGAACGGAGCTGTGAGTCAACCTTTTATTGACAAGACCGGGACCAGCCGTGAGTCAGTAAAATAAAATGACAAGACCGGATCCAGCCGTGAGTCAATAAACTTATATAGACAAGACCGGAACCAGCCGTGAGTCTAGGCAACAACGGGATTTTCCTGTGAGCCACATATTTTAGGCAACAGCGGGCTAACCCGTGAGCCATATCTAACCGGTGCGGCCTTGTTGGCTATGACTCCGGTGCGGCCTTCGGGCTATGTCTCCGATGCGGCCTTCGGGCTATGATTTTGTTACAGGTACATTGTGCAGCCTGTTTGGCTATGATTTTGTTACAGGTACTTGGTGCGGCCTTTTTGGCTATGATATCGGGTTATTAAACCCAGCTGGTGCAGCCTGCGGGCTATGAATTGTATATTGATAATGTTTTGGTGCAGCTTATATAGCTATAACACAGGGTGCGGCTGTTAGCCATGATATATGATGCAGTCCAGTGTGACTAAGAAATATGGGACAGAAATCGTTAGACATGATTAGAGATGCAAATAGCTAACGTGGCTTGTTGATTACAGGTTACAATGATTCAGCCTGTAGGGCTACAGAATAGGATGTGAAATCCTAGAGTATATATGGTCATCCAGTAAGGCTAGGAGTTTGGATTCGATATCCAGACAGTTATATGATAGTGTTTTGATACGTGTTATCTGCAGATTTGATTATTCACTGAGCTTTGTAGCTCATACCGTTTGTTACTGTCCCTGCAGGTTAGCATGATACTGATAGGGGACAAGATAGAGTCCGTGACTTTGAAGTGGGACTCGTAGATGCTGTCAGTAGCAGCCCGGCTTTAAAGGAGTTATGGTATTTTTATACTCTCCTTGATACACTTGTACCCGTATTTATTAAAATATACCCCTTGTTATGGTTTTATGTATTGAAACCT
This sequence comes from Cichorium intybus, assembly GCA_023525715.1. Classification (NCBI taxonomy): domain Eukaryota; kingdom Viridiplantae; phylum Streptophyta; class Magnoliopsida; order Asterales; family Asteraceae; genus Cichorium; species Cichorium intybus. The sequence continues at coordinate 119,185,527 of CM042014.1, read as the reverse complement.
GTGTTTTAAATGAAAAATTTTTCAGGGGTATTTTTGTTAAAAAGCCGGGTGTTACATTTTTCAAACTCGAACTTCTCCCAAAATGTCCTCTAACCACACTAACACATATAACAACTTAAATAATCTTAATTATACCAATATTAGTACATAAGAGGGATTCCAACCACTTCTCACTCATCAACAACTCAAAACTCGAAGGAAATCAAAAGGATCACCACACCTTTTACGCTAAGCAAACTCATAGCAAGAGTCATACTGATTATAAGGTAATAACTCTACTAACCTTATAAAGCATCTCAATTTAAAAATGGGTCTTACACCACGTGTTTTTGATCCATCGTCTATAGAGTGACACTATCGCACGGTTTATCGACACAAAGTGTCAACCATAGACTCCATGGTTCGACCCTTACTTGCTGCTAGCTAGTGAGCTGTAAGGTATTATTAATATCTAGTATTTTTACTGCATCAATGACTACGACGTGTCACTTACTCTTGTTGGTGAATACATTATAGAGAAACTCTATTCTTGAGTTTTTGCCATCTTCATCACCACTCCATAACCAAGTGGAATCAAAGTAATCAAAGGCTGTCTAATTAACATCATATGTTTGTTAAATAATCTTTCTATAACATGTAATTTGATCCTCTTGGTGGTTTTATTAAAATGGTCTTAAAAGAAGAGTTATTTTTAAAATTGCTTTTGTTTTCCGCTTAAAATTGTTTTATAAAAAACAGCGTGTTTAGCTTCTCAAAACCCGTCAATAACTGCAAGCATTAGGGTCATTACAAACGGATTGTCTACAGTTGAGGACAGTAATGATAAAGCGAGCAGTAGTGCTGCGAGCATTTATGGGACTTCGGATAGAGAAGACAAAAGCGAAGTCATTGGTCCTTCTTACGCTCACGTTAATGATGACTTCGCCTTATCATTTCATGCTTTGCTAGTAACCTTGAAGCTACTGCTGCTACTTACCTAATCGCCAAAACCTTGCATGATCTTTAATGCCACTAATGCCTTGCCTAATCATTGTCAGATATGTGATAAGAAGTATTGAAACTATTCGAATATTTGATTTTGAGGAATTTCTATTAGAGATAAGGTACGAAATTTAATATTCCAACAAATGTAAGATATTTGATTGTATTGAAATAGATTGTATCAATACATTTCTATTTAATGTATTTTAATCATTTTGCTCACTTGAAGAAATATGAAAAGAAGGTTGGAATGTATTGGCTTCATAAGGAGAATGTTTCAATGTTAATTCAATGTTAATTTGGCATAGTCTTGAAGTTGGTTTAGTGCCAACTAGGTATGCATATGTGTGTGTGTGTGTGTGTGTATATATATATATATATATATATATATATATATATATATATATATATATATATGTATATAGTATTAATTTATTAAATGATGTATGGGGATTCCTTATAGATGAATGAATCGTAATTTAGGTGTTAATATGTATAAATGGTTGGTGATTTCAATAGGTGGTGAGAAAGTTGGTGATCAAGGAAAGGGCAAAGGTGAATTAAATACCTAGCTAACTCCTTCTGCAATTCAGGGTGAGTACATGAGGATATTTATGGGTAAATAACAAACAAGAGTTTTCCAACTTTTGTGTGTATACAATGAATTATGTTTTGAAGTCGTGAATTTTAAAAAGATATAACCTCTTGCAATGAAAAGTCAAATACTATAGTTCTGAAAGAAGTTTGGAATAAAATGTTTTGCCAGCACATATTTAAAGTCTACTAAGTGTTAGATCAAGTTTCTGTCTCAAACTTTTGAACTTTGGCCTTGTGTGTCTAGTTAATTGAAATATATTTGTTTTGCTTTTGTCAAAGTTGAGTTATCCCTTTTAGAATTAATTTGTTGATTATGATTTTGTTAAATTGGTGTTTGTTAATGAATGCATTCGTGTGTGTGATAGTCCGGACTAGATCTCACCTGAGAAGGGGGTCACATAGAATCTACTAGGGTGGTACCTACCGTCGCAAGGTAGAAGTATCATATGTTAGCCTTGGTAGGAGTGAATGTGTTTCATCCTACTTTGGTTTGACATTTTCCATTAGTTGCTCGGAGGCTTTTCGATACTTGGGGTCTTCATCATTGGTAGCTTGGAGGCTTTGCGATACCTTGGACCTTTACACAGGCACAACTTTACTGGGTGAGTGTATCCCGCTCTAAGAATGATTGTTCATCACGGGGCATGCCTGTTTCTTTGCTTCGATGTTTTTGATTTGGTTTTTGTTCTTTTAATTTGATTTGAAAGATTAATCACAATTTAGAAAATTACATACTTGATCTCAGATTCTTACATTTATATGTTGACAATAAATCTTTAAATTATTGTTTTAACCAATATGTTAATATTTTGGGTCTAAAACTCATGTATCTCACGAGGCATTTATACCTTATGTACTTTGTTTTGTTCCTAATGTTATATACTCATATTGCAATGATTATTAACTTAGAAGACTTTTGCCAAAGAGAAAACTTGGTATTGTTTTGTTTTTGAACTATGGTTTATGATCCTATGAATTGCAACCCTATAAAACTTGTACTTTTGTAACTAATTAGCTTATCGGTTTTAATTAAACCGTATTTTGATCATTTGAAATGGTATTCTAAAAATGTATTAAATTATGGGGTGTTACATTTAATATAGTTATCATTTGTTCCAACGACAATGGAAGAACCAATAAACGTGAAGCAAATACTCGAAAACAGGAAGAAAGTTGTTTCGTAGAGGGTGAAAGGATAGAGCAGATAAGACTGAGATTTTGAACTGTGGACTAAATGAGACCTAATAGATCTTATTTATAATAACCTGGAAAACCTTAGAAACCTAGAAATATGGATCTGACGATGACATCTAGCCTCTCATAGGTTGCAACGTGGCAATTCGAATGTTGATAAAATACAATGAGTTGGCATTGTTATATATAACCAACTAGGTTATAAGCCCGTGTTAAACACGGGTTGGCAACTTAATTTTTTTTAGCATAAAAGGGAAGTTTACTTACATAGATAGATCAACAAATATATAGATAAATACATATCATGCAAATACAAAATCAATGCAAAACTATCATTTACTTCTTATTATAACTACCCTCTAACCTAAATTCTAGTTCCATTACATAAGTCATTTTAGAAAATAAATAAGTAAAAGTTTTTTTTCTTGGCAAATTTGGACCCTAAATAAGGTCAATTGATTGAACACACAGACAATAATATATATGGAAAAAACTTGAAACTAAAACGATAAAATTAGGTATACTTTATAAGGTAAAATGCATTTATAAGAAAGATATATTGAGATAATGTGTTGTAATAAAAAGAAACGAAAGTAGGATGAAATAACAAACCAAGTAACAAAAGTACATTGCTATTTCATACATCTAGTCCTACTCCTAAACAACAATTGCCCGTTGCCACCCCTTTTCACCAAAGCAACAATAGTTAACACTTAAACAACAAACTCAATTCATAGTCTTACTTCTTGGAACATTTAGATACCAACCTGAAAAATATCACAGAAGAAAGCCAAATTTACCCAAAAAATATATAGAAAGACCAAGAAGGCCAACTTTTCCTACATATATAAATAAATATTTATTCGCAAAAGGTGGTTATCTAAAATGATAATAGCTTGTATTTGGTAGTAAATAGTTATTTACGTTATTATAGTGTCATTTTCATTCAAACAAAAAATATAGTTTGTAAAAGACATATCCTAAATAAACACCAATCAGCCGATTCAACTACAAAAATATTTTCTAACATAATAAAAAATGAAAAGGACACTCTCAATCAGCCTTTTGGGTCTTTAGTTGTTGTACTTAGGTCGAAATGGATTAAAATTAATAAAAATGTTTCCAAAAAACTGCCTATAAATGATAATAAAAAGACTAAATGTAATTGTTGCTTTTGACCAATGACTTGCAGACATACGTGCCAATCACACTCTTAAAAAGTTGGAAAAAAAAAACATATCAAGCCAAGTAATTGATTAAAAGCAATGGATGGGAAGTTTTAAGTACAATCATTTCATAATTTGCATACAAATTCAATATTTTTTGCCCTATAATGTATATAAGAGCATCTTACTTCCACTTCCTTTTACTACAACATTTTTTTATACTCCGGGACCAAAATGTAATTTACTCGCAAATCGCAATCATATATCAGGCTTTCATACATAGAAACACAGAAAGATGAGAGATACTGGATTCATCTATAAACATGAAAACATTCTCATTGGATAAAAATCGCCCGCTTATTACTATTGCCCTTGACTCCACATCAATTCATCTGAAGAACTTCTATTAAAAAAATATCTAGTTAGAAAATTATGAATAAAATGTAAAACCATGGACGGACAAAATTTTGACTATCTCAATTAGTTAGACTACAGTAAGGACCTCATTTAATTTTCAAGTGCAATATCTGTGGACTAACAAATGTATAAACTATAGACGTGATTCTCAAGCTGCTATCCTTGTTGCACCAAATTCGTCCATCTTTGAGCTCTTATGCTACAAAAATAACAAAGATTACAAGTAAATAAAAGAAAAAGGTAAAGGGAATCATAAAACTAATTAAAAATTTTGCACTGCTTTGAGGCAGAAAAAGGTTCATCAAATTCACCTTCCTGTGAATGCCATTGAGGTCCTCACTTCCATTATTCTGAAACCATTAAAATATGAATACATGATAGCAATTGCTAAAAGCCTTCATCATTTTGAAAAAGAAAAAGAATTAGAAGAGCTTTAGCTAATTAACGCATCAATGTCTCATGGAAACAATAATAGAGCTTTAGCTAATTAAAAACCCCATAAATCTTTATGCTTTTGTCAATGATCGGAAAAAGAAGTCCCTAAGAACTGAAAGAAACTAAAGAAATAAGTTGATATGGAGACCAAAACTGCCTGAGACAAATTGAGAACAATTGTAAGACAGACCCAAGGAAAATCTATAAAGATTTATATGCATATGAAGTAGACGTAGAAAAAAACACTCAAAAGAAACTAAAGAAATTAATTGATATGGAGACCAAAACTGCCTGAGACAAATTGAGAACTATTGTAAGACAGACCCAAGGAAAATCTATAAAGATTTATATGCATATGAAGTAGACGTAGAAAAAAAAAACTCAAACATATTACTTGCCTTGAAGTCTTGAACGAAAAACTAAGTACAGTTGGTCTTAGCTTCTTGCGTACTCATAGTTGAATAGCAACACTGTGAGTATTATGCTTGATCACAAATATGAATGATTGGAAATGGATTGCGATTACAAAAAGAAGGAAAAGAAGAAAAAAACAGAGGAAGAGCTTACAATAACAATTGTAAGAAAATTATGGAAGGGCTTACAGTTCCTGATTGTTGGCTTCTTAGAGACTCGGTAGCATCAATGGCAGCGTACTTGGCGATTGACGGCCGGTGAGTTCGAGAAAGAGAGAGGAGAGTATATGTTTAGGGTTTTAATTGTGGATGGGATAACAACAATTAGGAAGAGATACACAGGGTGTAATTCAAATTTTAAAAATTGAATCCCGGTATCTAGTCTGGTATGAAGTGTGCGACATTGAAGGAGATCGCTCAGTTGACGGTATTTGATTTAGGAAAATAGAACCGAAAAGAATTCTTAACTAAATTAGATACATAGAATTGAAAATTTATCTCAATAATTAAGGACTTGTGTATTGTTTACTAAAAAACGGATTCAATTGAGCAGGAAGGAGATGTTTGGCAGCCTCTTAATTGTTAAATCTGAATTTTTAAGAGGTCTGAGATTTTAAGAGGGTCTGTATTGTTAAGAGCTGAAACGTTACCATGCTGTTTGGTTGGAACCTCTTAATTGCTGTGCTGAATGAAAAAATGACTATTTTATCCTTCTCTTTAAAATTCATAACAAATACAATAAAACATCCAAAATTTTTAAAAATTAATTACATACAGCCAAAATTAAGAAAAGTTAAATAATTTCTAAACCACAATTCATTACATAAATCCAAAAACTTTAAAAATTCATTACGTACAACCTAATCAATGTCGTCTTCTGTTAGGATGCCAACTTCAACAAGTTCCAAGAGCATTGTACTTTGAAAATCAACTCATAATAACATAGTACTTTGAAATTAATAGCATTGTACTTCCTTGAACCAGTTTTTGCAATCTTCCCTTAACCATAGTCGATTGCACATGAACAAAAACTGAAACGGAAAATTGAATCAATACTAATCGAATCAAAAATTTCCATTGAATCAATACTAACATTAACAACAGTAGGATTGAATCAATACTAATCGAATAAAAAGTTGAACTGAAAAAACACAGATTCGTGAACAAATTTCAGCAAAAGAAACACAGATTCCAGGTTACAATTTCAGGGAAAAGAAACAAGTTTGGTTAATATTTCAGCAAAATTGTTTCAACATTAACATCTATGAACATCAGATTATAACAACTATTAACATCCATGAACATCAGATTATAACAACTATGGACATCAGATTATAACAACTATTAAAAAGAACATCAGAAAAAAAGAGCAACAGAAAAACAAGCAACACAAAACCGATTTGAGGATCAGAGTTGGGGAAATAACGAAGTCTGATTTCAATAAAAGAAAACCGAGTTGCAAAATTCGTACCTAAACAGCAACAGCGGAAGGCGAAGGAACCGGCGACAGCAGTCGGCAGAAGGAGAGGGACCGGAGAAGCAGCGGCGTCGCCGGCGTGAGCAGCAGCGGCGTCGGAATCAGAGGAATCGAGGAAATAAAAGTCGGAGGAATCGAGGAAACGATGCTCACCGTCGGCAGAGGAGGAGAGGTGGAGGAGGAAGGAACCGCCGTCGCCCAAAGCTGAACCTTCGTCGCCGGAGAGGAGCGTCGATGCATCTCAGAGGAGAGGTGGGAAGCGGGAGAAAGAACGGGAAGATGGAGAAAGAACGGAAGATGGGTTAAGGGTTTAGGGCACAATTGGAAAGGCGTGGTCTTTTTTTTATTCAGATGTGGTCTCATGTCTTAACTTTTAAGAGGTTATTTTTAAATTAAGTGCTATAAAATAATACCCTATCAAACACACTTAAACTTAAAAATTAAGACTTGCCTTTTAATTTTTCAATTAAGTGGCTAACAAACAGGCCCGTAGACTGAGCGGGAATTAAATATAGTCTGTAAATTGATTTCAAATTCAATGCCATTAATTTTCAAATTTGTATGTAATTAAATATGGTCCCTAAAATTGGCATGTCTCTATCAAAACGTATATCCATTAATTAAGGGATATTGATTTGACGAAAAGCCATATGGTAGGCCACGTGGTTTCTTTCCCTTACGTTTTCTCTGTTTTGAACTCTTGGTTTGCTCCGGCATCGCCTTGATGTCGGGTTTTTTTTATCTCTGCCGGTTCCAAAACAAAAAAAAAAAAAAAAAGCCCACGTGGTACTCTATAGAGCAGGAAATAAAAAGGAGAAGTCATAAGGGAATGCCAAGTGGTATATTATGTATTCTTTTATTAGAAGAAGAGAGAGATTATAGCAACGATATCCAAAGATAATCATTATGCCAAGATTTGAAATCATAATTTTTAGATAAACCTAATCCTTTAGAAACGGGTAATCAGTATATCCCACTACAGGATCATCTATATAAAACGTACTTCTATCATACTTATTCAGTGGTGCATTCAGCCTAAATCTCCGTGGTAAATCAGGATTAGCCAAAAACGCACGTCCAAACGCCACCAAATCAGCATCGCCATTTTCAACCACACGATTTGCTTCATCTCGGCTGTGATACCCGCCGGCGACAATGAACGTACCTTCAAACGCCTTTCTCATGGCCGCCAAACTGTCCCGAGTCTCCACTCTCTCAAACTGAGTCACCATTCGCGGCTCGATCACATGGCAATAAGCAATTCCGAGTTTACTCAATGACTCAGCCATGTAAACGCCGAGCGAGTGAGGATCCGAGTCGCCGCAGTCGTTGTAGTCAGCAAACGGAGATAACCTCATTCCGACTCTATCAGATCCGACCTCGTTCGAGATTGCTTCGACGACTTCGAGAGGAAACCGGCACCGATTCTCGAGACTCCCGCCGTATTGATCGGTCCGGTCGTTTACTTGATCTTTTAGGAACTGGTCGATTAGGTATCCGTTTGCTCCGTGAATCTCAACGCCGTCAAAACCTGCTTCGATTGCGTTGCGTGCAGCGAGTTTGAAGTCGTTGATGACTTCAGGAATTTCGTCGATTGTTAACCTGTGTGGTGGTGAATATTGAGAAGTTTCGCCTTCAGAACCACCGATAAACAACTGATTCAGAATCGGTTTGTTGGTGCTGGAGATCGGAGACCGGCCATTCGGTTGGTAAACTGGATGCCGGAAAACACAAGAAGAAAGGGGATCTCGATTAGCAATAGATGACAACGATGCTTTGTTGTTTTGTACAATTCTGAATGCCAAAAGTAACGAAAACCAAAACGTAGAAATGAAAGAGCTTACTGGTGTTAGAAACTCTGCCGGAATGCCATAGCTGACAAAAGAAGATTCCGCCATTGTCATGAACAGCATCTACAATGGGTTTCCAGGCTTCTACATGCTCCTTCTTCCAAATCCCAGGAGTATTTGGAAGTCTTTTTGGTTTCAAAAAAAAAAACATTAATTATTTTGATTTGATGGTAATATATAACGTAAATAAATTTATAATAATATATAGTTATATACCACTAAATAGAGCCAATTTATACTTGGAAAATGAGACAAATATCAAATATGTTTTGATAAATTTTTTTAATATAATTTTTATTTTTAACTTTATAAATAAATCAATATTGATTATGCATTACAAAATTACACAACAAAAATGTAAATTGTTCTGTTTTGTATTGTGATTTTATATATAACTAATAAATTAATAAAAAAAGTTAACTTGTAAGAACGAACCATTAATTATAAACTTTTAAAATTTTGAAAAATAATGATAATATGTTTATAAAATATAGAAGTTCATATGTTATTAATTTGGCATTAAATTTAAGAATAATAATAATATGTTTATAAAATATAGAAGTTTATATGTTATTGATTTGGCATTATGTATGTTGATAAGAATATGCTATTGGCCCGCTAAATGAGATGAAATCATGAAACATTAAAATGAAATATTCAAGACAACCAAATTTAACTTAATTATTATTAAAAAATCAATTATACAACCTAATTGAACCCAAGCTTTTATTCTTATTAGCAATCCAACCTAAATTAATTATTTTATTATATAAATATGATATATGATTCTTTTTTATAACTTTTGGTAAAAATAATCATATTTTTTTCTATATTACACAATCCTAGAAGATAAAAAACTAATCTAGATAGATATGATTAAAAAATGTAACATAAAATTATTAAAAAAACAATTCATTTATATATCTAATAAAAATAGTTGTCGACTACGTTTGAGATGGTGACCCATTTGGTGACTTTTGTCAATGTTTTCTTGTCTTTAATAAAAACTAACAACGGACCATAGAAATATTCGCCGATAACGATAATCTAACAACCATGCAACCCAAACAAATGTCTTAATTAAACTAAATCATATTCTATTTTTAATTTTACCTACAAACGACTTGTTATAGTCAAGTGTGCTAGAAGTATATTGTGAGATATATAAAGCTTTAGAATTTTCTTTTGCTAAAATGAGGTGTTGAAGATAGATCACAAAACAAAACTCCAACATTAATTTGTATGAGATGATAGGCATATGTATGATACACTTAACAAATCGTATGAGATGAAAGGCATGTGCAAGATGGCTCTAAACACATTATATATTCAAATTTCAATTTTAAACATTTAAAAATCAAATTTCATTAAGGATAAAAATATACCTCGAGTTAGTTTATAAAAAAAGTAAAATATACGCAATCACGTTACATTAAAAAATGATTTGACTAATGCAAAGATTATATAATGTGACAAAAATAAAAATTTTACATCTACATTCCACGGGAAAACAATTTTAAGAACATGGTTTACCCGAGTTTTGTCCAAGGGGGGTACGTGAGACTTCCATCCAAAAACCAAAACTATAACACAAATGACCAATTAAGGGTGTTTGGAATTGTTTATTTAAAAAAACTTGTGTTTTTTATTAAAAATGTTTATTAATTTATCAGATGTTAGAATGAAGTTTTGAAAAAGTGTTTGATTTAGCTTATTCGGTACCAAAACATAATAAGTTGATAAGTTATTTTTAATTTTTGACAAATGGTGTTCATGTGTGTAATAAGAAAAGTATTTATCAAAAACTTATTAAATAAGTCAATAAGTAAACAGGAAGTAACTTATTAAAAACTCATTATTTCAGTCAATAAGTACTTATGAAATTTTCATATCCAAACATTTAAAATTTCTTATCGCCGATGTCAAACCACAACAAGTCAATAAGAATTTCAAATAAGCAATCCTAAACACCCCCTAAACATGGTTTAGAATTAGAATCATAGATTGAATCTAAAAAAACACTAGACATTTTAAGGTACAAACAAAGAGAGGCCTTAAATCCCATTCCAAATGTGCACCAAAAAGATATATGAGTAGTTATTAGTTACCCTTGAGCAGTGTCTGAAATCCCCGATGCTTCGCTAATCAGTAGCCCACCTTTTGTTGTTCTTTGTTTATAATAGAAAATGGCATGTGGTTGTGCTGTGAAATTGTAAGATCTCAACCTAGATAAAGGTGCCAAAACAACCCTGCAATTATTAGAAAGAAAATTGTATGAGTAAAACATGTTTAAAGATGAAAAATCGAAGTTCATTTTAAACTATTAAGGGGGTGTTTAGGATTCCTTATTTGAGATGTTTATTGACTTATTACGGTTTGTCATCGTTAATAAGCAGTTTTAAGTGTTTTGATGATGATATTTTATAAGCACTTTTTTGCTTAAATAAGCATTTTTTGATAAGTTAGTTATTCCTTACTTATTGACTTATTTAAGCAGTTTTTGATAAGTCATTTTCGTATTACACACATAGGCACAATTTGTCAAATACTAAAAAACAATGTATTGACTTATTACGTATTAATACCTATTAAGTTAAACCAAACACTTTTTTAAAACTCCATTTTCACATCAGATAAGCTAATAAACACTTTTAATAACAATCGTAAGTTGTTTTAAATAAGCAATCTCAGACACTCCTTAAGAAGTTAGATCAAAAAACGGTCGGTGTGTTGATCTGTACTTGTACTTTTATTTTGGGAAAAAATATATAACTCGTATTCTTTTATAGAAATAGAACTTGTTCAATTTCCACCAAGATTTCACGAGAATTTTATAGTTAGTCTTATAAAAAATTTATCGAATTAATCAAATTCTAATAATAATTGTAAAACTTTAAGAATTTTTGTGTTAAAAGGGAACACAATTGAAGTAATCAACCTAATCTATTTGATTTTAATTCTAGAAAGAAAAAAAAAAGTCGTACTTTATGTAGAACTCATGAAGTCTTCACTATCAAATGTCAAACTAGGTGGCCACTCTAAACTTCTTCTAATTTCTATAGAACTTAAAGGTTTCATTAAATTATACAAAAATATCTAAAATTAAAAGAAATTCAGTGAGTTTAAACGTTGAAAATCAAAGTAATTTCGGCTTCAAGAAACATCAAGTTGAAAAGTGGGATGATCATATAATGATCAATGATCTATGTGGCTACAAATCAATCATTCTTCTGTAAAATAAACCTTAGAAATCATATTTGTACGCATCCTTTTAAACTAAAAAATTCTTTGGAATTTGATAAAAGATTAAAAGTTAAAGATTTCATCAAATCACACACAACCGAACAAACCAAAAATTAATTTTTTTTGGTAATAATAGAACAAATTTAAAATTTGATTGTTTATAACTTTGAGAAGATGTTTGAGTGATCAAGATAAACAACATGTACATAAAGAAAGAGGATTACCTATGAGAAAGATGAAATATTTTCATGATGTATGGTGTAAGGATTGGTATGGACTCCATGGTTGCTTCTTTTTCATCTTCCTCTTTGCTATCTTCTTTCTTCATCTTTCCCATACCATCTGGCCAACTATTTCCGAATACCGAACATTATTTATTGCTCAAAGTTAGTCATCAGGAAGTAATTAGTTGACAACTACTTACACCAACACTTATCCACCTTTTTATATTTATATAAAATAATATATGATGACGTTGAGTTTGATCTTACATAAACATAATGTTTAAGCAAAACAAACCAGTCAATACCTAACAAAAAAAGACAAATTGCAACATATTTTGTTCACGGAATGTTAAAAAGGTTTACTAAAATAATCTAACTTTTGAAAACTGCTTGGAAGTCATTCAACTTTAGTAGAATGTCACGACTTCTCTTGTCAAAACCACCAATAATAGTGCTAATCACGATTTTAAGGTCGACCAACCAAATTGACAATGAAAGCAAATATATTACTTATTTATTTTTGCTGTCAAAACCGACCAATCAAGTAACTCCTTTTTACAGAAGATAAGGCGTGTTTGGTGTTTAAATTTCCTATTGCACTTGGTTTGTTTTGTAGCTTTTACATATACATATTTATATCACATACGTGTGTATGTGTAATGTTGATTGTTTTCTCATTTTGTTTTAGATTTACATTTCTTTTAATTACACAAAGTTATGCTTAGTTTAATGGTACACAGTAATTGTTTTGTATATGTTGAAAAATATGTATCTTTTTAAACAAATATTTATTTAATCGTCTTTTTTTACATCTTGGATATTTGTTATTCGTATTTATATTAATATAACTTTTTATTTGGACATTGATTTTAATTAGTGTCTGTATATTATAAAAACATAGATATATAGATAGGCTTTTATTACGAAACCTATTTCGGAAGTAAAAGAATCAACTATAGAGCAAAGTTAAAAAGGAAAAAGTGAAGAAATAAATCTAGATGATCTTCCGGCTGATCCTGGAAATCAAAGCAGAATGTTCAAATATAATCCCAATAATCATGAGACAATTCGAAGAACATATTTGCAATAGGTCATTATCAATTGCTAAAAAGTGAGAGCCATTATTTATCATACCTAATTTTTATATCTAAATATAACGTTTTCTGTTTTAAGTTTGGTCATTTTTAGAAGGGTTATTGTCATATAAGACCCTACCAATTATTCTAAAAAAATTTAAAAGATCTCTCAACTAAATTTTGATCTTGCTAGGTCATTGATACCGTCTCAACCAGTTACCCTTCCAAAAAGTATTTAATTAACACGTTTTAAGTGAGTTTAAGGATCTAGAAAGATCAAAATTTAGTTGAAGGACCTTTTAAAATATTTTGAATTACTTTATAGGGTCATTACGACAATAACCCTTTTTAGAATACGTTTTTTCTTTTTTTTTAAAACGGTAACATAAACTACTCTTAATCTATCTATAATAAGTCCTAATCCACCTAGTCTCAAGTGGGAATTGAACCTTCAACCTCAAGAAAGGAGGGCCACACACCATGATGCTGAACCAATTGACTTTTTTCTAGAATTTTTCTGGATCCGCTCCTGATTACTATATTCGAACAATCAATCCTCAATCTAATGAAGCAAAGTAAACAAAAAATACACAAAAAAACTAATATGTGGAAACCCAACTAGTAAATGTCATAGGATAATGATGCCAAGAACAAACTCACTCTATATTAGGTTATTACAGTACTATGGAAATGATGAAATTACAGGAGCCCTAAACATCTATTTATAATAGCTAGGATTGGTGTAGCTAAGTAATACATATAAGCAAAGAGATTATTCAACAAGAGGGCTCATTGTAAAATTATTGGTTATGTATATCCAACACCTTTAGGAAAATGAATCCAACACCTTTAGGAAAATGTATATCCAACAATCTCTATATTCAACAAGAGATCTTTCTTACTTGAGAACAAGTAAGGTCTTATGCTTGGGGAGGTTTGTTGGATGCATTTTATGCACTTTTTTGGACCATATTTTCTAGTATTTGTCATGCATTTTAGTTTATATTCATCCATTTTTATCTACTTTTGGGGGACACCATTACTTTCACAGTTGTAGTTGTTTTGTAGAAAATCTGGACAAATAAACTTGGAGGAGCGGAGCTAAGGAGACTTGGAATGAGGAGGCGTGGACCGAGGGAGCTTTGGAGCATTTGGAGAGCATTTGGGATGCATTTGGAAGCATATGGAGCGATTTGGAGCAACGGAGTTACGAAAAGCCGAAGTTTGTGAAACACGATGCTGGGGGCCCATACAAATGTGAAACCCAAAACACATGGGTTGTGTGATTCCATATCTGAAGAAATGAAGATGTCAAAACACATCGGTCGTGTGAAATCACATGGCCCGTGTACAAATGTGAAGATCCAAACACACGCGTCGTGTAAAAAACTCATCGGTCGTGTGTCGCGTAGAAACTGTTGTTTGGCAGTTTTCTCCCCTGCCTTAAAACGAAAATTGGAGTCCATTTTGGCTATTCACACACCCCTAGACAGTTTTGAAGTAGGTTCTATCAAAGGCTTTTGCTAGAAAATACTAGAAACATTGAAAACGTTGGCTTTTATCGTTTTGTAAGTCGAATTTAAACATATATTTCTTGCTTTTCATCTTGGACTCTAGTTTATCCATGTGTGGCTAAATCCATTTTCATTCTGATTTGCTTAGATACTCGTATTTCATGGTTTATTCATGTTTCTATGTAGTGATTTTGGTTTTGTGATTGATTTTATATTTGATTCTTGATTCGGTTCATGACAGCCACATGAATTAGGGTTAGATCATTCTTGTTATTTAACTCATGAAATCCTTAATTGTTTTGGGAATTGATTCTAAGTAACAAACATTGAATTGATCCTTGGTCAGGGTTATCTACGGTAGTAAACCTAAATCGCACGTTATCATGCTTCCGAGCTTGTGAGAAGTATTGGACATTGTGAACGGGAAGCACTAGAGCTTGTTAGTACTTCCAAGTACCAACTTAGATAGAACTCGACATAACATCCCTTCTCAATTAAATCACATTATTACTTGTGTAGTATGAAATCAGACCTTAGTTAATATTTAGTTTATTACTTTCAATCGCATACAACTTGTTTTCATTTTCTACTTTACAACAACCCCTGATTTTTGTTAATTTAATGTTTCTTGTGCAAAGAGACATAACTTTAGATGATTACATCATTGTCACTGAGAATCAACCCTGCTTACCTTGTGTTATATAGTTAGTGCAACTGGACAGTGTTTTATCATTATTATTTACCCCTTATTCATTCGTTGGGTATGACGCCTCATCATGTACAAGGGAGGAGAATAGGATCAACTAAATATAATATATTATAAATTCAAAATAAATAACACATATTTATGTAAAATAAACTAAAAGGTAATATACTCAATTCCTTGATAAAGCGAGCAAATTTGTTAATAATTCCTTAAAATAAGGATCAAAATTGCAAAAAAAAAAAATCGTTAATGACTAAAGCTGCAAAACTAATAAACTCGAGTAACAAAAATGTAACTTACTATGATAATAATATTGATATTAGTATTTAAAAAAACTTAATTATATTTTATGTAACGACCCAAAAATCTTAAATTTATATTCAATAAAATACTTAAGGTAAAGACCAAAATATTTTGAAAGTTGTAAAATAATGTAGCTTGAAATGTAGTAAAATTCTAAGAGTTTGGAGAAAATTTGGTGAAAAATGGTAAATTAGTCTTTTGTCATGTTTTGGACTTTTGTATAAAAAAATATTTGTGTTTGTGGGTAAAAGTGTGAGAAGAAGAAGTTAGTGTAATAAAAGTATGTTTGTGAGGGTAATTTGGTCATTTGACCATGTGTAGAAATTATTATGAAATTATAATTTTGTTTTGGACTAAAAATGTAAGAAACATAGTTTTATGTGGCAAAACTTGATGTTAGTGCCAAAAGCCCAAGGAATAGAACTTCAGGGACTAAACTGTAAAATCTAAAAATATAAAAAGAGAAAAATAACTCTCATAATTCTCAGAAATTATAGAGAGTTCTAGAGAGGTTACGGGAGGGTTTTCTTGAGAGCAAAATTCTAGAATTTCTTGAAGATAGAAGAAGAATTGAAGAATCAAGCTTGGAATTGGAAGTTTCAAGCTAAAATCAATGTTAGTGAATGATTTCTAATCTAAGCATTGGGTGTTCTTCATGAGAGAAATTGATGACTGAAATTGCAGTCATGATCAAAAGAGTTTAAATGATTTATAATGTCAAATGGATTCTAAGTAATAAGAACATATCTTAAAACCATCAAAGTATGTTGTTATTGTTGAAAATTTGAAATTTTGTTCAAGAACCCTAGAATTCAAGTTTACATGATCAAATTAATTCTAAGGGGTTTTAATGAGTCCCGTATGTGGTAATTGTTGAAATAAATCAGTAGAAGTGATCAATCTCGAACAATTTCGGTTTTTGAATCAAAAATGTAAAAACGGGAATTTTTGGGAAACGATTGAAATCTATGATTTCCATGGTTTAAAAACTCAAGAAAATGGAAGTTTTTTGTCCTGGAATAATCCCTTAACGATTAAGTGGTGTATTAAGGACTTAATGTATGAAAAAGGGCGTTTACAGCTAAAAATCGTGAAGTCTGGTCTGTTCAGCAGAGATCGGGTCGCGATCTCTTTCAGATCGGGTCGCGATATAGATCGGGACGTGATCTCTATAAGATCGGGACGCGATCTCGCGCCAGTAGCAAAAGTCCCATGTTAAGTGAAAAAAGTTTGGAATTTGGAGTTAGGCTTATCCGTTTGACCTCAAATTTTAAACATAGGTCCAATATAGTGTGAAACTTCATGGAAAATTGTTAAACCAGGAATACGACCTCCCGAGGGTACTGTAGTAAAATACGTATAATATACGATTTATTTAAAGTTGGTCATTTAAAAGTTATAGACTTGTTATGACCCATATTGGTATAATAAGGACTCTAAGGAATTATAGAGTCAGTTAGCATGAATGTTAATGTATAACATGTTAAATATAGGTTCATGCCAAGTGATTATTGGATCAAAAGAGTATAAATACAAGGAACGTGTAGTCAATCCACTAGCAATACATGAGGTGAGTACATGCAGTATTTTTACCCATTTTGGGGTACATGGCAAGTAAGTATTTTCAAGATTTCCTATAAAATTTCTATATGTGAAATTATATGCAAGAGTATTATTTCTAACTTGTTGTGAAAGTATAATGCTATATTTGAAGTTATGTTTGAACTACAAGTTAAATTAAAGGAAAGTATGTTGGTCTATGAACTAATTATGTGAAAGTATATTTGGGTTACAAGTTATATATGTTTTCAAGTATGAATGGCATATAGCCATAAGAGGTTTAAGAAATATGTTTTGGTTACAAAATGTATATGTTTTCAAGTATGAATGGCATATAGCCATAAGATGTTGGAAAGTATGATTTGGCATAAAGCTAGAATGTCATAAAAACATATTTTACATATGTGATGAAAGTTATAAATTTGGCATTTAGCCATAAAGACAGAAAATGATGAAGTTTGGCACTTAGCCACTATCTATATGTATGTGAGTAATGTTCAAGCAAGTAGAAAGTGTTTTGTATGACTGGTAATTGTAGCAAGCAGCGTTAGTAAGGGAACTATATTCCACCTACCCAGGTTATGTAAGGGTTCTACTGGGGAAAAAGCCTCATCGCGAAGTAGATTGCCTAAGCACTTCTATGGTGAGGATTGATCCGTTTTTTCTAGCCATAGAGACTTGGGGTATCACTTATGGTGATTAAAGCCCTAAGTATAAAAATCCAGCAAGCTTATAAAACCAGTCAAATAAAGTAAGAAAGATGTTATTTTTGCAAAGTATGCTACGAAATGATTTTGAGAAATAAAGAGTAAGGTATGTTGCTACTATAAAGTTTTGAAAGATATTATTTTTACAAAGTATGTTAAGAAACGATTTTGAAAAGTAAAGAGCTATGGTATGTTATTACTATAAAGCTTTGAAAGATGTTTTATGTTACAAGTTTTATAAAAAGGATGGAAAAAGAAGTTAAATGTTTGAGTCTAAAACTCATGTAACTCACGAGACATTATTGTCTTACGTATTTTATGTTTTGCCATGTATTCCAGGTTAAAATGATTTAATATAGATGGGATGAAGTTTAGCTGGAGTGGAGCTCGAGTTAGCTCCTATCTTGGACTCAAGGTTTAATCCTTTCTTGCTTACTATGGTTAGTTTTGGTATGGATTTGTAACACCCACTGTTTTTAAACATTTAAATTATCGGTTTTTGATAAACCATATTTTTGTATTCATGTATTTATATGAAAAACCATAGTATTTGAAAACAGTAGAAATGGGGTGTTACAAGTTGGTATCAGAGCCATAGTTTAAGCGAATTAGGATTGGCTTGTTCCACTCCTAGGCTTAAACTCATGCTATAGGAATGCTAGTTCATGAAAGTATACTATATGGTGTCTTAAATGATTAAGACATTATGCTTTATTTAAAATATGTACATATATAACACTAAGAAGTGTTAAGCCAACGTTTAAAGTGAGCAAAAATCTGACCGTTAGGAAAATTATATGATATATTGATATTTTCCGTAACCGTCTAAATTTATTAAAGGCTGTGTTTATAAAGTAGTAAGATTTCTAGTAGTGATCACCATGTACTTATAATGGTGTTATATGTTAAAGGAACCAGTGTCCCATGAGACCTTGTGGTAACAACAGAATCAATATGTATAGGTGATTATGGTAATATGGGCCCGTATTATCATAATCACAGGATATGTATTGAGACAGGTGGAATCACAACGGAATTATGGTATTCTGGTGGGTAAGGTTTGTGAAGAGAGTAGTAAGAATAACATAGGAATTATATGCCTATGTAATAAGAACAAGTAAGATTATAAGTATTAAAAGATAGTGTTGTGGATATATACCACTCAGTATGGTAAAATAACAGAAATAGATATGATAAATAATACTTCTTAGACAGATTGAAAGACCTTAAAGTGTATGCCTGTCGAGGCGAGAGGAAGTATGAATAAGAGCAACCTAAAAAGGAATTATGGGTATTGATTACCTATATAAGAGTTGTAAGACTCTTACATGAATAATGAAAATTTTAAGCGGAGTGTATTAATAGTACATAAATTTTGTAAAAGTAAAAGAGTGGTAAGGAAGAGTTTAATGCTAATAAGTGGTGTGCGTCGGGCATGATCATTCAATTCAGAATCTTATCTAAATGTTGTGCGAAAAATAAGGGCATAAGGGAAGCAGAAAATCGTTGTGGAACGATAGGATCAAAATGATGAGAAAAGCTAAAGATAAAATATGGTAATGCTAAAAGGGAGTGGAAGACTAACTTATAGATTGAACAAAGAAGATGCATGAAAGTGTCCAAAGATTTAACAATTGAATAAGTTATAAGTACAGTGCTAAAATGAGTAATAAAAAACAAAGTAAGATACCAAAATGGGGAAAAGGATGATGAATGGTAAATTGTTAAAGACCATGATATTTTAAGAAAATTGTGTCATAGTAATGGGATTAAATGAATATGAATTGAGGATTTAAGGTTTAATGCCTAAATAAATGTTAGGCAAGAAATTGAAGGTGAAACAAATGATGAGGATAATTAAAAGAATATAATGAAAGACTTTAAAGAAAATGATGGTAAAATATTGGTTATCAGGAATTAAATTCCACAACCAAATGAAAGAAGTAAAAGAAGAAATACCAGTAATGAAAGAGTATAATGACGTATGTTAACTGAAGAAAACCAAAAGCATGTAAGCAAAATGACTAAAGGTCATAAACGATATGAAGTAAAGAAAAAGAGTAAATGTCTAAACAAATAGTAGATGAAGATGTAAAGATAATATAAGAACTATAATAAACAGACAGGAAGTTACTACTTTCGAGTGGGAATGATGGGGAAAAGTATCCAAAGATTGTGAGAAATGGTTAGTACATGGTTAGCAACCATGAAATACAAATAAGTGTATATATGTTTATACGTTCCTATAAATATAATAGAATGAGTAAGTTTTGGGATATATATATATATATATATATATATATATATATATATATATATATATATATATATATATAATGTATAAAAGTATAAAGGTGGTTATGAAATAGGTATTCTAATTAGAATACTATAAAGTATGAAGCAAAATAGTAAGATAATGTATTGGGCACATTACCTCGAAATACAAAAGAACGAAAGATGATGAGATAATAAATGGCAGTTGTGTATCACTTAAAGATACATATGAAGTAAGTTTTATATAAAATTTGGGTTAAAAAGAAAGCTAAGAGAAATATTTGGTTGGCATTAGCTACAACAAGTAAAGAGTAACGAGTGATAATGGTGATTGAGGGTTGTGTCAAGAAATTGTCATGGAACGGAAAAGACTAAAATGTTTAGTTGAATTCTCAAACCAAAAGAGAATCAAGTAAATATATAACATACAATTAAGAATTTGCAAGCATGTGTTAGGAAGTTATTTGGGACAATGAGTTATATCTTATTGTCAAGTTAGAATCATAATTTGTAATCAAGAAGTTAACATACATGATTGTGAAACCTAATTACACCACAAGATGGTAATATCATGAAAACTGAAAGATGTATGAGATTTTATAAATTGTTTGAAAAATTTAATCAATTATGGTGACCAATTGAAAGGGCAGTGGAGAATAGATGAGTAGGAGATAAAGTGTTAGATTAAGCACTAGTGTACAAGAAAGTATTAAAAATATAATGTATTAATATGGGTATGGTACACGGGGGTACCTAAAAAGATGAAAAGTTTAACTATAAAAGTATTGTAAGAAAGCTGAAACGTGAGAAAGACATGATTATATTAGTAAGTGTAATGAGTAAATGAGGGTGAAATCTCATAAATAATAAAGAAAGATGAAGGAACTATTTAGATTGTTAATATGTTGAATGTGAAAGCAAAATTTCATAAATTATGAAGTAAGAAGAAAAGTGATAATTGAATCATTAATAAAAGTCAAGATGTGAAGGCAATATATGTAAAGGGTGAAATAAGACATGTATTTATAGAAAGTAATACATAAAGATTATAGAGTAGCAAAGATAATAAACTATTGGTAAACGTATGGAAACTAGTAAGGAGTAAGAAGAAGTATATAATTTCATAAATAAAAGTATTAAGAGAAGAAAATAAGGAAGCTGACAGAAATAATAGGTCAACTTCAATAGTAAGACTGTACAAATCTACAAGGTCAAACATTGTGTATTATACATAGAAAGAAAACTATTGATGTGTAATTTCTAAAATAAAAAGCGGTATATTGTTTCGACTCTTTTAGAGTAAGATATGCAGATTTTTATGAAAGGTACATTGTTTTGACAAATTCTGTCCCAAACAGAAAAATGAGAATATAAAATGTAACGAAAGGAGGAAAATGCATTCCTTATGGTTTATGAGTGGTAATAAGCCGAGAGTTGTTAGTAGATGTAAAGAATAATAAATTGAAGTTTAAAAGATTTAAAGAATAACTATGTAAAGATAAGAAGTTGTAAAACTTCTAAAAAGAAGGGATAACAGTACATTATTGATGTAATAAAGAGTGAGTAGAGGAATGAGGACACGAGCAGAATGAAAATAAATGAATAGTGTTATAAGTGAAAAGTAAAAAGAATAAGGAGATGTTGAAAAAAAAATAAAAAATAAAAAAATTTTGCTCAAGTAAAATGTCCACTGAGGGACAAAATTTTACAAAGAAAAGATCTAGTATATTATGAATTATGTATAAATACAAATTATGTATAATTGTAATTGGAAAGAGGTTGTAAGTAAATAATATGATTAGTATAATCACATGAAGTTTTGGTAAAGATACGAGAAGAATTACAAAGAAGATTGTCATTTTTTATAAAAGTATGAAAGTATGAAATTATTTTGTAAGTTTCACTAAGAGATTTGCATATGAATGAAATGAGGTAAAAAAAGATGTAATAAGAATATGAGTATGGGTTGATAAAAGAAAGTAATTACTAGGAACCCAAACTTGGGCTGAGAGTCTTTGAAGAAGAGGAAGAAGTGATCCATTAAATTGATAGTTGTGTAATGATTCCGAGGACGGAATCCCAATAAGGGGGAGGTAGTTGTAACGACCCAAAAATCTTAAATTTATATTCAATAAAATACTTAAGGTAAAGACCAAAATATTTTGAAAGTTGTAAAATAATGTAGCTTGAAATGTAGTAAAATTCTAAGAGTTTGGAGAAAATTTGGTGAAAAAGGGCAAATCAGTCTTTTGCCATGTTTTGGACTTTTGTATAAAAAAAATATTTGTGTTTGTGGTTAAAGTGTGAGAAGAAGAAGTTAGTGTAATAAAAGTATGTTTGTGAGGGTAATTTGGTCATTTGACCATGTGTAGAAATTATTATGAAATTATAATTTTGTCTTGGACTAAAAATGTAAGAAACATAGTTTTATGTGGCAAAACTTGATGTTAGTGCCAAAAGCCCAAGGAATAGAACTTCAGGGACTAAACTGTAAAATCTAAAAATATAAAAAGAGAAAAATAACTCTCATAATTCTCAGAAATTATAGAGAGTTCTAGAGAGGTTACGGGAGGGTTTTCTTGAGAGCAAAATTCTAGAATTTCTTGAAGATAGAAGAAGAATTGAAGAATCAAGCTTGGAATTAGAAGTTTCAAGCTAAAATCAAGGTTAGTGAATGATTTCTAATCTAAGCATTGGGTGTTCTTCATGAGAGAAATTGATGACTGAAATTGCAGTCATGATCAAAAGAGTTTAAATGATTTATAATGTCAAATAGATTCTAAGTAATAAGAACATATCTTAAAACCATCAAAGTATGTTGCTATTGTTGAAAAATTGAAATTTTGTTCAAGAACCCTAGAATTCAAGTTTACATGATCAAATTAATTCTAAGGGGTTTTAATGAGTCCCATATGTGGTAATTGTTGAAATAAATCAGTAGAAGTGATCAATCTCGAACAATTTCGGTTTTTTGAATCAAAAATGTAAAAACGGGAATTTTTGGGAAACGATTGAAATCTATGATTTCCATGGTTTAAAAACTCAAGAAAATGGAAGTTTTTTGTCCTGGAATAATCCCTTAACGATTAAGTGGTTTATTAAGGACTTAATGTATGAAAATGGGCATTTACAGCTAAAAATCGTGAAATCTGGTCTGTTCAGCAGAGATCGGGTCGCGATCTCTTTCAGATCGGGTCGCGATCTAGATCGGGACGCGATCTCGCGCCAGTAGCAAAAGTCCCCTGTTAAGTGAAAAAAATTTGGAATTTGGAGTTAGGCTTATCCATTTGACCTCAAATTTTAAACATAGGTCCAATATAGTGTAAAACTTCATGGAAAATTGTTAAACCAGGAATACGACCTCCCGAGGGTACTGTAGTAAAATACGTATAATATACGATTTATTTAAAGTTGGTCATTTAAAAGTTATAGACTTGTTATGACCCATATTGGTATAATAAGGACTCTAAGGAATTATAGAGTCAGTTAGCATGAATGTTAATGTATAACATGTTAAATATAGGTTCATGCCAAGTGATTATTGGATCAAAAGAGTATAAATACAAGGAACGTGTAGTCAATCCACTAGCAATACATGAGGTGAGTACATGCAGTATTTTTACTCATTCTGGGGTACATGGCAAGTAAGTATTTTCAAGATTTCCTATAAAATTTCTATATGTGAAATTATATGCAAGAGTATTATTTCTAACTTGTTGTGAAAGTATAATGCTATATTTGAAGTTATGTTTGAACTACAAGTTAAATTAAAGGAAAGTATGTTGGTCTATGAACCAATTATGTGAAAGTATATTTGGGTTACAAGTTATATATGTTTTCAAGTATGAATGGCATATAGCCATAAGAGGTTTAAGAAATATGTTTTGGTTACAAAATGTATATGTTTTCAAGTATGAATGGCATATAGCCATAAGATGTTGGAAAGTATGATTTGGCATAAAGCTAGAATGTCATAAAAACATATTTTACATATGTGATGAAAGTTATAAATTTGGCATTTAGCCATAAAGACAGAAAATGATGAAGTTTGGCACTTAGCCACTATCTATATGTATGTGAGTAATGTTCAAGCAAGTAGCAAGTGTTTTGTATGACTGGTAATTGTAGCAAGCAGCGTTAGTAAGGGAACTATGTTCCACCTACCCGGGTTAGGTAAGGGGTCTACTGGGGAAAAAGCCCCATCGCGAAGTAGATTGCCTAAGCACTTCTATGGTGAGGATTGATCCGTTCTTTCTAGCCATAGAGACTTGGGGTATCACTTATGGTGATTAAAGCGCTAAGTATAAAAATCCAGCAAGCTTATAAAACCAGTCAAAGAAAGTAAGAAAGATGTTATTTTTGCAAAGTATGCTACGAAATGATTTTGAGAAATAAAGAGTAAGGTATGTTGCTACTATAAAGTTTTGAAAGATATTATTTTTACAAAGTATGTTAAGAAACGATTTTGAAAAGTAAAGAGCTATGGTATGTTATTACTATAACGCTTTGAAAGATGTTTTATGTTACAAGTTTTATAAAAAGGATAGAAAAAGAAGTTAAATGTTTGAGTCTAAAACTCATGTAACTCACGAGACATTATTGTCTTACGTATTTTATGTTTTGCCATGTATTCCAGGTTAAAATGATTTACTATAGATGGGATGAAGTTTAGCTGGAGTGGAGCTCGAGTTAGCTCCTATCTTGGACTCAAGGTTTAATCGTTTCTTGCTTACTATGGTTAGCTTTGGTATGGATTTGTAACACCCACTGTTTTTAAACATGTAAATTATCGGTTTTTGATAAACCATATTTTTGTATTCATGTATTTATACGAAAAACCATAGTATTTGCAAACAATAGAAATAGGGTGTCACATTTTATATGTTTAAATATCTATGGAATATGAGTATCAAGACACTTTGATTGGTTAGGAATAGTTTAATCAAGATCATTCCTTTAAAAAAAAGGGGGATAGATGGTTGGTTTAGGTGGTATACAAATGAAAACTTTAAACAATAATGCCTTATGTTTGAGAAATTGTTGCTCAAGGAGAGGAAAAATGAAGAAAGATGAAGGAGATGCAACCATGGAAATTTCCCTTCTTAGGCTATGGGGAGTGCCTCCCGTGGTTCCCACATGAAAAATGGTGTCACGTTACCGACACATCATCTCCCTTGCTTACCACACCACCAAAGAAATACCCATCACTCAACATCATATTATTTTTTATTTTTTGATTTATTTTTAAATAGAAAAATATGTAAAACATAAATATTTCATAACTTAAAATTTAAAAATTATAAGCCTAGAAAATAAAAACTACATCGACACGAAAACTTAAATCCTAGATACGATAAAATAAAACATAAAATACGGTAACTAAAACAAAACTACGATCAACGAAATTTAGATGAATTTTTGACAACATTCCACGCATCGAGGTGCGTGAAATCAGTGTCGTGTGTCACCCGATACTCTTGCAACATTTGCTCAACGATCACAGCGTCGGCGGTGCCCGGTTGTCAGTTCATCGATAGTGGTGCATAAATTTGGTTAAAATCATCCGATTTAAAGGCATCTTCACACCCCCGGTTTCTACTATGATATGGTCAAGCATTCCTACAGAGTAATTGAAAAAACTAATGAAAGTAAATTATTCAGAAACAAGTTTTTAGCAAAATCAAGATGTGTTGCTCATATCTGAAACGCCTGCATTGCAGCCCCATCATATAAGAGAGTTTGTGAGCGTGTGATGTTGAGACCGGAGGCGATAGCTTGAAAACCTTCTATCATCGGAGAAGGGTTAAGGAAACCATGGTCCAATCTCCCGCGAGTGTTGCATAAGGATTCACAATCTCTAAGATTCCAACTGAGAGAGAGAAAATGTCGCCTGAGGAAGGAAGCTTGAAGCTAGAGCAGCGGTGTGAAGCAAATTGGAGACGAAAATGTCGCCTGAGGAGGAGGACGGTGCTCAGTCCTGCAGGTCCCGATCCACGTGTGTGTAGCGTGTGCTTATCGGGGATGGTTGAGACGTATAAGGAAATTAGTTTGAAGGATTGCTGTTGTGGCCGGTGATTAGGGCGGTGGCGGGGATGGAAGTTCCGGCAGGTGAAGGAATCCACCGGAGAAGATGCATATCCGAAGGCTACTAAGGTACCTTCTCCAATTTGTTTCCCGAATGCTAGGTTTGAACTTTTGGGTCGGTTGATTAGGTTGGGCCAAGTTTATCAGACTAGCCCGCTCCTTTTGTTGGACTTGTAATTGAACAATTTTTTTTCTCTCTCAAACAAATTTTTGGTTGAACAACTTTTGTATGAGTTTTAGTTCAACATAATCATCTTTCTCCTAGGTGCGTCCACATCATCGATGTTGCACATACACCAAATGTTAGCTAATAATCTTGAAAGAGTAATAGAATTATGCCACATCCAATCAATACACAAAAATTGGTATTTTGATGTTGAAATGTATTTCAACAACACCTAAAAACACATACCATATTGGTGAATACTGAATAGTAACAAATCAAAATGGTATTATTATAATTAATATAAATTGATTAAAGCTTTTGAAATGAATCCAATATAAAGTCTAGTATTTAATACGTTTAAATGTACATTCAAAATTTGTCATCGGATATTTTATTAGTTGAAAAATAAGCAATTGGATATTGTAATTGTTATTTTTTAATAAGCAATTCGAAGGCTACAAAGGTACCCTCTCCGCCGACCACTCTATTTTATTTCAACCACAAGTTCCTTTATGAATGCTTCGTAATCATATTGAAAACAAATGTACATATGATTGGTTTATAGTAGTATTAGTAGATACTGTTTGCCAATTGACAAATATCTAAAAACTCTTTTGAATATTTAACAATTTAGAAATATATTAATAAAAGATATAATCATAAATTATTATATGATTTAATCATAAATGATTATATACATGTTAATCATTAACGATTATTGATGATTTAAATGATTATAGATTCTATAATCACAAATAATTAGAGAAAAACGGTGATTACTTAGCAAAATCAAGAAACTTGTTCAAGGTGATGTAGGCTTGTTCATGTACCATTAAGCGCTTAATCATATATGATTCTGAAATCTTGTTCACATGTGATATGTTTTTTCTTCAATCACATGTGATTAAACCTTGTTATTAAGCACTTAATCATATATGATTCTGAAATCTTGTTCATATGTGATATGTTTTTTCTTCAATCACATGTGATTAAACCTTGTTATTCACATATTCACATGTGATTAAAACATGTTATTTATATGCAAATATGTACATAATGATTTTTTATGTTTAAATAAATTTAATTATTATATGTATTTAAACACATGTGATTAAACATTAAATAACATGTTTTAATCATATGTGAATAATAGGGTTTTATCACATGTGAATAACTTAATCGTATGTGATCAACAATGTTTAATTACATGTGATTAAATACATATAATAAGAAAAACTATTTAAAAAAAATTCATTATGTACATATTTACATATGAATAACATGCTTTGACGTGATTAAATACATATAATAAGAAAAAGTATTTAAAAAAAATTCATTATGTACATATTTATATATGAATAACATGCTTTAACCACATGTGAATAGCTTAATCATATATGAATAACAAGGTTTAATCACATGTGATTGGAGAAAAAAGTTATCAAATCCACAAATATATATTATCAACAAAAAAATTTCATTATATTTATAGGTTTTAACAATTACAATTTAACAAAAAATATTCATAATATTGTTAAATAATTTTCCAATCATATGTATTTAATCACATGTGTTTAAACATTGTTATTCACATATGATTAAACCTTATTATTCACATGTGATTAAAACGTATCATTCACATGTACAAGGTTGGGTGGGGTAGGATAGGGTATGGTGGGGTGGGTGTTGGTGGGTGAAGTGGAGTGGGAGTGGGTGGGAAAAAATTTAAAAAAAAAATTATTTGGTAGGCGAGGGTTGGTGGGGTGAGTAGGGTGGTAGGTGTTGGTGGGTGGGGCGTAGGGTAGGATTAGGTTGGGGTAGGGTAGGGGTGGGGTGGGTGCTGGTGGGTGGGGTGGAGTGGAGTGGGAGTGGGTGGTAAAAAAATTAAATATTTTTTCGTGGGCGGGGGGAGGGGGTAGGGTAGGGTGGGGTGGGTGCCGGTGGATGGGGTGGAGCGTGACTGGGTGGTAAAAAAATTAAATTGTTTTTGGTAGGCGGGGGGTGGGGTGGTAGGGTAGGGTGGGCGGGGGTTGGTGGGGTGGAGCGGGAGTGGTTGGTAAAAATATTAAATTTTTTTATGGGCCGGGGGAGGGGGTGTAGGGTATGGTGGGGTGGGGTGAGTTGGGTGTTTGTGGGTGAGGTGGAGCGAGAGTGGGTGGTAAAAAATTAAATTTTTTTTTGGTGGGGGAGGGGGGTAGTGTAGGGTGGGGTGGGTAGGGGTAGGGTAGGATGTTGGTGGGGGTGGGGTGGAGCAAGAGTGGGTGGTAAAGAAATTAATTTTTTTGTAGACGGGGGGAGGGGGTGGTAGGGTAGGGTGGGTGCTGGTTGGTGGGATGGAGCGAGAGTGGGTGGTAAATACTTAAAAAAAATTTGGTGGGCGGGGTAGGTGTAGGGTGGGGTGGGGTGGGTAGGTTAGGTGGGTGTTGGTGGTTGGGGTGGAGCAGGAGTGGGTGGTAAAAGAATTAAAATTTTATATTTTGGTGGACGGGGGAGGGGTAGGGTATGGCAGGGTAGGCCGTTAATGTAGGGTGGGTGTTGATGGATGTGGTGGATCGGGAGTGGATGGTAAAAAAAAAATTAAAATTTTTTTGGTGCACGGGGGTGGGGTTGTAGGGTAGGATGGGTGCTGGTGGGTGTGGTAGAGCGGGAGTGGGTGGTAAAAACATTAATTTTTTTTGGTGGGCGGGGGGGGGGGGGGGGGGGTAGGGTTGGGTGGGTGCTGGTGGATGGGATGGAGCGGGAGTGGGTGGTAAAAAATTAATTTTTTTGGTGGGCGGGGTAGGTGTAAGGTGGGATGTGGTGGGTAGGTTAGGTGGGTGTTGGTGGATGGGGTGGAGTAGGAGTGGGTGGTAAAAAAAATTAAAATTTTTTATTTTGGTGGGCAGGGGAGGGGGTAGAGTATGGTAGGGTGGGTGTTGGTGGATGTGGTGGGTCGGGAGTGGGTGGTAAAAAAAATTAATTTTTTTGTGTGGACTGGGGTGGGGTTGTAGGGTAGGGTGGGTGGTAAAAAAATTAGTTTTTTTTGGTAGGCGGGGAGGGGGATGGTGGGGTATGGTAGGGTAAGGTGGGGTGGGTGCTGGTGGGTGAGGTGGAGCGGTAATGTGTGGGGTAAGATGGGTTGGCGATTGATAGGGGAGGTGGTGGAGGCGAAGAAGTTTGGTGGTTGTTGTGGTGGAAGGGGGCGGATAGAGACCTATTATAAAAATGTGTGGCTTATATTTGTTCTCATGTTCTCAATTTCAATAATTATTGAAATTGTTCTCACTTGAACCTTCATACATATATATATATATATATATATATATATATATATATATATATATATATATATATATATATATATATATATATATATATATATATATATATATATATATATATATATATATATATATATATATATATTACCAACGGTCATCTCCCAAGACTCCAACGTTCATTTTTCGCGTGGCATGCCGTTTCCTTCTCCACGCCAAGCCACGGCCGCGCCACCCACGCCAAGGGAGACGGTGTTCCACGTCGTGGCATGTGGCCACGTAGTCCCCACGCCATGTGTCGTGGTATACATTCTGCATAGTCTTAGTCCTTACACCATACACTATGAAACAATTTCATATTTCTCATAGGTAATTTTCCATCTTATTTAGTCTTTTAATAATTATGAAATCTTCAAATTCTATCAAAATCTAAAAGATTTTCGTTACTTCAAAAGTGCTACACAAATATGATTCGTCTTCTTCAGAATAAATGATAGATTTGTAGCCATAAAGATAGTACACAAACGACCCTTTCTGATGTTTTAATCCAAATCAACTTTGTCTTTTCAGTTTTCAGAACCAATTTTTTGTTGGTATTCTAAAATTTTTATGCTGGAATTTTTTTTTTTCCGGAATTTAAAAGAAATTTGCCATCAATTTTTGTGGATAAATATACCTACTTTGACACAGACAAGTCAAGCCTCCAAATTTCTAATTTCACATCGGTTTTAATTGAATCGTGATGGTATTTCTAGAAGTAAAGATGCGGAAACATAAAAATCAATTATCCATTCGAATTGGTAGCAAAGTATTTGAAGGCGCATGATGGTTGGACGTTAAGGGTCGTACGTGATGAACACAATCACGAACGAGCAATGTTTATGGAGGGTCATTCGTATGCAATGCGACTGTTTGATAAAGAATCTCATTTAGTGCAGGTTTTGACAAAGCTGAATGTGAAACCACGAGATATTTTGTCAACGCTAAAGGAGCAAAATCAAAACAACGTGTCTTCATTGAGAATTATATACAATTTTCGTCATAAGTTTTGAATGTCTCAATAGGAAAATAGAACCCCAATGCAGAATGTCATGCATATATTGCAATCTAAAGGGTATGATTTTGAGTATCGTTTAACCAATACTAATGAGTTAGAAGACTTACTTTTCATTCATTCAAGATATGGCAAGCATTTCCATATGTGGTTTTGATGGATGCCACATATAAAACAAACAAGTACAATTTTCCTTTTCAAGAAATTGTTGGTGTCACTTCTACGAATAAGACGTTTCCCATAGCCTTCACTTTCATGCACAATGAGAAGACAACCAATTATCTGTGGGCATTGAATTGTCTGAAATTAACTATTAACGAATCCTTTTGCCCTCATGTTATCGTCACCGATAGAGATTTGGCGTTGATGAACGCGTGCGAATAAGTCTTTCCACGAAGTAAACATTTACTTTGTAGGTGGCATATATTCAATGATATAACAAAGCATTACAGGTGTAACGCCCCAACTTTTCAAACCATTTTTAATACATAAAAACATATTTTACAAAGTATGGTTTAACAAAAACCATGTTATTTGTTTAATACAATAAAAAAAGGGAGTTACAATTACATATCAAACCATAAGCTTAAGAGAAACGGATTCAACCAATACCAAATATGGAAGCTGTATCCAGCTCCACTCCTTTGCACCTAGTGCTTATTTAGCAACTTCAAACTATCTCACAGCTTTATACCTGAACCTGGAATACATGGCATAAAAATAAAATACGTAAGACAAATTGTCTCGTGAGTTACATGAGTTTTAGACTCAAACTTTAAATTTCTTTTACTAATTTTTATAAACTTTCGTAACATAATATCTTTGTAAAAATCTACATAGTATACACGTATCATATCTTTTTACTTTTCAAAAGTACCATATATCAAACTTTGCAAAAATAATGTCTTTTATACTTTCTTTGACTGGTTTTATAAACTTGCTGGGATTTTTATACTTAGGGCATTAATCACTATAAGTGATACCCCAAGTCTCTACAATTAGAAAGAACGGATCAATACTAACGGTAGAATTGCTGAGGCAGTCTACTTCGCGAAGGGGTTGTCCCCAGTAGACTCCTTACCTAACCCGGGTAGGTTGGAACATAGTTCCCTTACTAACAATGCTAGTCACAATACCAGTCAAACATAAAATACTTTTCTGAAAACAAAACATTACTTGCACGAAAAATGGCTAAATGCCAAGCTTTTGACTTAAACATATCTCTATCATAATTTAGGCTATCATCAAGAATCATACTTTCAAATATAGCAGTTAACTTTCTATTTAAACTAGAAAAAGGACCATTTTTGCAAATATTTTTCACATATAAAAATAATATATGAAATCTGAAAAATACTTACTTACTTGCCATGTATCCCAAAATGGGAAAAATGCTACATGTACTCACCAGATAATTCTTGAAATATCGTTTAGACGTTCCTCGGTTCTTTACCCTTTCGGTGTCCGATTATTTGACTTGCACCTATATATAGTATATGATACATTAATTTACCTTTTAATTGACTCTATAACATGTTAGAGTCTTTATTATGCCATAAATAGTCAAGGCAAGGGTAAAACTCAACTTTAGATAAATTGTATTTTATACGTATTTTACTACAGTACCCTCGGAGGGTCGTATTTTAATTCCGATAAATTTTTATAAAGTTTTGGACCATATTAGACCTATGTTTAAAATTTGAGGTCAATTGGATAAGTTTTGATCCATTTCTTAAAAATGGATATCACTTGACAGGGGACTCTTGAATTGAAACTGCATTTGCAGCCTGGCGTAGGGCGCGCCGCGCCTAGTAAGGGCGCACCGCGCCTATCGAGCAGAAGCCCAGATTTTCCCCGATTTTATGCTACAATTTTCCAATTTCTCCTATTAAATGATAAATACTCCACTTAATCGATAGGGGTTTATCCCAAGACCAAAACCCTTCAATTTCTTCAAGTTTTACACCATAAAAATCGGATTAATCACAAGAACTCAAATTCTAGGGTTCTTGATCAAAATCCCAATTCTTGAAAAATAGCATCCTACTTCCATATAATTGAATTAAGTTCTTTTAGCATATCTTATTGGAAGTGTTAAACCAGAAAACTATGTGGTTCTTGACTAAAATTTCAGTCACCAAATTTCTCTCTTGAAGATCATACAAAAATTTAGATTAAAAGCATAATTACTAACCTTTGATCTTGAAAACTTCAATTTAAGGACAAAAATCAAGTTTCTAACTTTGATCTTCACAAAGCCTTTTAATTTTCTGCAGAAATCGTGCCTCTCCCGTACTCTAGAACTCTCTACTGGATTTGTGAGGATTTATGAGATATTTTTCTCATTTTATATTTTTATATTTTCAGTTTTGGTCCCTAAAGTTAACTTTCTTGAACTTTGGCCACCAAAATCAACTATTTTTCCATGGAAATCATTTCTTTTACATTTTTAGTCCTAGAATATAATAAATTTTTATAATAATTTCTGCATTTGGTCAAATGACCAATTTACCCTTTTTGGTAAAAATTCACTATTCACGCGGTAAAAAGTCTAAATTTCGCACAAACTCTTATTGTTTATTTTATTATCTCACATATACATATGGTTTTACATAATAGTCTTATAGCTGTCGAAAGACCGTTTTACCCCTTCGACCATAATTTCTCATAATATTACATATAAAACTTATATTACACACATATTTGTTTACATATTTTTATCTTATAAATTTTTGGTCGTTTCAACTACCTCCCCCTAATTAGGATTCCGTCCTCGGAATCGCTTCATAATCTATAAAATTAGGGTATCTCTTCTTCATGCTTTCCAATGTTTCCCAAGTCAAATCCGTGCCCAGTGAATGCTTCCATTTGACCAACACTAGGTCAATTTCCCTGTTCCTTAGCTTCTTGGTTTTCACCTCTAACATCGCCTCAGGTTCTTCCACTAGTCTGTTGGGTGTTTCCACCCTTAACTCTTCTATAGGAATGGTTAACTCCTTCTTTCCAAAGTATTTCTTGAGATAGCATACATGGAATGTATCATGTATTCCCCTGAGTTCTGGTGGTAACTCTAACTTGAATGCTTGTAAACCAATTCTTTTCAGAATCTTGAAGGGTCCAATATATCTTGGACTCAACTTCCCTCTCTTACCAAACCTTATCACTCCCTTCCAAGGTGATACTTTTATCATCACCAAATCGCCTTCTTTTAGATCATAAGGTCTTTTCTTCAAATTTGAGTAGCTTCTTTGGCGATCTTGTGCAGCTTTCATATTGGTCTGTATCACCCCAATCTTTTCATTTGTCATTCTTACAATTTCTGGCCCTGTAAGTTTTGCTTCACCAGCTTCTAACCAACATACTGGGGCTCTACATTTCCTACCATATAAGGCTTCAAAAGGTGGCATCTTGATGCTTGAGTGGTAACTATTGTTATACGAGAATTCCACTAATGGTAGGTGCTGGTCCCAACTACCTCCAAAATCAATAGCACACGATCGCAACATATCCTCCAAGGTCTGAATTGTACGTTCGCTTTGCCCATCTGTTTGAGGATGATAGGCTGTACTCATCTTAATTCGAGTTCCCATCTTTTCTTGTAGAGCATCCCAAAAATTAGACGTGAATCGAGGATCTCTATCTGAGACTATGGACAAAGGTGCACCATAACGTCTGATCACTTCATCGAGTTACAACTGAGCTAATTCTCCAAGTGAGTTAGATTCTTTCATTGCGAGGAATAGGGCACTTTTAGTCAACCTGTCAACAATGACCCATATACTATCGTGTCCCCTTCTCGTTCTTGGCAGTCACATGACAAAATCCAT
Source organism: Cichorium intybus (assembly GCA_023525715.1). NCBI lineage: Eukaryota > Viridiplantae > Streptophyta > Magnoliopsida > Asterales > Asteraceae > Cichorium > Cichorium intybus. The sequence continues at coordinate 119,151,002 of CM042014.1, read as the reverse complement.
GGTCAATTCTTCCCATTTCCCTGCTGGTATCTGCAATGACTGTGCAGTACCATACGGCACCTGATGTTCTGCCTTTACTTGAGCACAAGTATCACAATGGGATATGTACTTTGCTATTCTCTTTTTCATTCCTGGCCACCAATAATGCTGCTTCAAATCTTGGTATGTTTTTGTACTTCCAGGATGTATAGAATACTTGGATTTGTGAGAATCATCCAAGATTATCTTTCTGGTTTTTCCATATTTGGGAACCCAAATACGTCCTTTAAAAGTACGTAATCCTTGTGTATTTACTTCAAACACCACCTTCTTTCCAAGTTTTTCTTTCTTTATATTTTCTTCAGTTAAGGCACTTTCTTGAGCTTCTTTAACCTTTTGAATTAAAGTTGAGACCACTTCAATTCGCATGGATCTTCCTTTAATAACTTTTTCACGAACTTTACGGCTTAAAGCATCGGCTACTACATTAGCTTTTCCTTCGTGATAAATTATTTCACAGTCATAATCGTTCACCAACTCAATCCATCGTGTCTGTCTTAGATTTAATTCTTTTTGAGTAAAAAGATATTGCAGACTTTTATGATCTGTATATATCTTGCATTTCGTCCCATATAGATAGTGCCTCCAAATCTTCAACGCAAATACAATTACAGCCAATTCTAGATCATGAGTAGTATAACGTGTCTCTGCATCTTTTAGCTGTCTGGAAGCATAGGCAATAACTTTGCCTCGTTGCATAAGTACACAACCAAGACCTCTATTAGATGCATCGCTGTATACTACAAACTCTTCTGTGCCTTCTGGTAAGGATAATACTGGAGCTTCACACAGCTTCTTTTTCAGTATTTCAAAGGCTTCTTGCTGTTTTTCTCCCCAAACAAACTTTACTTCTTTCCGAGTTAACTGAGTAAGTGGCACCGCTATTTTAGAAAAATCTTGGATAAACCGTCGGTAATAACCGGCTAACCCAAGAAAACTTCTAACTTCTGTAGGTGTCTTCGGTGGTTCCCATTTCATTACCGCTTCTATCTTTGCTGGGTCTACTTTAATACCTTCAGCTGAAACAATATGACCCAGGAACTGAACTTCCCGCAGCCAAAAATCGCACTTTGACAACTTCGCGTATAACTGTTCGTTCTTCAAAGTACGTAACACTTCTCGTAGGTGCACTTCATGCTCTGCTTCACTTTTCGAATAGACTAGAATATCATCAATGAAAACGATGACAAATCTATCAAGGAAAGGTTTACAGACCCTATTCATAAGGTCCATAAACACGGCTGGGGCATTAGTGAGTCCGAATGGCATCACTAAAAATTCATAGTGACCATATCGAGTTCGGAATGCAGTCTTGCATACATCTTCATCCTTCACTCTGACTTGATGATATCCAGAACGAAGATCAATTTTAGAGAAGTAACTAGCTCCCTGCAACTGATCAAACAAATCATCAATTCTCGGCAAAGGATACCGATTCTTGATTGTCACTTTATTGAGCTCGCGATAATCTATACACATGCGCATAGTACCGTCCTTCTTCTTGACAAACAACACTGGAGCTCCCCAAGGAGAAGAGCTGGGACGAATAAACCCCTTGTCAAGAAGTTCTTGCAGCTGTGACATAAGTTCTCTCATCTCTGTAGGAGCAAGACGGTACGGTGCACGGGCAATGGGACTTGCCCCAGGAACAAGATCAATACGGAATTCGACTTGCCTAATGGGTGGTAACCCAGGTAAATCATCAGGAAAAACTTCAGGGAATTCATTAACTACTTTTATATCCTCCATCTTCTGTTTCTCTTTCTTCCCATTCATCACATAAGCAATGAATGATTCACACCCTTTTTGGATGCATTTACGGGCTTTAATAGCAGTGATGAGACTCTGCATATTCTTCCGTCGTTCCCCATATATATATACTTTGCTATTATCAGGAAATTTAATCGACACCATTCGCTTTCCGCATAGGATTTTAGCATTATGAGTTCCAAGCCAATCCATTCCAATAACAATGTCAAATCCTTTAATCCCGATAGGTAACAAGTCGGCCTTTAAAATTCGTCCATTAATCTCCACCGGACATTTCTCGTACACATGATGTACCGTAACTAACTCTCCGTTTGCGACTTCTATGACACAAGTATCATCTAATGGTTTCATCGGTATGTTTAGACGCTTACTAAAATCATGAGACACAAAAGAAAAATGTGCCCCAGAATCAAAAAGGACATAAGCAGGCTGTGAGTTTACAATAAGTGTACCTGCCACCACATCCTGGTCTTCTTTGGCCTCATCAAGAGTCATCTGAAACGCTCTTCCCTTCGTCTTCGCTGGTTCTGTCTTCTTATTGCTTGCAGTAGAGACTAACGTCTCATTCTTCTTCTTGGGACAGTTGGTGCTGTAATGACCCTTTTCATGACAATTGAAACATTCCACTTCACTGATATCTTTGACCTTGCAATCCTTAGCCTGGTGACCCGGAAGACCACATTTATAGCACCCACTAGTGCCCTTCTTACATTCCCCACCGTGCTTCTTCCCACACTTCTTACACTCTTTAACTTCACTTTGCTTAGAAACCCCTGATGAAAAACGACTCTTCTTATTTGCTCCAGAGATTCCTGAAGACTTTCGCTTTTCTGCAAATGCTTGTCGTTCCTTAGCCTTTTTCTCTATCATACTCTCGACCCTGGCCGCATATTCAATGGCTTCATCAAGAGTTGTAGCTTTACTGACTTCTAGCGAGTAGTCCGCCGGCAAACCATTAACGTATCGGTTTATCCTGCCAGCCTCGGTCGGTAATGTATCTTCCAGAAATGGCAGCATCTCACAGAACTTTTTAGTATACTCATCAACCGTCTGTTTATCCTTTGCAAGAGCAAAGAATTCATTAACCAAATTCTCCCGATGCCTGGCCGAACAGAACTTGCCTTTTAACCGTTGAACAAACTCTTTCCAAGATAAAGCATCAACAAAATCACTTCCCTTGGTTCGGCGGAGAGTATTCCACCAGTCAAGAGCACTCGCCTTTAACATTTGAGATGCGAATCCAACCTTCAAATCCTCTTCACAACGACATATGTGAAGAACTTGCTCCATTTCAGTTAACCACCGTATTGTTATTCGTGGATCCATCTCCCCATTGAACTCTTTTGGTCGACAGGACATAAAGTCCTTGAAAGTACAGGCTCCTTTAGTCTTGAACTGAGGCTGTGATTTGGAAGATGAATCTCCCTGAGAAGAAGTTTGTCTCGGATTAGTGCCTTCAGGAGCCACACTTTTCTCGCTATCTTCATGTTGTGACTTTGATCTTTCGCCCAGTCGCTCATCCAAAAGACGAGTCATTTCCTGTCTGTTTTGCACTTGTGAATCATGTAACAACTTCTGAATCGCCTCCAAAGTCAATGGAGGTGGGTTGGCCTCACCCCTAGAATTGCCATCGTCAACAGCTTGGGGCTGTCATGGAGGAATAGGAGGCCTTGCATTAGGATCCGGGTTCTCTGCGTACGATCCTTGACCACTTCTAGTTCGCATTTTGCTATAAAATTTCAAATACTTTAGTCTTTCATAATATGTTAACATATTAGTTTACTACTTTTCTACTAGTTTTTCAGTATTCCCTCGCGGTTACACTAGTCACAATACGCATCCTGTGATTATGATAATACGGGCCCATATTACCATAATCACCTACACATGTTGTTCCGGATGTTTCCGTTCGGTTCCACTGTTCACTAGTATCAATTAGCTACTTTTAACTCATAAATATATTCATATAATACCATTAGCAAATAATGTCTTATTTCCTTAAGACATATCCATTTATGTAATTTACTTTAACTATCTATTATACTAGTTTAAGCCTAGGAGTGGAATGATCCAATCCTAATTCGCTTAAACTATGGCTCTGATACCAACTTGTAACGCCCCAACTTTTCAAACCATTTTTAATACATAAAAACATATTTTACAAAGTATGGTTTAACAAAAACCATGTTATTTGTTTAATACAATAAAAAAAGGGAGTTACAATTACATATCAAACCATAAGCTTAAGAGAAACGGATTCAACCAATACCAAATATGGAAGCTGTATCCAGCTCCACTCCTTTGCACCTAGTGCTTATTTAGCAACTTCAAACTATCTCACAGCTTTATACCTGAACCTGGAATACATGGCATAAAAATAAAATACGTAAGACAAATTGTCTCGTGAGTTACATGAGTTTTAGACTCAAACTTTAAATTTCTTTTACTAATTTTTATAAACTTTCGTAACATAATATCTTTGTAAAAATCTACATAGTATACACGTATCATATCTTTTTACTTTTCAAAAGTACCATATATCAAACTTTGCAAAAATAATGTCTTTTATACTTTCTTTGACTGGTTTTATAAACTTGCTGGGATTTTTATACTTAGGGCATTAATCACTATAAGTGATACCCCAAGTCTCTACAATTAGAAAGAACGGATCAATACTAACGGTAGAATTGCTGAGGCAGTCTACTTCGCGAAGGGGTTGTCCCCAGTAGACTCCTTACCTAACCCGGGTAGGTTGGAACATAGTTCCCTTACTAACAATGCTAGTCACAATACCAGTCAAACATAAAATACTTTTCTGAAAACAAAACATTACTTGCACGAAAAATGGCTAAATGCCAAGCTTTTGACTTAAACATATCTCTATCATAATTTAGGCTATCATCAAGAATCATACTTTCAAATATAGCAGTTAACTTTCTATTTAAACTAGAAAAAGGACCATTTTTGCAAATATTTTTCACATATAAAAATAATATATGAAATCTGAAAAATACTTACTTACTTGCCATGTATCCCAAAATGGGAAAAATGCTACATGTACTCACCAGATAATTCTTGAAATATCGTTTAGACGTTCCTCGGTTCTTTACCCTTTCGGTGTCCGATTATTTGACTTGCACCTATATATAGTATATGATACATTAATTTACCTTTTAATTGACTCTATAACATGTTAGAGTCTTTATTATGCCATAAATAGTCAAGGCAAGGGTAAAACTCAACTTTAGATAAATTGTATTTTATACGTATTTTACTACAGTACCCTCGGAGGGTCGTATTTTAATTCCGATAAATTTTTATAAAGTTTTGGACCATATTAGACCTATGTTTAAAATTTGAGGTCAATTGGATAAGTTTTGATCCATTTCTTAAAAATGGATATCACTTGACAGGGGACTCTTGAATTGAAACTGCATTTGCAGCCTGGCGTAGGGCGCGCCGCGCCTATCGAGCAGAAGCCCAGATTTTCCCCGATTTTATGCTACAATTTTCCAATTTCTCCTATTAAATGATAAATACTCCACTTAATCGATAGGGGTTTATCCCAAGACCAAAACCCTTCAATTTCTTCAAGTTTTACACCATAAAAATCGGATTAATCACAAGAACTCAAATTCTAGGGTTCTTGATCAAAATCCCAATTCTTGAAAAATAGCATCCTACTTCCATATAATTGAATTAAGTTCTTTTAGCATATCTTATTGGAAGTGTTAAACCAGAAAACTATGTGGTTCTTGACTAAAATTTCAGTCACCAAATTTCTCTCTTGAAGATCATACAAAAATTTAGATTAAAAGCATAATTACTAACCTTTGATCTTGAAAACTTCAATTTAAGGACAAAAATCAAGTTTCTAACTTTGATCTTCACAAAGCCTTCTAATTTTCTGCAGAAATCGTGCCTCTCCCGTACTCTAGAACTCTCTACTGGATTTGTGAGGATTTATGAGATATTTTTCTCATTTTATATTTTTATATTTTCAGTTTTGGTCCCTAAAGTTAACTTTCTTGAACTTTGGCCACCAAAATCAACTATTTTTCCATGGAAATCATTTCTTTTACATTTTTAGTCCTAGAATATAATAAATTTTTATAATAATTTCTGCATTTGGTCAAATGACCAATTTACCCTTTTTGGTAAAAATTCACTATTCACGCGGTAAAAAGTCTAAATTTCGCACAAACTCTTATTGTTTATTTTATTATCTCACATATACATATGGTTTTACATAATAGTCTTATAGCTGTCGAAAGACCGTTTTACCCCTTCGACCATAATTTCTCATAATATTACATATAAAACTTATATTACACACATATTTGTTTACATATTTTTATCTTATAAATTTTTGGTCGTTTCAACAGGCCTCGTTTCAAATCACGACGGACTTGGGACTCTCTTCCGCCAAAGTGGAAAAAAATAGTTGAATCTCCAACAAAGACCCCGTATATGAAAAATTATGCAGAACTTCAAACATTATTGTCCAAACATCCATGTATTACTCATTTATACTTTGTGCAAACTTATGCGTACCTTCAAACATTAATAATTGTTACTCATTGAATCATTTTTCTTCGTCTTGCTGATGTTTTCGGTTATCTTCGTAGTGTTTAGTTGGACATGTATGCAGAAAGATTTGTATCCTTATGGACTGACAGACACATCAATTTTGGAAATTCAACAACAAATAGAGTTGAGAGCCAACATGCCAAGCTGAAGAAACATTTAGACTCTGCGAAATGTGATTTGGACATATTCATATATGTCATTGAAAAAGTTGTACAATCACAGGACACGACTATCAAAGAAAGTCTGGAAAGATGCAGAATTGTGCACGAGACAAAATTTCGAAATCTACTATTCCAACAATTGTAGGATTTTGTTTCGGAGCATGCTATGGATACAATCTTAAAAGAGAGTCATCGATCGAAAGGATTTGTACCAACTCCGGAGAATTGTGGTTGTCAAATGCGGACATGTTTTGGATTACCGTGTGCTCATGAACTTGCGATATATGTCGATGCAGGATTGCCTATTCCATTAGACATGATTGATGCATTTTGGAGAAAACTTGATTTGAATCCTTTGATATTTGTAGAATATGGTGATCTTGATTGTGATGATGATATGCAAAGGTTTAAAGAAATATTCAACAAACAATCAGATCATGACAAATCATGGTATTTAAGATAGTTGAGGGGGATAACGGATCCATCAAAAGTCTTGATCAATGAACCTTCGGTCAAGAAAAACAATCGTGGGAGCCCAAAAGCAAAGCGTGTTCATCACCAAAATCAAGTACCTCATAGATACAGTTGTTCAAACCTCAATCAGGAGCCACCTAGGCATAGCTCATTCTTTATGGACTTGAAAGAGGAATCAGCTAGGCATAGCTCGTTCTTTATGGCCTCGAATGAGGACCCAATTGGCCAGTGTTCATACGATATAGACTTAAACGAGGAACTAGTTGGCCAATATTCATACCAGATGGACTTAAACGAGGAACCAGTTGGCCAATATTCATACCAGATGGACTTAAACGAGGAACCAGCTGGCCAATATTCATATCAGATTGACTTAAACGAGGAACCAATAGGCCAATATTCGTACGAGATTGACTTGAATGAAGAACCCTTGATGGGACATTGTTCATTGTCATAGGAAATTCCAAGAATCTTTCATTCATACGTCACGCATATACAAAATGTAAGAGGTTATGGGAATTATGGATTTCGATCGATAGCTGTTTGTCTCGGACATGGTGAAGATCAGTGGCTCAACATCCGTCAACAGTTATTAGATGAGTTATTGGAATCATATGATGACTACACTAAAGTTTTCAATGGATGTGATGAAATACTTAATTCATTGTCTTTTCTTAGAATCGTCAGCACCACCGGAACATTGGATGCTTATGCTAGAGACAGGTATCCTGATAGCCAACAAGTTTGTATAACTTGTTTTTCTCTTTGGAAAGGTCCTCAAGAGTTTTCATACCATCAGTTTCTTACCATTTCACACGTATACGACAATCACTATGTGATGGTACAGTTAGAAGGAAAGTACCCAATGCCTCTCATTGCAGCAATATGGATCCACCATAGAGCCCCTTCAGCAATTGGATGGCAAACCATGTATAAGTCGCATCTAGAATTTTATAAGCAACTCAAACCTACTCAAAAAACTTATATAAGTTTAGAGGATTGGTTGTTGCAATATTTTGTCTCATGTTCTGTTATGTTGAATTTATTAAGAAATGCATGAGGTTGATAATGATTTTTTTCCGAGTATATTTTTTTAGTTATATTTATACTATTATAATATGACATATAATTATTATGTTTACAATATTAGCGATACATATAAAAAGCTTTGTTATTCTAATAAAACAAAATACAATAATAAGTTTTAAAAAATTAAATAATAATATAATAATTGAAATATAGTATAATGATTAATTAAAAAATATAAAACAATTATAATATTATGATTAAAAAAACACAATCATTACATAATAATATGATTAGTTAGTGGAATAATTAAAAAACATAATCATTATACAATTATTATATAAAAAAGGTAAACCTATTATATAGGGTGGAGTGTCTTTATCAACACTCTTTAATTTTTTTAATCCATCCTACAATTTTGTATGAGTTCGTAAATATTTTTTTTTCTGGGTCTTCGTGTACAGAGTATTACCAAGTAGACGAGTATGCAAAGGGTATGATTACTTCCAGTTCTTTATATTGTATCATTATATATTTTGTTTTTTTTTTCTTATTGGACCATTGTAGTTTGAGATTTTCACCCAATGATTGCATTGTGGTTTCATTTTTTATTCCCAAAAACAATAAAACCACTTTGTATTTGCTTGGTATTGAAATAATTAGGTATACTTTTCAAAGTAAAATGTAAATGAAAGTTGGATGACATATGAATGAGAATACATTGCTTTTTGAATTTAAATCTTTTATTAAACAATAAATAAGAACAAGTTATTTTTGGTTTTACTTTTAGTTTTACAAAGAATAATATATAACATATTGCACTTTAAAAAAATATACTAAATTGTATATAGTTTTCATAGTATGATGACCGAACAAGAAAGAAATTTAGCATTGAATGAAACTGTTATACTTGGACATCTTTTCAAGCCACGTGTAGTAAAAGGAAGAAATCATAGTAGGTTGATGTGATATAGTCTGAAATGATAGAGGATCGTATAAAATATTGTTATATTGTATCATACCGTACAAAATGAGATAAAATCATTAAAAATGATATCAAATGGTAAAGAATTATATTAAAGCAAATATAAAAGTAAATTTTTCTTAAGTTGATGTAATCATCAAATTTTCTTTCTGAATTAGTAGTGTTTATCCACTTATAAAATTATATTTGTAACATTGTAGTTTAAATTGTCATTTGTGAAATTTTGAGCCCCAAAATCTCAGATTCCAGCTCTTCAATTTCATCCGGTTCTGCCCATTCCCAAAACTTACACTTTCCTTCTGATTTCTACATTATCAAACCAAACTGTAAAGAGGTGAAAGAAATAAAAATTAATGAAGTTAGTGAAAGGCAAACCTGAAAAAAAACATAGCGGGCAGATCATGAACTTTTTTCCTGGGAGAAAGATGAAGATGAAGTCGTCGACATTGAAACTAATTTTAGGGCAAATTGATCTCATTCTCGTGTTATATCTTATAACCGATGACTAGACAAAACACCATTGCCACGTAAGCTCCAAATCAGCGAAAACCTACAATGGAGGGTCATATTACCCCTTTTTAAACGGTCACCACAAGTTCGATGGGTAAAAGTGATCAAAATAAACATTCTTACCTAAATGTGGATAGAAGCAAGAGTTTGTTACCCATTTTGTTCATTAATCCTATTAAATAGTGTTTATCCACCTTTTTGAATTTTTTTCATATTATGAAATAACTATATATCAAATATGATTACAAAAACTATACTATCGATGTAATAATCAAAACTTTTTGAATGCAACTTTTAGGAGTTGTAAGCATCTAAAACCATTGTGGATGACTTTAATCTGTTTATATTTTGGTAGATTCCTTTTTACCATGTTGACAATAATGTATTTTTCAAACTTTTTTGTTGTTCGAGGCAAATAATCCGACCTTTTGCTCATACGGAATGTTAGTTAACAAGGTTAAGATTGGCACTTTTGATGTCGTATTGAGCTTGCAATTGAACTAACAATTTGTTAAAAAGTTAAAATTTTTGGTTTTTTTCTTTTTAATCTTTTGAAATATGTTAGTCCGCAGTTCTAAAAATGCAACAGGAAATTGACAAATATATGGCTGCCGATCATACATCATTTACTGTATTGCTACCGGTACAGTTTCTTTTTTCTTATCGACATTAAACCCTAAACTTTTACAAATTATCTAATTTATTTTTGGTCTAATGCAAGAAATAACAAGATGCTTTCATTTATTTGTCTGAAAGCAAAGGTGTATAATTTGTATGGGAACTGGACACAAGAAAACAACGTGTCCAACAAAAGGTATAATGTAGTCAATGTACTTCTATATACTCAGATATGTAACAAATTGAACTAACAATTTGTTAAAAAGTTAAAATTTTTGGTTTTTTTCTTTTTAATCTTTTGAAATATGTTAGTCCGCAGTTCTAAAAATGCAACAGGAAATTGACAAATATATGGCTGCCGATCATACATCATTTACTGTATTGCTACCGGTACAGTTTCTTTTTTCTTATCGACATTAAACCCTAAACTTTTACAAATTATCTAATTTATTTTTGGTCTAATGCAAGAAATAACAAGATGCTTTCATTTATTTGTCTGAAAGCAAAGGTGTACAATTTGTATGGGAACTGGACACAAGAAAACAACGTGTCCAACAAAAGGTATAATGTAGTCAATGTACTTCTATATACTCAGATATGTAACATTGATTTATTTTGCCAGGCACCGGATATAGGACTGGAAGTGTACCTGTTCAGGAGCCTCATGAGAGTGGGATTGTCCAAGAAAGTGGGACTGGAAGTCGGACTGTTCAAGAGAGTGAGACTGTCCAAGAAAGTGGGACTGGAAGTCGGACTGTTCAAGAGAGTGGCACTGGAATTTCAAAGAAAGAAACTAGATAAGCACATAAGAGAAAGACGAAAGCTTCATAGCATTTAACCTTGCTTGCTCTAAGTAAGAAAGTAGTTCCAAAAGATGCAAGCGGGTGTAGTGAAGACAATCCCGTAACTTTATAAGTTTATAAGTTTCTAGTAGATTTGTTAGTTGGAAAAATCTTATTTTGGTAATGTACTTTGGAATCTTATTTTAGGAATGTACTTTGGAATGTTAGTAGTACTCTTATTTTGGTAATGTACTTTGGAATCTTATTTTGGTAATGTATTTTGGTAATATACTTATGAATGACAATACTTTGGAGCTTTATCATGGCATTGTACTTTGCTTTCCTTGACTTTCACGATTATGGCATTGTACTTTGCTTTCCTTGAATTTGCTTAACATTTACAGTCCTTAACTTTGGTCTTAACATTTACAGTCCTTAACTTTATCATGTCAATCTACGATTATGGCATTGTACTTTGGTCTTAACATTTACGGTCCTTAACTCTATCATGTCAATCCACGATTATGGCATTGTACTTTGGTCTTAACAGTTACAGTCCTTAACAGTCCTTTACAGTTACAGTCGTTTACAGTCTTTAACGATTATGGCATTGTACTTTGCATTCAGATAATCAAATGACAGTTACAGTCCTTTACAGTCCTTAACAGTCCTTAACCCACTTCCACAGATAATCAAATGCATATGGCATTGTACTTTGCATTCAGTCCTTAACGATTATGGCATTGTACTTTGCAGTCCTTTCACATATTATGGCATTGTGCTTTGTACTTTGGACTTTGCTTAATAGATTACAAATTCAGTCCTTTTACAAATGAGGTCCTTACAAATTTAGTCCTTTACCAGAAATGAGGTGCTTACAAATTCAGTCCTTTTACAAATGAGGTCCTTACAAATTCAGTCCTTTACAAACTCTATCCTTACCAATTCAGTCCTTTACCAGATTACAAATTCAGTCCTTACCAATTCAAATTACAGTTAAAGTTATAGTAATCCCTAACTGTCATGGCATTGTACTTTGCATTCATCACTTCAAAAAGATAACATTCCAAAGATTACATTCATTAACTCCTACTTAAAAAGACAAATTACATACATAATAACGAAAACTACCAACACTAGCTTGATTCTTCTGTACTTCTTTCATCTCTTTTTTAAGCCCCAAAATCTCATATTTCAGCTTTTCAATTTCATCTGGTTCTGCCCATTCCCAAAACTTACACTTTCCTTCTGATTTCTACATTATCAAACCAAACTGTAAAGAGGTGAAAGAAATAAAAAATAATGAACAAATACATAGTGGGTAGATCATGAACTTTTTCCCTGGGTTTTTTTCTGTCCTTGAGGTACGGATTCGAGCTGGAAGGCCACAGAAGCAAGGAGTAGTTTTGTGCCCTAACTGGGAGAAAGATGAATATGAAGTCGTCGACATTGAAACTGATTTTAGGGCAAATTGATCTCATTCTCGTGTTATATCTTATAACCGATGACTAGACAAAACACCATTGCCACGTAAGCTCCAAATCAGCTAAAACCTACAATCGAGGATAATATTACCCTTTTTTAAACGGTCACCACAAGTTCGATGGGTAAAAGTGATCAAAATAAACATTCTTACCTAAATGTGGACAGAAGCAAGAGTTTGTTACCCATTTTGTTCATTAATCCTATTAAATAGTGTTTATCCACCTTTTTTGAATTTTTTTCATATTATGAAAATAACTATATATCAAATATGATTACAAAAACTATACTATCGATGTAATAATCAAAACTTTTTGAATGCAACTTTTAGGAGTTGTAAGCATCTAAAACCATTGTGGATGACTTTAATCTGTTTATATTTTAGTAGATTCCTTTTTACCATGTTGACAATAATATTTTTTTTAAACTTTTTTGTTGTTCGAGGCAAATAATCCGACCTTTTGCTCATACGGAATGTTAGTTGACAGGGTTAAGATTGGCACTTTTGATGTCGTATTGAGCTTGCAATTGAACTAACAATTTGTTAAAAAGTTAAAATTTTTGGTTTTTTTCTTTTTAATCTTTTGAAATATGTTAGTCTGTAGTTCTAAAAATGCAACAGGAAATTGACAAATATATGGCTACCGATCATACATCATTTATTGTATTGCTACCGGTACAGTTTCTTTTTTCTTATCGACATTAAACCCTAAACTTTTACAAATTATCTAATTTATTTTTGGTCTAATGCAAGAAATAACTGTTGGATTAGGTGTCTAAGCCATGACTAATAATTAGTATTTACCTAATTAATGATAGCATAGTCCATTTAGGTTGCACTCATAGCTGGAGGTTTGGTAGAAAGTTCAGTAGAGAGAAAGATTGATTTATTATGTGATTACTAAATCAATAGAAATAAAATACATAGTTTATTAATATATTAAAATGATAATATATTAATTAGAAACTATATTAGTTAATTAGAACTTATTCTGGAATTAATTGGAATTAATTTGGTGATTAATTTAATTAATTAAAGGTGCAGGGACTAAAAGTGTAATTATTCAATAGTTGAGTAAGTGACATTTTTGGCAGTATAAGTGACCAGCGATATATATATATATATATATATATATATATATATATATATATATATATATATATATATATATATATATATATATATATATATATATATATATGTATATATATATATATATATATATATATATATATATATATATATATATATATATATATATATATAGATTTATATATATATATACATAGATATATATATATGTATATATATATATATATGTATATATATATATATATATATATATATATATATATATTTATATGTATATATATATATATATATATATATATATATATATATATATATATATATAGATATATATATATATATATAGATAGAGAGAGAGAAATAGGTTTGAGTTGTTAAGATAAAGACTTATCTTAATTTGAATTTAAAAAGGTTTATCTTTAAAGGTTTATCTGGTTATCTGCTGGAGGCGATAAATAAGGAGCCTCAGAGCCCCATTTTCTGCGCCACATATATCCCATCTCTCTGGAATTTTCGAACCATACTCCTGGTCCCTGGGTGTGATCTCATTTGAGGCAGGACACTTGTGCTGCTTGTCTTCCAAGAAAACCTAAAGGTTAGTTTTTTCTTATTTTGTTTTTTAGTAATTTTCTTATAAGACTTTTAGGAAACATTATATGTTCAATTAGAATAAAACATATATCCTTATAGGTTGCATGAGAACTTAGGGATTTTAGTTCATAGATTTGCATAAAACCCTTCAGTGGTATCAGGGCGTTATGATTGTTTTCTTGTTGAATTGTTATAATTGTGTTCCTAAAAATTAGTGTTTAAAGCTTATAACCCCTAATATATATGAAATCGATTTAGGGTTAGCGTTTTGAAAACCCTAGCCCATCGCTTTTATGAAAATCGAAAATGACATAGGGTTTTAGAAGGTTTTTTATTTTTGGTAACTTTGATTATTTAATAATGGATAACCTTAAACCCATTATTTGATTTTCGACTTTTAGGGGGTTTAAGATAGGTTTAAATTAATTTGATTAATTTGTGATACCTATCTAAATTTAATTAATTTAATTAATTGTTTAATTAAAAGATAATTAAAGGTTTAATTTAATTTTAAATGTAATAGTTTAAATTTTAAAAAATTAAAGGATAAACTAGGAATATTTTAAAATTTTAAAATATCTAGACTTAATTAATTTAATTAATTGTTTAATTAAAAGATAAAATTTAAAGGTTTAATTTAATTTAAATTTAATAGTTATAATTTCGAAAATTAAAAGATAAACCAAGTAATATTTTAAAAGGTTTAAAATACATCTTATATGTATTATAATTAAAAGTTAATATTATATGTATAAGATAATTGGTCAGTCAAATCAATAGTAGGCCTCATTCACGAAGCTGGTCTATAAGGAGGGTATAAGGAAACGGACTATAAAATGGACGTTGAATGGGTGTCCACTCTCACCCACCGCTCTCTTGATCAGTGGAGGGTCGTTAGCCGAACGGGTTTGATAGGACAGCTTAATCTTATTAAAAGTATAATGTCATTAATGAAAGTACTAGAACAACTTTATAAAATCCCAAATCTAGTTACTTTAGGAAAAATGTGAAAAGAGGCTAACCCATGAAATTGCACATTACACTTTATGAGACATTAGTGGATCGTGTGTGGTTAACCGGCACACTAATAGGGGATCATAAAGAGTGGTAATGGGTTTCTCATGATTTATCATTGTTGATGGAGCGTGTGTGGTTAACCGGCACATCAATTAGAGATGATAAATGACATTGAGGTTGCCAAGCTAATTTGCATGGTTATTCACATCCAGTTTGCGATCCTCGGCATCCCAGTCACAAACAGTGGAGCATATCTGAGATTAAAACATGCCATTGAACAGTTCAATGAATCTCAACAGATCTAGGAATTTCATAAGATGAAATTGATAAGTGTTTATCTACCTTAATGACCATTATGTTGTGATTAGGTCATCCCTCTTCACACCATAGTTGGGGTATTTTGGATCCTAGCCTTGTTAAATAATAAATTACGTAATTATTTAAAAGTATTAAAATTAAACTAACTAATTCAAATTTTATAAATGTCTAAAGATAGTGTCAGTTCTCCTCCTTCTCCTCCTTCACCCATTTCTGAGAGTTTCAGAAAGCATCTATTACATATGGTAAGGCCGACTGGCCTGAACTATGTGGTATGGCTTCATAAATAGAGAATGGTTATTATTTTTGCTGGCAAGCCATATCTTATTGAGTGTCCACTCCCCAAGCATGTCATCACACAGCAGCTTGTGATGATCATGACCCCTTGACCATTAAGTCCAAGGAAGTTTGTTGCCTCATGCTATTGATCATTGATCCCCAAGTTCCGCAGGGATTTAGAATTCCTGGGGTCAGATAAGTTAGCACAACTGGTTGAGGAAAGGTTCCGAAAACCGGTTGAAAAGGGACGAGTTAAGATTTTCAAAGAGCTTGAAGTGTGCAGGAAGTAGCACTAGTTCACATGTTCTCAAGATAGAGAGACACATAGGTGAACTGTATAAATTTGGTTACCCTTGTAATCGGGAGTTAAGCATTAGCTCGACTCGCTGATTTGTTCATCTAGATGAACAGAAAGGGTAACCAAATAAGACAATCATGGAAATGCATTTAATGTCGACTATGTATGAGTCGTTCCTGGAGAAGCATAGTTCCATTGATTCAGCTGCTTTAGGATTGAGTCCAGTATTAAGGTGCATCAAGAAATGATCCAGATCGTCTGGACCGATTGTTCGATGTCTCAAACTAGGGAATCCACAGGGTGGGACACAGTCACAGAAAGATTGGAAAAATGCTCCAAAGCCGAACAGTTTGGCAACTCGGTAATATCTTAAAAACTCAGAACACCTGATCCTCATTTCCTTGATACAGGATGTGTTTGTCACATTTACTATGTATGCACGGACTCTGTAGGATGCAGGATGTTGTCGCACAGGCGCATATTCAGATTGGATCCGGAGCTCATGCAATTTTGGAGTTAAACTAGATATTTGTTCATGTTATTAGTTTATAGATGCATATGACATTGTTTCGCATAGTACATTGTTCTGAGGATAATTCTGGTTTAATACAATATTTTCTTTTAAAACATGATTGTTTTAATTATCCTCGAAATGTTGTGTGAATGTGTTGATGGCATAAATGATAATAACTTGAATGTTGATACATCCAATGGGATTGGATTTATAAATTGTGTTCCTTATGATTGTTAAAGTGAATTTTATGAGAATCACTTCAACCAAAGGTCCAGTTGGACAATTTGACTTAGAGTCACATGAGGAATTGAGTGCTTAATAAAATTTATTGTGGCAAGAAATGAATCACCCAAAGATCCAATGATAGGATTTTGGAATCAGTTGACTTGGAATCAGGTGATGATTGCATATCTTGAACAAAATTAACAAAGTCATAAATTTACATAGAGATGTAAAAGATATTAAGATTGTGAGCGACAGACACATAAGTTAATGTGTATTGCTCGAATCTTCGAACACAATACAATTAGTTATACTTCATGATATTTGCCAATTAGTATGACAAATATGGCTTCGCTTATCAGAATAAGCGATTGATTGAAACCTTGAAGTGTTCAAGGATCTCAAAGGAAGTATAAGATCAACAGAACCTGAGTGACAAGATAGACTGAGAAAATGTTTCACAGTTTATCCTCTTCCAAGAACATTAATGGTTATAATGTATCTTAAGGAAGCTAATGGAGCATTGGTCGAAATAGTTCGATCCTCGATGTATAAGATACGTTTCCAATTAGTATTTCTGATGAACTGAAAACCAGTCAGACCATATAAACCATATTCCGACCACATCCTAGACTAAGTAGGTCTTGCAGATACTGTCTGAAATGCAAAGCTGAGATTATCCCACTTGTACATAGAAAGTCCAGGGTCTTGTAGTGTTCATCCGAACCTCATGACTAGTCTGAACATGATCAGCAATGTCGTTTCATTGGCCATCCCGCTGTAACTGTAAAAGAAGAGATCTTTTAGAAAGAACTCATGTTCTAAGGAAACAGTGGGAGTTGGGACAGCCCTGAATGAGTTCAGGATTAGCCAAGTGAAAGAACCTTTAGTCATCACTAGGCTTGGAGCAGAAATCGGATTTCTGTTTTACACCTGACATAATCTTCTCTTGACCAGTAGTATTGATCACCATCATAAGTAGTTATGATCGGGGTGACATACTGATTGGTGGTAAAACACTATAGTTGGTACGGATTTACAATCCGACTACTTGGAAGCATTGGTGAGCCCGATTGCTGCCAAACAATAGAACCTTAGGGCGAGACACGGTCTATGTGAAAATTTAATTGATTTTACACCTGGTCTAAAAACCAGTGGGAGTAACTGAATCATCAAAAGAAAGCAACATGGACAGAAACATACTTTCAGAACATCTAGTTGAGTGAGACGATACTCAGAGTCAAGTAATTGATTCCAGGAGAAGCACTCTCAATAGAAGATGAAATCCGAAAGGATACTGCATGGCACATTGTGAATCGTTAGTGGAGCGTGTGTGGATCACCGGCACACTAATTGGGACTCACAAAGAGTGTCCCAGTATAAAGGTACATGGGCTCGGGATTACCCCATGGGCATCTCGCAAGAAAGGATATTCAGATTCTCAAAAATATGCCAAAGGATTGGATTTTGAGAAAGGGCTGAAAGATTTCCATTAAGATGTCAGAAGGTTTGGATTCTCAAAATGTGCCAAAAGTTCTGGATTTTGTGAATAGTCTATAACCGTGTCAAATCCAGTGGGAGTGTCGTTGTTATCTACTATCTCCATATGTGGGTTACATACTGTTTCTAGGAAACGTCTTTTTTCATTACAAAGTGTAATGAGTTGGTGTTAAGAGACGGATCGATATGAAAGACTTAATAGAAATATGGCATTCTCAGGTGGTTGTAAACGAGATAGATCGAAACCTTGCCAAGATGATCTTGATGAGATTCAAGATGCATATCCCCAGGAAAGGGTTTTCTATCATTGCAAAGTGTGATGACTTAGCATGAAAGAAATAAAGAAGGCGCAACATACTCACGTAATTCGCAGACATCTATTGGATAGATGAAATCGCCAGCATAGACTTAGCCATTGTAAGCATGATCTTGATAAGATTCAAGATGCATGAGAAGAGTCTCCGAAAGGAAATAGTTTTTTCGAAAATCATGACACAAGGATTATAAATAATCTTTGGATTCCAAAAGGGTTTGGAATAAGATTAGATTGAATTCCACAAGTTTCTTGGATCGATCAAAATGTCATGAACATATCCTGATGACTTGATGCTTAGAGCATAGTAAGCTAGATTCAGGACATTGTCTGGCTGGGAATACTGGATAGATAGTTTGAACTCAAGTGAGAATTCATTGGGAAATGATTGGGGTGAAAGTGATAGTAATAATTTGAAAGTTTTTCCAAAGTGGTAATTATTAACGTCATGACATGATATTAAATGACTTCATGGTTAAAGAATCTCGTTGGTATTCTGATGGAGCACGTGTGGCTCACCGGCACATCATAGCACCTCGAAATAGTCTTAGGGTGCAGCCTAGTAGACTAAAGACCCCAAGAACCATAGGAAGTCATAGTACACATTACCAGAATGCAGTTAGGAGAGAAAAAGACAGGATAACATATTGAGATGTCATCGGAAGAACATCCGATTGGATCATCTACAATAAAGTGCATCAGTATAAGATCTTTGGATACTTAGAAAGAGTGTAAGGTTCATAATGACATAGTTATAAAATTAGAATTGAAAGTTTAAAAGAAATCTTGAAACCGATAATAGTTTATGACAAGATCCGACTTGGTGATTACTTCGTGGAGACTTGGTAATAAGCAGGAGTAGCTGCCAGTCAGATCTTTATGTTTCGCTTTTGTATGTTTTACTTCCTGAATAATTTAATTATTCTGAAAGGTCCACAGTCGCTCATACTTTGGGAAGTAAGTATTAAATCAAGACTGTCATGAATTGGTTTGTAGACTGTCTAAGGAGTTAGACATAGCAATAGGATTGCTACAACATTCATGAGTACTTAGAAATAGAGATTTGAGTATTGGATAAACCCACTCTCAATAGATTGCTTCATGGATTATATCACAAGCAATGTTTGAGACGATAATATCTTATGATCTTGAAGTGAAGAGATACGAGTTGTAATTTACAAGGCAGTTGTTTATTGATAATACAAAAACGTATCGGTAACTCGATGTTATAAAACGTGTTGTGGTGAATGATTTGACTGGTAAAGATATAAGCATATGAGTCGAAACTTATTCGTTCCTTGACCCTGATGGGAAACAGATATCTGTAGGCCTCTCGATGATTTTGAAGTTGACTAAAGTGTTGGCCAGTCTGGACTAAATTGATGCGTTCAATTAGAAGTCCTAAAGTCATAAGCAGAATCGGAAATCGGGAAACAGAGTATCAGACAGAGATTGACCTCAATCCATGTCTCATGTCCGGAAATATCTTGTTGGACGAAGGATCATATGATCACTTATCTATGGACAGAACTGACTGGGTCAGAGTTCGGCAGCAGTTTCTAGGAAGCTACAGTTTGCTGATTAACTAGAGTTTAAATTAGTGATTATAGTCATAGACTTATCCAAGTGGGAGACTGTTGGATTAGGTGTCTAAGCCATGACTAATAATTAGTATTTACCTAATTAATGATAGCATAGTCCATTTGGGTTGTCCTCATAGCTGGAGTTTTGGTAGAAAGTTCAGTAGAGAGAAAGATTGATTTATTATGTGATTAATAAATCAATAGAAATAAAATACATAGTTTATTAATATATTAAAGTGCTAATATATTAATTAGAAACTATATTAGTTAATTAGAACTTATTCTGGAATTAATTGGAATTAATTTGGTGATTAATTTAATTAATTAAAGATACAGGGACTAAAAGTGTGAATATTCAATAGTTGAGTAAGTGACATTTTTTGCAGTATAAGTGACCAGCGAAATTAAGGATATATATATATATATATATATATATATATATATATATATATATATATATATATATATATATATATATATATATATATATATATATATATATATATATATATATATATATATATGATATATATATATATATATATATATATATATATATATATATATATATGATATATATATATATATATATATATATATATATATATATATATATATATATATATATATATATGACTAATAAATCAAGATATTGTTTGTTAATATATTATGGAGATAATATATTAATTAGAAATAATGTTATTTGATTAATAATTAATCAGAAATTAATTGGATTGATTTCTGTGGCATTAATTAGATTAATCAGAAAGTCAGGGATTAAAGTCGTACAAAATAGTTGAATTGCGGTGCGCGGCGCGCCAATGTAAAGGTCGCGACGCGCGTACGAATAATCCGAAAAATGGCTGACGGCTAGGGTTTATTGTTTCCCTATAAATAGGGAACCCTAGACCTCATTATGGTGTGCTCATTCTATTATTCTCTCTGGAATTTTTGTGACCTTCCTCTGGCTCCCTGGGTGTGATCTCATTTGAAGCATGACACTTGTGCTGATTAGCTTCAAGATTAAAACTAAAGGTTAGTTTTTCTGATTTATTCTTTTAGTTAATTTTGTTTAGCCTTTAGGAATTAGTTACATGTTCAAAGTAATGAAACATAGATCTTTTCTAGGTTGCATGTGAACTTAGGTTATTTAGTTCATGGTTGCAGAAAACCTTTCAGTGGTATCAGAGCATTTGGTGGTTTTCTTATTGAATGGCTGTAATAGTTTTCCTAATTAAGGTTTAAAGTTTATAAATCCTATTTGGCCTAAATTTCGATTTTAGGGTTTGGGGTTTTTGAAACCCTAGCCCTCCCCCTTCTTTTTCGATTTTCTGCTTAGGGTTTTGGAAGGTTTTCTATTTTTGGTAACTTTAATTGGTTAATTAATTGGATAACATTAAACCTATTTTTTCGAATTTCGATAATTAGGGGTTTAAGATAGGTTTAAATTGATTTGATTAATTTGGAAAAACCTATCTACATTTGAAGTAATTTAATTAATTGTTTAATTAATAGATAATTCAAGGGATTTAATTTAATTTTAATTTAATGGTTAAATTTCGAAAATTAAAGGATAAATCTTAAATATTTTAAAAGGTTTAAAATATCTAGATTTAATTAATTTAATTAATATTTTAATTAAAAAATGAATTAAATCGAATTTAAAGGTTTAATTTAATTTGAAATTTAATAGGTAAATTTCAGGAAATTAAAAGATAAACCAGGAATATTTTAAAAGGGTTTAAAATACATCTTATATATATTATTAAAAGTAAATACTATATATATAAGATAAATTGGTTAGTCAAATCATTAGTAGGCCTCATTCACGAAGCTGGTCTATAAAGTGGGTATAAGGAGACTGCCTATAAAATGGTGGTCTAATGGGTGTTCACTCTCACCTACCGCTCGCCTGATCACTGGAGGGTCGTTAGCCGAACAGTTTTGATAGGACCGCTTAATCATTAAAAGTATAATGATCAAAGTACTAGAACCCGTACAAGAATTCCCAATCTAGTTACTTTAGAAAAAATGTGAATTTGATGCTAACCCATGAAATTGCACATTGCACTTTATGAAACGTTGGTGGAGCTTGTGTGGGTTACCGGCACACCAATGGGGGTTCATAAAGAGTTGGGAATGGGTTTCTCGGGTGTTATCATTGTTGATGGAGCGTGTGTGGTTAACCGACACATCAATTTGAGATGATAATGGACCCCGAGAGTACCAAGCTAATTTGCATGGTTATTCACACCCGGTTTGTGATCCTCGGCATCCCAGTCACAAACGGTGGGGCATATCCGAGATTAAACATGACATTGAACAGTTCAATGAGTCTCACAGATCTAGGAATTTCATTAGACTGAAATTGATAATAGTTATCTACCTTAATGACCATTGTGTTGTGACTACGACATCCCTCTTCACAGCATAGTTGGGGTATTTTGGATCCTAGCCTTGTTAAATAATATATATTGGGTAATTATT
This sequence comes from Cichorium intybus, assembly GCA_023525715.1. Taxonomy (NCBI): domain Eukaryota; kingdom Viridiplantae; phylum Streptophyta; class Magnoliopsida; order Asterales; family Asteraceae; genus Cichorium; species Cichorium intybus. The sequence continues at coordinate 119,128,353 of CM042014.1, read as the reverse complement.
TAAAAGGATTAATTAAACTAATAAATTTTGTTTCCTTTTATAGATGTCTGAATCGAGTGTCTATTCTCATCCTCCTCCTCATTCACCTATTTCTGAGGGCATCAGAAAGCACCTGCTAAATATGGAAAGGCTGACTGGCCTTAACTATGTGGAATGGCTTCGCAATTGGAGAATGGTTCTTGTTATTGCTGGCAAGCTACACCTCATTGAGTATCCGATCCTAGTTCCACCAAAACATGTCATCACAAAAGGTCTTTATGATGAGCATGACCTATTATTTGATGAATCCGAGGAAGTTCGTGACCTCATGCTATTGACCATTGACCCCGAGTTCCGCAGGGATTTTGGATCCCTAGGGCCGTATGAGTTAATACAATTGGTTGAGGAAAAGTTCCAAGAACCTGTTGAAGAGGAACGAGCTAGGATCTTCAAAAGACTTGCAGAATGCAAGCTAAAATAAGGAAGTAGCATCGATTCGCATGTTCTTAAGATTGAGAGATACATAGGCGAATTGTACAAACTTGGTCATCCAATTAGTCAGGAAATGAGTGTTAAGATCCTACTTGATTCGCTGACTAATAGGTACGATCAATTCATTCAGACGTATAGAAAGGAAGACCGGAAAAAGACTTTTATGGAAATGCGTTCTCTGTTGACCCTATACAAGTCACTCATGGACATGCATTGCTCCACTGGTTCGACTACTTCTGGATTAAGTCCAATGAAGAGACGCAGCAAGAAACGTTCCAGATCGTCTGGACATGTTCTGAGATGTCTTAAATTGGGAATCCATAGGATCGGATACAGTCACGGAAAGATTGGAAAATGCTCCAAGGTAAAATCTTTAGAAACTCAGGTTTATCTAAAAACTTCGAAACTCCTGATCCATAATTCCTTGATACATAATGTGATAGTCACGTTTGGTTTGTATGCAGGGAATCAGTAGGGTACATGACTTTGATGCATAGGAGCACTTTTGGATTGGATCTCCAACTCATGCAGTTTTGAAGTTTAGTTAGATATTACAATATTGTTATTAGATTATTAGATGCAAATGACATTGTTTTCATATAGTACATTGTTCGAGGATTTTTGTGTTTTAATAAAATGTTGATTTTCTTTTGATTGTTTTAATTATCCTCGAAATGTTGTGTGAATGTGGTAATGGCATAAATGGTAATAACTTGAATGTTGATACATCCAATGGGATTGGACTTATAAATTGTGTTCTTTATGATTGTTAAAGTGAATTTTATGAGAATCACTTCAACCAAAGGTCCAGTTGGATAGGACTTTGGAATCATTTGTGTAACACCCCTTTCTCAAACCGTATTCAAATACAGTTTATAGTACAAAAATATTTTACAACTCGTGACTATGAAGTAGTCACTAAAATTTTTTTTTTACAAACATTATCCTGAAAAGGGTATTACAGACTCAATACAGAAAACCATAATTTAAACTTACTATATTTACACTTGTCCCAACGTCATCTTCCGCTCCTTTCACCTAAGTACATAGCATTTAAAAAAAACAGTAGACGTGAGACATAAAGCCTCGTGAGTAATATGGGTTTTAGACCCAAACTATTTCTGCTCAAAACTTGAATTAATAACAAGTAAAACTGATAAACTGCTGTAAACTTATTTTCAAAATAAGTCTCAAATCTCTTTGCTCTTCTGTAATTAAAACTTAAAAACATTTTCTTTCTTAAAAACAGCTTCTTACTTTAAAACTGTTTTAATTCTTTGAAACTGCTTTCTTTCTTTAAAACTGCTTTCTTTCTCATGTACTTGTGACCAACTGAAACTCATGATTTATTTTAATTTAATTCATTCAACTAGCTCCCCTCGCGGGACAGAACAGATCCGTCCGCTCGGTTATGCTCATTCTATCTCCCCTTTGTGACTTGGAATGGATTCAAGCACAAGGGTATACTAAGCTAGACAACTACTTCGCAACGGGAGGTACCATCCCAGTAGTGTCTTCAGATCTCCCGATTATGTGGGTGATCCTAGTCCGGACAACTGGCTCTTTCATCTTCCTTTCTTTAATTCTTATCTCATTACTTTCTTTACTTTGCTTCTTAAATTGGTCAAAATGGGACTCAATTTATATTAAACTCAAAACTCATAAACTCTCTTAACTTATAATCAAAAATACTTTCAAACTAGCTTCAACATCTTTATTTCACTTGTGAAGCTTCTTTCAAAATAGCTTTATAAATTAAACTTCTTTAAAATCTTGTTTAAGACACTTAGCTCATATATATATCGAGCTTCTTTCAAAACTGTTTCTAAACTTTAACATTTTAAGTAAACTGAAAATCTTATTTTTCTGAATATCATAAGTTTGCTATGTACTATAGAAATACTCATATACTCACCTTGATGTTGCTACAAGTCTCTAAGCTTCTCGTATTCCTTTTCCTTTCCCGTGCTCAATGGTATTTGAAGCACCACCTATATAAGTATCATGTATGAATACTCAACATAATTAACTTTATAGTTCTAAAGTCTCATATGACACAACTCTAGGTTATAACAAATGTATAACCATTAATAAATTCGTTTTATAGCTTTTCTCCGAAAGACGCGTATTTTACTACAGTACCCCCGAGGGGTCGTATTTCAGTTCCGACACGTTTCCATGAAATCTTAGGCCATATTAGACTTGTGTTTCAAATTTGGTGTTCATTGGACAAGTCTAGCTCAAATTCCAAAAATCAAGTTTTGACATAAACTTGAAGTTTAGCCACTACCGCTACAGTGACTTTTCTGCAAGGTCGGATTACGGATTTGACCATTCCCGATATGTTTTTATACCATTCTAAGGCTATGGCAAAAATTTCAGATCAAACGGACATGCCTAGCTATGGTTTCTGACTTTTATAGTTTCTAACATTTTTGGTCCCTGTCTGGAGGCGCACCGCGCCAGGAACTGGGCGCACCGCGCCTGGGCGCGCCGTGCCTGGAGCCTGGGCGCGCCGCGCCTAGCGCCTGGGCAGGCTCCTGATCAATCGCGATTTGTGCACTGTAGCACGCAGTTTTCACCCATTAAGCACTTATTTCTGTTCTTAATCGTATGGGGTTTGTTCCTTGACTAAAACCCTCCATTAGTACAAGGTTTTAAGCTATTAAAATCGTTTCAATCAATCAAGTTCAAGAATTAAAGTTCTTGACCAAACTTGAAAATTCTCAAGAATAGCAATCTACTTCCATGTTTTTGAGTTAAGTTCTTAACTAATGACTTATTGGAAGCATTAGCCATTTAAACCACATGATTTATAAATGCAATTTCAGTTTCCACTCAACCCAAGAACCAAATCAAGAACACACCCAAGAACTTAGGTTAGAACAAAGAAAATCTTACCTTATTTACTTTGGAATCACCAATTCCAACCTCAATTCCTTGCAAAAAATCTCTAGAATTTCTTCTTCTCCTTTGCTCTCTCTTGTTCCCTCTAGCTCTCTCTGCAAACTTCTATAATGTTCTAGAAAAATGAGAGTAATAACTCTCTTATTTATATAATTAATGTTTATAAAACATTTACATTTTTAGTCCCCAAGCTTTTCTCTTTTCTACAAAAATGGTCCTAAGACTTATAACTTTGCAACCAAAGTTCCATTAGCTTCTAACTTGACATTTTCTTGACATTTTGGTCATTTTCAGGTCAAATGACCATTTTGCCCTTTTTGGTCAAATTTCACTATTCACGTGGTAAAACTCCAACTTTCGCATAATCTATTATTTCTTTTATAATTATTTCACAAATACATATTATTTTACATAATAGTCTTATAACGTGTCAAAAGACCGTTTTACCATTTTACAACTTTTTCGCGGGTTCTTACAGTCACCCCTCCTTAAGCGGATTCCGTCCTCGGAATCTTTTCGTAATCTATGAAATCTGGATACTTCCTCTTCATTTCTTCTAGCGTCTCCCAAGTCAAGTTTTGACCCTAAGGAATGCTTCCACTTGGCTAGTACAAGGTCAATCTCCTTGTTCCTCAGCTTCTTAGTCTGCATTTCTAAAATCATCTCAGGTTCTTCAATCAATCTGCTAAGAGTCTCCACTCTCAAGTCTGTATACGATATCACTAACTCTTCTTTTCCAAAGTATTTTTTCAAGTAGCATACATGAAAGGTATCATGTGTTCCACTGAGTTCTAGTGATAACTTCAGCTTGAATTCTTGCAATCCAACTCTATTCAGGATTCTAAATGGTCCAATGTACCTTGGACTCAGCTTTCCTCTCTTACCAAATCTGACTACACCCTTCCACGGTGACCCTTTTACCATCTCTAGATCCCCTTCTTGTAAGTCATACGGTCTCTTCTTTAAATTGGAGTAACTCTTCTGTCGGTCTTGTGCTGCTTTCATGTTAGCCTGAGTCACTCCATTCTTCTCATTAGTCATTCTAACAATCTCTGACCTTGTAAACTTCGTCTCACGCGCCTCTAACCAGCATAAAGGAGTTCTACACTTTCTACCATACAATGCCTAAAAGAGTGGCATTTTAATGCTAGAATGATAGCTGTTGTCATATACAAACTCTACTATAGGTAGGTTCTCCTCAACAACCTCCCAAAACCATCACACTTGATCAATACATACCTTCTACTATCTGAATCATTCGTTCATTCTGACCATCCCTTTATGGATGATACACTGTACTTAGCTGAATTCTCGTCCTCATTTTTTTTTTCTTGTAAAGCACCCCAGAAGTTAGAGGTAAATCTAGGGTCTCTGTCTGACACGATTGACAACGGTGCACCATATCTTCTCAACCCTTCATCTATGTATAACTGGGCTAACTGCTCCAATGGAGTAGTTTCTTTTATGGCTAGAAATAGTACACTTTTGGTCAACCGATCTACTATGACCCACATGTTATCATAACCTCTTCTCGTTCTCGGTAACCCGACAATCAAGTCCATGGTTACATCTTCTCACTTTCCGGCTGGAATGTGTAATGACTGAACATCTCCATGCGGGACCTAATGTTCCGCCTTGACTGGTGTACAAATGACATACTTGGAGACGTATTTTTCTCAACTTTAAGCTTAAACTTATGTGACTCTTCTAAAATCAACTTTCACAAATCTCCTGCTTTCGGCACCCAAATGCGGGTTCTAGAAGTCTTTTAACTCTTGTCTACTTATCTCAAACTGCATGTCTTCCTCGTTTTTCATCTTTCAAGTCTATGCTTTTTCCAACTTTTTTTTATTGGACTGCGTTAACCTGTTCTATAACACTGGACACTAGATCTATACGTATCAATCTTGCATTGATTCTTTTCTCTGGAACTTTTCTACTCAATGCATCTGCTGCTACACTTGCTTGCCTGAATGGTGTAAAATCTCGCAAACATAATCACTGATCAACTCTAACTATCTTTTCTGTCTTATGTTCAACTCTATTTGAGTGAACACATACTACAAACTCTTGTGATCAGTGAATAGCTTGCGCTTTGCTCCATACAGGTAATGCCTCCAAATTTTCAAGGAAAATACTACCGCTGTTAGTTCTATATCATGGGTAATTTAATTTATTTCTAGGGCTTTCGACTATCTGGGAACATATGCTATACTCTTACTCCTCTGCATCTACACACAGTTAAGCCCTCTATGTGAGACATTACTGTTTACTTCAAAATCTTCTGTCCCATCTGGTAATATAACGACAGTCGCATTACTTGACTTCTCTTTTAATGTAATAAAAGCTTTTACTTATTTTTCTTACTTGAGTAAATTTCATATTTTAAATTTACTTTCTCTCTCTCTCTTATTTTAAAAGCTCTATCACTTCATACTTTATTATAGAAAATTGACTTTCCAACAGTCAATCTACATTTCTAATTACTTCTTTCTTGTCATTAGACTTAAATTTCATATTATCTTTATATAATTCCTTTAGAAGTTTTACAACTTCTTATATTCATATATATACTAGGAGAATTGACTCTTCAAAAGTCAATCGTTATTCTTGCTTTTTTTTTATCTTTTATCTTTTACTTCTCAAGAAATTTTCTATCTCTTTTTTTTATAGGCAAAACCTTTTGTATCTAAGGTGTTGCTATAATTATTACTAAACTTTTCTTTGTCTTTACTACTAATTTTCATACATTTTCATAAGGTTATTACCTTTATCATCTTGTTACTTCATGTATTACTTTTATAAATACATGTCGTGTATCACTCTTCACTTATATCTTTTTTTACCTTTCGACATATACTTCTTTCCTTTTTCTTTATAATTTATGAGATTTCAACCTCTTTTACTCATTATACTTTCTAATATAGTCATGTCCTTTTCATTTCTCATTTTTCTTACTGTACTCTTATGAGTATACTTCTTATCTTCTTATGTACCCCATGTACCATTCTCATCTTATTACTTATGTTTTAGTATTTTCTTGTAGTTCTTATTTCTCATACTATTGCTTAGTTTAGCATTCTATCTCTTGCTTACTCTTTACTTGCTATGGCTAATGCCAAAAATAACATTTTCTTTTCTTTTATCCTGACTGCATTATAACCATATTTCAATAAAGATTGGCATTTCTGACTCAGCAATTTCTTGTTTTATCTTATTATACTTATTAAGCATACACTACTTTCATAATCATATAGATTACCACCAATTTTTTTTTTACATTTAGTCTCTTTATCTCACATATTTTACTTATAAACTTTCTAGGTTTGATACGCAACATTTCTTTTATTATTCTTTTTACCATTTTTCTCTATGTGTCATAAGTGAAGGGTTTCTATGCAATCAATGAACACAAAATAACCTAAGGTTCACATGCAACCCTAATATTGATCTATGTTTTCTTCTATGAAGATTAGAACTAAGAACCTAAAGGATACAATTCAATTCTAAAGAAGAATTAAGAAAAACCAACCTTTGATCTTATGATCCTTTTAAGCAGCAGCAAAATTATCCTGCCTCAGATGAAAGTCACACCCAGGTGATGGAAGAATCAGTCCAGCAGAGTAAATCCAGAGAGAAGATGGCGTGAAGAATGAGGTGCCAGGGGGTTCCTTTTATAGCCTCCAAGGGTTACACCTGAAACCCTAAGGAGCCTCCAACTGGACAAGGCTTTTGACCACTTGGACCAGGCTTACCAAAACCCTAATTAGGGTTTCGCCAAACCCTTGGAGAAGCCTCCAAGGTGGCGCCACTTTTGGTCCCTGGTTTTCCTGGCCAGTTATTCAACTATTGAATAAATACCAAACCAGTCCCTGCACCTTTTAATTAATTAATTTAATCTCCAAATTAAATCCAATTAATTCTAGATTAAATCTCAATTAATTAATATAGTTTCTAATTAATATATTAGCACTTAAATATATTAATAAACCATATATGTATTTTCTATTGATTTATTATACAATTAATAAATCAACTATTCTCTCTACTGAACTATCTTTCCTCCACCCATGAGGGCAACCCAAATGGACTTTGCTTTTAACCATAAGATAAAAGTTCAATTACAAGTCATGGCTTAGACACCTAATCCAACAGTCTCCCACTTGGATAAGTCTATGACTTTAATTGTCTGAACTCTGACCCAGTCAGTTCTGTCCAAAGATAAGTGATCTGATGATCCTCCATCCAACAAGATATTTTCAGACTCAAGACATGGATAAAATCAATCTGGTCTGATTCACTGTTCCTCGATTTCCGATTTGCATATGACTCTTAGACTACCAATTTAGTCCCGGTTGGCCAACCATTTTAGTCAACTTCAAAATCATCGAGAGGCCTACAGATATCTGTTTCCCGTTAGAGTCAAGGGACGAATAAACTTCGACTCATATACTTATGTCTTTTACCAGACAAATCACTCACAACAATACGTTTTATAACACCGAGTTACCGATGCGTTTTCATATTATCAATGAACAACCGTCTAATAAATCATAACTCATATGTCTTAGCTTAAAGATCAAAAGATATTATCGTCTCAACATTGCTCGTGATGTAATCCATGAAGCAATCCATTGAGCGCGGGTTTATCCAATACTCAAATCTCCATTTCCAAGTACTCACGAATGGTTCAGCAATCCAATTGCAATGTCTAACTCCTTAGACAATCTATTACCAATTCATGACAGTCTTACTTCACACTTACTCCCTTAAAGTGTAATCGACTGTGGATATTTGAATAATCCAATTATTCAGGAAGTAAAACATGCAAAATGAAACACAATGATAAAGTACTGACAAGAGTAGTGAACCATAATAAATCTCTATTATTAAATCACAAGAGTCAAATACAATACATTGTTACAAGTTTCGAACCTATCTAATTACTAAAACTTATATCATCTCTTAATCCAATGCTCCTAGCATGCTGATTATGCTTAATCCTACTCAGAGCCTTTGTCAAGGGATCTGCAGGATTATCTTCCGATGATACCCTCTTTACAAGGAGGTGACCTTCTTCTACCCTATGCCTGATGTAGTGGTACTTTCTGTCGATATGTCTGGACTTTCCATGATCTCGCGGTTCCTTTGTCAAGGCGACCGCACCTTCATTATCGCAGAACAGTTCCAAGGGCTCCTGAATACTCGGGACTACTCCAAGGTCACCGATAAAGTTCTTCAGCCAAGCCGCTTCCTTTGACGCTTCACTTGCTGCTATGTACTCTGATTCGCACGTAGAATCAGCCACTGTTTCTTGCTTGGAACTTTTCCAAGTCACTGCTCCACCGTTCAAAAGGAATACCCAGCCCGACTGAGACCGACCACTGTCTCTATCCGTCTGAAAGCTGGCATCTGTATATCCTTCAACTCTCAAGGTATCACTGCCACCGAGGACTAACACCATGTTCTTTGTCCTTCGCAGATACTTGAGTATATTTTTCACAGCTATCCAATGCGCCCTTCCAGGGTTACCCTGGTACCGACTGACCATGCTTAAAGCAAAAGCCACGTCAGGGCGAGTACACGTCATAGCGTACATGATCGATCCCACAGCTGAAGCGTATGGTACTCGACTCATCTCAGCTATTTCCTTGTCTGTACTCGGACTTTGAGTCTTACTCAGCTTCGCATTACTTTGAATAGGCAGCTCTCCCTTCTTGGAATTTTCCATACTAAACCTCTTTAGTACCTTATCCAAGTATGTACCCTGACTGAGTCCAATCAGTCTCTTCTTCCTATCTCTCAATATTCTAATCCCAAGAATATAGGCAGCCTCTCCTAGGTCCTTCATGGCGAAACATTTCCCAAGCCAAGCCTTAACATCTTGCAAGGTTGGAATATCGTTTCCCATGAGCAGTATGTCATCGACATACAGCACCAGAAAGGTGACTATACTCCCACTAGCCTTGACATATACGCAGGACTCATCCTCGCTCCTAGAGAAGCCAAACTCTTTGACTTTCTCATGGAAACAAAGATTCCAGCTGCGAGAAGCTTGCTTCAATCCGTAGATTGATCTCTCAAGCTTACACACCTTATTAGGATACTTTGCATCGACAAAACCCTCTGGCTGATTCATGTAAACATCCTCAGTCAGCTTCCCATTTAGGAAAGCGGTTTTGACGTCCATCTGCCAAATTTCATAGTCATGAAATGCAGCTATGGCCAGCATAATCCTAATAGACTTTATCTTAGCTACTGGTGAGAAGGTCTCGTCATAATCAACCCCTGGGGTTTGAGTAAAACCCTTCGCAACCAGTCTTGCCTTGAAAGTGTGTACCTTTCCGTCCATGTCTGTCTTCTTCTTGAAGATCCATTTGCACCCGACTGTCTTTCGACCCGGTACATTGTCAACCAAGTTCCAAACTTGATTGTCATACATGGACTTGATCTCGCTATCCATGGCCTCTTTCCACTTGGCAGACTCAGGGCCCGCCACTGCTTCCTGGTAGTTAGCTGGTTCATCCAAATTTATCAGTGTCCTATCACTGACAAAAGTGTCCCCATCCGAAGTTATATGGAACCCATAAAACTCGGGTGGCATGCTAACCCTACCAGAACGCCTAAGAGGTAAGGATACATCTGTCGGTCCAACAGGAACTTCATCCTCATGTTGGTTGCTAGTTTCTCCTAAGGTTGCGTCATCTGATGACTCTTGAATTTCTTCCAGATCAATGGTACTCCCACTGTCCTCTTTGAATACGAGCTCTCTCTCTCGAAAGACTGCTCGTCTAGCTACAAAGACCACGTCCTCGCTCGGTCTGTAGAATAGATATCCAAAGGACTGTTTGGGATAACCAATGAAGAAACACCTTTCGCTTCTGTCTGCGAGTTTGTCTTGAGTCTCTCGTCTAACGAAAGCCTCACAACCCCAGACCTTGATATGTGCCAACGAGGGAGCTTTCCCCGTCCACATCTCATGAGGTGTTTTCGCAACCTTCTTAGTTGGGACAAGATTGAGGATATGGGCGGCAGTCTCTAAGGCATACCCCCAGAAGTGAATGGGAAGTGAAGCTCGACTCATCATGGAACGAACCATGTCCAACAGGGTTCGGTTGCGCCTCTCTGCAACACCGTTCAACTGTGGTGTCCTGGGAGGTGTCAACTGCGAAACTATTCCGCATTCCTTTAGATAGTCCAGGAACTCGATACTTAGATACTCTCCGCCTCTGTCGGATCTGAGCATCTTTATCTTCCTGCCTAATTGATTCTCTACTTCGTTCTTAAACTCTTTGAACTTTTCAAAGGTGTCCGACTTGTGCTTGATCAAGTAGATGTAACCGTATCTACTAAAATCGTCGGTAAAAGTCACGTAGAACCGCGTGCCATCCTTTGTGGTTGATCTGAATGGACCACACACATCTGTGTGAATAATGTCCAATAGACCCTCACCTCTTTCAAAAGACCCTTTGAAAGGTGATTTAGTCATCTTGCCCAACAGACAAGATTCGCATACATCATCCGACTTGAGGTCGAATGATTCCAACACTCCATCCTTTTGGAGTTGGGCGATGCGTTTCTTGCTGATGTGCCCGAGCCGACTATGCCACAGACATGCCTTTTCCACGTCACTAGTAGAATCAATATAATTTACACTTTGTCCTAGATTGTCAACACATTTCACAGTTTCATACACACCATTACAAGGATAAGCAGTAAAATTCAAAATACCATTTTTGAAAACAGAAATAGATCCAATATTATTATCAAAAGAAAAATGAAATCCTTGTCTGAACAATGCGTGAAATGAAATAATATTTCTTGCCATTTCTGGCGAATAGCAACAATCTAATAAATCTAAACAAACTTCACTACTAAGCACTAAACTATAAACTCCAATCTTGGTAACAGGGGACGATCTCCTATTGCCCATGATCAAGTTCAGTCTACCGTGCTCCACCTCCCTGCTTTCCTTTAGGCCCTGCATATCAGAACAAATGTGAAAACCACATCCTGTATCAAGGACCCAAGAATTAGAAGATGGTGAGTTTTTAGAGATAGTGTATATACCTGCTGTCGATGGCTTTACTTTCCCATCCTTGACATCCTGCAAGTATTTGGGGCAGCTTCTCTTCCAATGACCCTTTTCTTTGCAGTAGAAACAGTTTGCTTCATCGGGGTTGGCCACACAAGGAATTTGGGAAGTCTTGGTTCTCGAGCCATTACTGGATGACCCGGCCTGAACCTTTTCCCTCCAATTTTGTTTAGGAGGGCCCTTCCTTTTCTTTCCTCTGCCACTTCCAATGGCTAGAACGGGCTGATTAACCGAGGGTACACTTTTACCCTTCATCCCGTCTTCAGCTACTCGAAGCATGCGATGCAACTCAGTCATATTAGCCTGATTGTTGTTCAAATGATAAGCCAGCCTGAACTGGTCATAAGAACTCGGCAACGAGTTAAGCACTATGTCAACGGCCAACTGTTCCGGTACAGGCATCGCAAGCTTTCTAAGCCGCTCCACGTAACCTTGCATTCTTTGCACATGAGCGCAGATGGACTCTCCATCTTTGGGTTTGCTGTTCGTGAAGTCCTTGACCACTTCGCACCTCTCGATGCGCTCTTGCTTGCGGAACTTTTCCGCAAGCTCCTTGTGCATCTCATAGGGCCAGTAGTCTTCGTATATTCTCTGCAATTCGGGGTTCATTGTGGCGATCATGATGCAGGCCACTTTGGTTGCATCATCAGTATGTTTTTGGTACGAGGCAATTTCCTCGGGAGTAGCAGTTTCGGGGTCGACATCGACAAGCTCGGTCTCGAGAACATACTCTTTGTTCTCATACCTCAGAGCCATCTTGATGTTTCTAATCCAGTCATTATAGTTTGTCCCGTTCAATTGAACCTTGGAACATAGTGACAGGATTGAGGGAACACTGGAGTTTGATTGGGGAGCGGATTGATCAGCAGAAGACATCTATAAAAGAAGGTAAGTTTAATTAGATACTTGTCGGTCCTTATAATAACCCAATATAAAATAAGGCTAGGATCCAACTATAACAATTTGCAACATAGAAGAGGGATGCCGTAATCTATAAGCAAATTTTATAAAGGTAGGCGAATGACGATTCAGCCGATTCCACCGCGGAAAAATAATCTTATTATAAATGGAATTCCTAGTTTCTTATGAGATTTATTGAACTGTTCAATAGCATGTTTAATCTCGGATATGCCCCACCGTTTGTGACTGGGATGCCGAGGATCACAAACCGGGTGTGAATAACCATGCAAATTAGCTTGGTGCTCTCGGGATCCATTATCATCTCAAAATGATGTGCCGGTAAACCACACACGCTCCATCAACAATGATAACACCCGAGACACCCATTGCCACTCTTTATGAACCCCTATTGGTGTGCCGGTAAACCACACACGCTCCACCAACGTTTCATAAAGTGCAATGTGCAATTTCATGGGGTAGCATCAAATTCACATTTTCCTAAAGTAACTAGATTGGGATTTGTTTTAGGGTTCTAGTACTTTCAATTATAGCATTATACTTTTAAGAGGCTTAGCGGTTCTATCATACCCGTTCAGCTAACGACACTCGACTGACCAGGAGAGCGGTGGGTAAGAGTAGATACCCATTAGACTAACATTTTATAGTCAGTCGCCTTATACCCTCTTTATAGGACAGTTTTGTGAATGAGGCTTACTAGTGGTAGACTAACCAATTTTCTTATATATATTAAATTAACTTTTAATTTTAAATATATATAAGATATATTTTAATCTCATTAAAATATCTTAGAATTAATTAAATTCTAATTTTCTCAAATTATTCTAATTTTCTTGAAAATTTTAATTAATTCTTAAAGCAGATTTAATTTGCCTTTAATTAATCAAATAATTAAATTAATTAAATCTAATGTAGATATTACCAAATTAATCAAATTAATTTATCTACAGTGGTCCTAGTGATTCTCGAAATCAACAAGCCAGGCAAGCAAAGTTCAGGTTATTTTATAAGATCTTATTACCAAAAATAACAACATACTATTATGGCAAGTAAATCAAGCAATCAAGGGGGACCAAGGGAGGGTGGCGGCTAGGGTTAGGAAACCCTAGCCTTGGGATCGATTTTGGCCTCCTCCCAAGGGTTAATTTTCGCCAATAACCCTTAGGCACAAAACAATTCAAGCAGTTCATAATCAAACACAAGAAAACAAGCTAGCTCTGATACCACTGAAGGGTTTCTATGCAATCAATGAACACAAAATAACCTAAGGTTCACATGCAACCCTAATATTGATCTATGTTTTCTTCTATGAAGATTAGAACTAAGAACCTAAAGGATACAATTCAATTCTAAAGAAGAATTAAGAAAAACCAACCTTTGATCTTATGATCCTTTTAAGCAGCAGCAAAATTATCCTGCCTCAGATGAAAGTCACACCCAGGTGATGGAAGAATCAGTCCAGCAGAGTAAATCCAGAGAGAAGATGGCGTGAAGAATGAGGTGCCAGGGGGTTCCTTTTATAGCCTCCAAGGGTTACACCTGAAACCCTAAGGAGCCTCCAACTGGACAAGGCTTTTGACCACTTGGACCAGGCTTACCAAAACCCTAATTAGGGTTTCGCCAAACCCTTGGAGAAGCCTCCAAGGTGGCGCCACTTTTGGTCCCTGGTTTTCCTGGCCAGTTATTCAACTATTGAATAAATACCAAACCAGTCCCTGCACCTTTTAATTAATTAATTTAATCTCCAAATTAAATCCAATTAATTCTAGATTAAATCTCAATTAATTAATATAGTTTCTAATTAATATATTAGCACTTAAATATATTAATAAACCATATATGTATTTTCTATTGATTTATTATACAATTAATAAATCAACTATTCTCTCTACTGAACTATCTTTCCTCCACCCATGAGGGCAACCCAAATGGACTTTGCTTTTAACCATAAGATAAAAGTTCAATTACAAGTCATGGCTTAGACACCTAATCCAACAATAAGGCTATATGCCCAACACATTGCATGGTTCTTTCCTTTAAGCTTCATTTATTTATTTATATATATATCTTAAAGCGATATACGCTATACATTTTCTTATGTTCCATAATTACTAGTCATGTACCGACCATTTCTCTATTCTTTGGCTACTTTTACCCGTCACTTCTTCTTAGAATTAGTAACTTCTTGTCTCTTTGTTTTAGCTCTTTATCTAACATTTGATTAGGCGTTCAGTCTCTATTTTCTCACTCATTCTCTTGCATTATAAAAATGCAACACACTCATAGTCTTTAACAAATTTTATTACTTTCTCATTCAAATAACTTACTTTGTTATATTGCTCACTATAATACATTTCAAACTTAGTTATTTACTTCAACTATTAGGTATCTTTATTTGTCATATTACTTTCAAGTTTGGAAGTCACAACTTCCATTTCTTATATTTTTATTTCTGTTTTTGATTTCTCTTCTAATACTTGGTTAAGTATTCTGCTTTCATTTTTATACTATCTTATTTACTCATAACTTTTATATGCACACTTTCATTTCTTGGTTGTCCATGAACAACACATCATACTACTTCTCAATATTTATACTTCAATTGAGTTTATCCAACTCACTTCTTTTTACTCTTTTTGCTTAAATGTTTTCATTCTTCTTTCTTATATGAATTTAATTCATATATATGTGCTCACATTCTTTTCCAATCTTTCTTTCTTTGGTCACCGTAGTGACATTTTCTTATTTTCATTCCATAATCATAGTTCATTTCCGTTAGACAACTGAAATTTTCAGTTATACTCTTTATTTTATAGCTGTACTATATACTTTATTACTTCTATTAATATTTTCAATACATTTACACCTTCTGGCCATGTCTCTTTTACTGATCCCTATCTTACTTTACGTTATTTCTCATATTATACGGTGGTTATCAAAACCACAACTTTGCATTTTTCTTCATAATTACTTTTTTTTATTCTTGTCATCTTGTTTTCAGTGTTTTTTCCTCATACTTTCTTATGTTTTATTACATATACTTTATACTGATTCATATAAGGTATGGGGTTTTCCCCACTACATACTTCATATTTGTTACTTCATCTTTGACACTTTTTCTTTTATACTGTAGTATTTTCTAGTCATACTGGATTTTCTTCCATATGTATACTGAATCTATACCCCTCAAACCTCTTACACTTATCCCTTACAGCTTCACATGATTCCTGTGTGGTTCCACCAAACTCAAATGTATATCCTGTGATTATGATAGTACGGGCCCATATTATTATAACCACCTATACACATTTGCTTCCAGTTTTACCACCAAGACTCATGTTCCGCTGTTGTGGATTTACTCTCAATTCTACTTATTCTCAACTTTATTCTCAAGTATGTACTCTACTTAACTCCTACATAGTTTAAGTCTAGGTTCAAGTACTGACACCTAGTTCGCTTAAAATATGGCTCTGATACCAAAACTGTAACACCCCTTTCTCAAACCGTATTCAAATACAGTTTATAGTACAAAAATATTTTACAACTCGTGACTATGAAGTAGTCACTAAATTTTTTTTTTACAAACATTATCCTGAAAAGGGTATTACAGACTCAATACAGAAAACCATAATTTAAACTTACTATATTTACACTTGTCCCAACGTCATCTTCCGCTCCTTTCACCTAAGTACATAGCATTTAAAAAAAACAGTAGACGTGAGACATAAAGCCTCATGAGTAATATGGGTTTTAGACCCAAACTATTTCTGCTCAAAACTTGAATTAATAACAAGTAAAACTGATAAACTGCTGTAAACTTATTTTCAAAATAAGTCTCAAATCTCTTTGCTCTTCTGTAATTAAAACTTAAAAACATTTTCTTTCTTAAAAACAGCTTCTTACTTTAAAACTGTTTTAATTCTTTGAAACTGCTTTCTTTCTTTAAAACTGCTTTCTTTCTCATGTACTTGTGACCAACTGAAACTCATGATTTATTTTAATTTAATTCATTCAACTAGCTCCCCTCGCGGGACAGAACAGATCCGTCCGCTCGGTTATGCTCATTCTATCTCCCCTTTGTGACTTGGAACAGATTCAAGCACAAGGGTATACTAAGCTAGACAACTACTTCGCGACGGGAGGTACCATCCCAGTAGTGTCTTCAGATCTCCCGATTATGTGGGTGATCCTAGTCCGGACAACTGGCTCTTTCATCTTCCTTTCTTTAATTCTTATCTCATTACTTTCTTTACTTTGCTTCTTAAATTGGTCAAAATGGGACTCAATTTATATTAAACTCAAAACTCATAAACTCTCTTAACTTATAATCAAAAATACTTTCAAACTAGCTTCAACATCTTTATTTCACTTGTGAAGCTTCTTTCAAAATAGCTTTATAAATTAAACTTCTTTAAAATCTTGTTTAAGACACTTAGCTCATATATATATCGAGCTTCTTTCAAAACTGTTTCTAAACTTTAACATTTTAAGTAAACTGAAAATCTTATTTTTCTGAATATCATAAGTTTGCTATGTACTATAGAAATACTCATATACTCACCTTGATGTTGCTACAAGTCTCTAAGCTTCTCGTATTCCTTTTCCTTTCCCGTGCTCAATGGTATTTGAAGCACCACCTATATAAGTATCATGTATGAATACTCAACATAATTAACTTTATAGTTCTAAAGTCTCATATGACACAACTCTAGGTTATAACAAATGTATAACCATTAATAAATTCGTTTTATAGCTTTTCTCCGAAAGACGCGTATTTTACTACAGTACCCCCGAGGGGTCGTATTTCAGTTCCGACACGTTTCCATGAAATCTTAGGCCATATTAGACTTGTGTTTCAAATTTGGTGTTCATTGGACAAGTCTAGCTCAAATTCCAAAAATCAAGTTTTGACATAAACTTGAAGTTTAGCCACTACCGCTACAGTGACTTTTCCGCAAGGTCGGATTACGGATTTGACCATTCCCGATATGTTTTTATACCATTCTAAGGCTATGGCAAAAATTTCAGATCAAACGGACATGCCTAGCTATGGTTTCTGACTTTTATAGTTTCTAACATTTTTGGTCCCTGTCTGGAGGCGCACCGCGCCAGGAACTGGGCGCACCGCGCCTGGGCGCGCCGTGCCTGGAGCCTGGGCGCGCCGCGCCTAGCGCCTGGGCAGGCTCCTGATCAATCGCGATTTGTGCACTGTAGCACGCAGTTTTCACCCATTAAGCACTTATTTCTGTTCTTAATCGTATGGGGTTTGTTCCTTGACTAAAACCCTCCATTAGTACAAGGTTTTAAGCTATTAAAATCGTTTCAATCAATCAAGTTCAAGAATTAAAGTTCTTGACCAAACTTGAAAATTCTCAAGAATAGCAATCTACTTCCATGTTTTTGAGTTAAGTTCTTAACTAATGACTTATTGGAAGCATTAGCCATTTAAACCACATGATTTATAAATGCAATTTCAGTTTCCACTCAACCCAAGAACCAAATCAAGAACACACCCAAGAACTTAGGTTAGAACAAAGAAAATCTTACCTTATTTACTTTGGAATCACCAATTCCAACCTCAATTCCTTGCAAAAAATCTCTAGAATTTCTTCTTCTCCTTTGCTCTCTCTTGTTCCCTCTAGCTCTCTCTGCAAACTTCTATAATGTTCTAGAAAAATGAGAGTAATAACTCTCTTATTTATATAATTAATGTTTATAAAACATTTACATTTTTAGTCCCCAAGCTTTTCTCTTTTCTACAAAAATGGTCCTAAGACTTATAACTTTGCAACCAAAGTTCCATTAGCTTCTAACTTGACATTTTCTTGACATTTTGGTCATTTTCAGGTCAAATGACCATTTTGCCCTTTTTGGTCAAATTTCACTATTCACGTGGTAAAACTCCAACTTTCGCATAATCTATTATTTCTTTTATAATTATTTCACAAATACATATTATTTTACATAATAGTCTTATAACGTGTCAAAAGACCGTTTTACCATTTTACAACTTTTTCGCGGGTTCTTACAGTCACCCCTCCTTAAGCGGATTCCGTCCTCGGAATCTTTTCGTAATCTATGAAATCTGGATACTTCCTCTTCATTTCTTCTAGCGTCTCCCAAGTCAAGTTTTGACCCTAAGGAATGCTTCCACTTGGCTAGTACAAGGTCAATCTCCTTGTTCCTCAGCTTCTTAGTCTGCATTTCTAAAATCATCTCAGGTTCTTCAATCAATCTGCTAAGAGTCTCCACTCTCAAGTCTGTATACGATATCACTAACTCTTCTTTTCCAAAGTATTTTTTCAAGTAGCATACATGAAAGGTATCATGTGTTCCACTGAGTTCTAGTGATAACTTCAGCTTGAATTCTTGCAATCCAACTCTATTCAGGATTCTAAATGGTCCAATGTACCTTGGACTCAGCTTTCCTCTCTTACCAAATCTGACTACACCCTTCCACGGTGACCCTTTTACCATCTCTAGATCCCCTTCTTGTAAGTCATACGGTCTCTTCTTTAAATTGGAGTAACTCTTCTGTCGGTCTTGTGCTGCTTTCATGTTAGCCTGAGTCACTCCATTCTTCTCATTAGTCATTCTAACAATCTCTGACCTTGTAAACTTCGTCTCACGCGCCTCTAACCAGCATAAAGGAGTTCTACACTTTCTACCATACAATGCCTAAAAGAGTGGCATTTTAATGCTAGAATGATAGCTGTTGTCATATACAAACTCTACTATAGGTAGGTTCTCCTCAACAACCTCCCAAAACCATCACACTTGATCAATACATACCTTCTACTATCTGAATCATTCGTTCATTCTGACCATCCCTTTATGGATGATACACTGTACTTAGCTGAATTCTCGTCCTCATTTTTTTTTTCTTGTAAAGCACCCCAGAAGTTAGAGGTAAATCTAGGGTCTCTGTCTGACACGATTGACAACGGTGCACCATATCTTCTCAACCCTTCATCTATGTATAACTGGGCTAACTGCTCCAATGGAGTAGTTTCTTTTATGGCTAGAAATAGTACACTTTTGGTCAACCGATCTACTATGACCCACATGTTATCATAACCTCTTCTCGTTCTCGGTAACCCGACAATCAAGTCCATGGTTACATCTTCTCACTTTCCGGCTGGAATGTGTAATGACTGAACATCTCCATGCGGGACCTAATGTTCCGCCTTTACTGGTGTACAAATGACATACTTGGAGACGTATTTTTCTCAACTTTAAGCTTAAACTTATGTGACTCTTCTAAAATCAACTTTCACAAATCTCCTGCTTTCGGCACCCAAATGCGGGTTCTAGAAGTCTTTTAACTCTTGTCTACTTATCTCAAACTGCATGTCTTCCTCGTTTTTCATCTTTCAAGTCTATGCTTTTTCCAACTTTTTTTTATTGGACTGCGTTAACCTGTTCTATAACACTGGACACTAGATCTATACTTATCAATCTTGCATTGATTCTTTTCTCTGGAACTTTTCTACTCAATGCATCTGCTGCTACACTTGCTTGCCTGAATGGTGTAAAATCTCGCAAACATAATCACTGATCAACTCTAACTATCTTTTCTGTCTTATGTTCAACTCTATTTGAGTGAACACATACTACAAACTCTTGTGATCAGTGAATAGCTTGCGCTTTGCTCCATACAGGTAATGCCTCCAAATTTTCAAGGAAAATACTACCGCTGTTAGTTCTATATCATGGGTAATTTAATTTATTTCTAGGGCTTTCGACTATCTGGGAACATATGCTATACTCTTACTCCTCTGCATCTACACACAGTTAAGCCCTCTATGTGAGACATTACTGTTTACTTCAAAATCTTCTGTCCCATCTGGTAATATAACGACAGTCGCATTACTTGACTTCTCTTTTAATGTAATAAAAGCTTTTACTTATTTTTCTTACTTGAGTAAATTTCATATTTTAAATTTACTTTCTCTCTCTCTCTTATTTTAAAAGCTCTATCACTTCATACTTTATTATAGAAAATTGACTTTCCAACAGTCAATCTACATTTCTAATTACTTCTTTCTTGTCATTAGACTTAAATTTCATATTATCTTTATATAATTCCTTTAGAAGTTTTACAACTTCTTATATTCATATATATACTAGGAGAATTGACTCTTCAAAAGTCAATCGTTATTCTTGCTTTTTTTTTTTTATCTTTTATCTTTTACTTCTCAAGAAATTTTCTATCTCTTTTTTTTATAGGCAAAACCTTTTGTATCTAAGGTGTTGCTATAATTATTACTAAACTTTTCTTTGTCTTTACTACTAATTTTCATACATTTTCATAAGGTTATTACCTTTATCATCTTGTTACTTCATGTATTACTTTTATAAATACATGTCGTGTATCACTCTTCACTTATATCTTTTTTTACCTTTCGACATATACTTCTTTCCTTTTTCTTTATAATTTATGAGATTTCAACCTCTTTTACTCATTATACTTTCTAATATAGTCATGTCCTTTTCATTTCTCATTTTTCTTACTGTACTCTTATGAGTATACTTCTTATCTTCTTATGTACCCCATGTACCATTCTCATCTTATTACTTATGTTTTAGTATTTTCTTGTAGTTCTTATTTCTCATACTATTGCTTAGTTTAGCATTCTATCTCTTGCTTACTCTTTACTTGCTATGGCTAATGCCAAAAATAACATTTTCTTTTCTTTTATCCTGACTGCATTATAACCATATTTCAATAAAGATTGGCATTTCTGACTCAGCAATTTCTTGTTTTATCTTATTATACTTATTAAGCATACACTACTTTCATAATCATATAGATTACCACCAATTTTTTTTTACATTTAGTCTCTTTATCTCACATATTTTACTTATAAACTTTCTAGGTTTGATACGCAACATTTCTTTTATTATTCTTTTTACCATTTTTCTCTATGTGTCATAAGGCTATATGCCCAACACATTGCATGGTTCTTTCCTTTAAGCTTCATTTATTTATTTATATATATATATCTTAAAGCGATATACGCTATACATTTTCTTATGTTCCATAATTACTAGTCATGTACCGACCATTTCTCTATTCTTTGGCTACTTTTACCCGTCACTTCTTCTTAGAATTAGTAACTTCTTGTCTCTTTGTTTTAGCTCTTTATCTAACATTTGATTAGGCGTTCAGTCTCTATTTTCTCACTCATTCTCTTGCATTATAAAAATGCAACACACTCATAGTCTTTAACAAATTTTATTACTTTCTCATTCAAATAACTTACTTTGTTATATTGCTCACTATAATACATTTCAAACTTAGTTATTTACTTCAACTATTAGGTATCTTTATTTGTCATATTACTTTCAAGTTTGGAAGTCACAACTTCCATTTCTTATATTTTTATTTCTGTTTTTGATTTCTCTTCTAATACTTGGTTAAGTATTCTGCTTTCATTTTTATACTATCTTATTTACTCATAACTTTTATATGCACACTTTCATTTCTTGGTTGTCCATGAACAACACATCATACTACTTCTCAATATTTATACTTCAATTGAGTTTATCCAACTCACTTCTTTTTACTCTTTTTGCTTAAATGTTTTCATTCTTCTTTCTTATATGAATTTAATTCATATATATGTGCTCACATTCTTTTCCAATCTTTCTTTCTTTGGTCACCGTAGTGACATTTTCTTATTTTCATTCCATAATCATAGTTCATTTCCGTTAGACAACTGAAATTTTCAGTTATACTCTTTATTTTATAGCTGTACTATATACTTTATTACTTCTATTAATATTTTCAATACATTTACACCTTCTGGCCATGTCTCTTTTACTGATCCCTATCTTACTTTACGTTATTTCTCATATTATACGGTGGTTATCAAAACCACAACTTTGCATTTTTCTTCATAATTACTTTTTTTTATTCTTGTCATCTTGTTTTCAGTGTTTTTTCCTCATACTTTCTTATGTTTTATTACATATACTTTATACTGATTCATATAAGGTATGGGGTTTTCCCCACTACATACTTCATATTTGTTACTTCATCTTTGACACTTTTTCTTTTATACTGTAGTATTTTCTAGTCATACTGGATTTTCTTCCATATGTATACTGAATCTATACCCCTCAAACCTCTTACACTTATCCCTTACAGCTTCACATGATTCCTGTGTGGTTCCACCAAACTCAAATGTATATCCTGTGATTATGATAGTACGGGCCCATATTATTATAACCACCTATACACATTTGCTTCCAGTTTTACCACCAAGACTCATGTTCCGCTGTTGTGGATTTACTCTCAATTCTACTTATTCTCAACTTTATTCTCAAGTATGTACTCTACTTAACTCCTACATAGTTTAAGTCTAGGTTCAAGTACTGACACCTAGTTCGCTTAAAATATGGCTCTGATACCAAAACTGTAACACCCCTTTCTCAAACCGTATTCAAATACAGTTTATAGTACAAAAATATTTTACAACTCGTGACTATGAAGTAGTCACTAAATTTTTTTTTTACAAACATTATCCTGAAAAGGGTATTACAGACTCAATACAGAAAACCATAATTTAAACTTACTATATTTACACTTGTCCCAACGTCATCTTCCGCTCCTTTCACCTAAGTACATAGCATTTAAAAAAAACAGTAGACGTGAGACATAAAGCCTCATGAGTAATATGGGTTTTAGACCCAAACTATTTCTGCTCAAAACTTGAATTAATAACAAGTAAAACTGATAAACTGCTGTAAACTTATTTTCAAAATAAGTCTCAAATCTCTTTGCTCTTCTGTAATTAAAACTTAAAAACATTTTCTTTCTTAAAAACAGCTTCTTACTTTAAAACTGTTTTAATTCTTTGAAACTGCTTTCTTTCTTTAAAACTGCTTTCTTTCTCATGTACTTGTGACCAACTGAAACTCATGATTTATTTTAATTTAATTCATTCAACTAGCTCCCCTCGCGGGACAGAACAGATCCGTCCGCTCGGTTATGCTCATTCTATCTCCCCTTTGTGACTTGGAACAGATTCAAGCACAAGGGTATACTAAGCTAGACAACTACTTCGCGACGGGAGGTACCATCCCAGTAGTGTCTTCAGATCTCCCGATTATGTGGGTGATCCTAGTCCGGACAACTGGCTCTTTCATCTTCCTTTCTTTAATTCTTATCTCATTACTTTCTTTACTTTGCTTCTTAAATTGGTCAAAATGGGACTCAATTTATATTAAACTCAAAACTCATAAACTCTCTTAACTTATAATCAAAAATACTTTCAAACTAGCTTCAACATCTTTATTTCACTTGTGAAGCTTCTTTCAAAATAGCTTTATAAATTAAACTTCTTTAAAATCTTGTTTAAGACACTTAGCTCATATATATATCGAGCTTCTTTCAAAACTGTTTCCAAACTTTAACATTTTAAGTAAACTGAAAATCTTATTTTTCTGAATATCATAAGTTTGCTATGTACTATAGAAATACTCATATACTCACCTTGATGTTGCTACAAGTCTCTAAGCTTCTCGTATTCCTTTTCCTTTCCCGTGCTCAATGGTATTTGAAGCACCACCTATATAAGTATCATGTATGAATACTCAACATAATTAACTTTATAGTTCTAAAGTCTCATATGACACAACTCTAGGTTATAACAAATGTATAACCATTAATAAATTCGTTTTATAGCTTTTCTCCGAAAGACGCGTATTTTACTACAGTACCCCCGAGGGGTCGTATTTCAGTTCCGACACTTTTCCATGAAATCTTAGGCCATATTAGACTTGTGTTTCAAACTTGGTGTTCATTGGACAAGTCTAGCTCAAATTCCAAAAATCAAGTTTTGACATAAACTTGAAGTTTAGCCACTGCCGCTACAGTGACTTTTCCGCAAGGTCGGATTATGGATTTGACCATTCCCGATATGTTTTTATACCATTCTAAGGCTATGGCAAAAATTTCAGATCAAACGGACATGCCTAGCTATGGTTTCTGACTTTTATAGTTTCTAACATTTTTGGTCCCTGTCTGGAGGCGCACCGCGCCAGGAACTGGGCGCACCGCACCTGGGCGCGCTGTGCCTAGAGCCTGGGTGCGCCGCGCCTAGCGCCTGGGCAGGCTCCTGATCAGTCACGATTTGTGCACTATAGCACGCAGTTTTCACCCATTAAGCACTTATTTCTGTTCTTAATCGTATGGGGTTTGTTCCTTGACTAAAACCCTCCATTAGTACAAGGTTTTAAGCTATTAAAATCGTTTCAATCAATCAAGTTCAAGAATTAAAGTTCTTGACAAAACTTGAAAATTCTCAAGAATAGCAATCTACTTCCATGTTTTTGAGTTAAGTTCTTAACTAATGACTTATTGGAAGCATTAGCCATTTAAACCACATGATTTATAACTGCATTTTCAGTTTCCACTCAACCCAAGAACCAAATCAATAACACACCCAAGAACTTAGGTTAGAACAAAGAAAATCTTACATTATTTACTTTCGAATCACCAATTCCAACCTCAATTCCTTGCAAAAAAATCTCTAGAATTTCTTCTTCTCCTTTGCTCTCTCTCGTTCCCTCTAGCTCTCTCTGCAAACTTCTATAATGTTCTAGAAAAATGAGAGTAATAACTCTCTTATTTATATAATTAATGTTTATAAAACATTTACATTTTTAGTCCCCAAGCTTTTCTCTTTTCTACAAAAATGGTCCTAAGACTTATAACTTTGCAACCAAAGTTCCATTAGCTTCTAACTTGACATTTTCTTGACATTTTGGTCATTTTCAGGTCAAATGACCATTTTGTCCTTTTTGGTCAAATTTCATTATTCACGCGGTAAAACTCCAACTTTCGCATAATCTATTATTTCTTTTATAATTATTTCACAAATACATATTATTTTACATAATAGTCTTATAACGTGTCAAAAGACCGTTTTACCCTTTTACAACTTTTTCGCGGGTTCTTACAATTTGACTTAGAGTTACATGATGAATTGAGTGCTTAATAAAATTAATTATGGCAAGAAAGGAATCACCCAAATATCCAATGGATAGGATTTTGGAATCAGTTGACTTGGAGTCAGGTGATGATTGCATGTCTTGAACAATATTAACAAAGTCATAAATTTACATGGAGATGTAAAGATATTAAGATTTTGAGCGACAAACACATAAGTTACTGTGTATTGCTCGAATCTTCGAACAGAACACGATTAGTTATGCTTCAAAATATTTGCCAAATAGTTTGACAAATATGGCTTTGCTTATCGGAATAAGCGATTAATTGGAACCTTGAAGTGTTCAAGGATTTCAAAGGAAGTATAAGATCAACAGAACCTGAATGACTACAAAGACTGAGAAAATGTTTCACAGTTTATCCTCTTCCAAGAACACTAATGGTTATAATGTGTCTTAGGGAAGATGATGGAGCATTGATCGAAATAGTTTTGATCCTCGATGTATAAGATACATTTCCGATTAGTATTTCAATGAATTAAATATTCAACCAGTCAGACCGCAGAAACCATATTCCGACCATATCTTAGACTAAGTAGGTTATGTCGACACTATCTGAAATGTAAAGCTGGGATCATCCCACTAGTACATAGAAAGTCCAGGGTCATGTAGCATTCGTCCGAATCTCTTGACAAGCCTGAAACTGATCAGAAATGTCATTTCATTGGCCATTCCGATTATCCTTTGAAAGAAGAGTCCTATTAGAAAGAGCTCAAGTTCTAAGGAAACAGTGGGAGTAAGAATAATCTTGAATGAGTTCAGGGTTTAGCCAAGTGAAAGAACCTTTTAGTCACCATTGGGCCTTGACCAGGAATTGGATTCCTGTTAAACCTGACATACCCTCTCTTCGCTTGACCAGTAGTTATTGTCACCGTCATAAGGAGTTATGATCTAGGTGATATACCGAGTAGTGGTAAAACACTAAGGATGGTACGGATAAGTAATCCGACTGCTGGAAGCATTGGTGAGCCCGGTTGCTGCCAAATAAGAGAACCTTAGCGCGAAACACAGTCTATGTGACAGTTTGATTGATTTTACAACTGGTCTAGGAACCAGTGGGAGTAATTGAATCATCAAAAGAAGGAACATAGAAATGTACCTACAGAACATCTGGTTGATTGAGTCATTACTTGTAGTCAAGCAATTGATTCCGAATGAAGCACTCTTAATAGAAGATGAAATCTTAGAGGATTCTGCGTGGCATAGTATGAGTCGTTAGTAGAGCGTGTGTGGTTTACCGACACACTAATAGGGACTCACATAGAGCATGCCATTACAAAAGGTGCATGGCCTCGAGATTCGTCCCATGAGCATCTCGCAAGAAAGGATATTCGAATTCTCAAAATAGGCCAAAAGGTTTGGATTTTGTGAATAGCCTGAAAGATTTCCTTTAATATGTCGGAAAGGTTTGGATTTCGGTTTCGCAAAATGTGCCATAAGTTCTGGATTTTGTGAATAGTCTGAAAGAGTCATATAACGGTGTCAAAGCCAGTGGGAGTATCGTTGTTATCTTCTATCACTGTATGTGGGTTACATACTGGTTCTAGAAAACGTCTCTTATCATTACAAGTGTAATGACCTGTATTAAGAAACGGTTTGTTATAAAAGACTTTAAGAGATACAACATACTCAGGTGGTTGTGGATATCTATTAGATAGATCAGAATTCTGCCAATGTGATCTTGATGAGATTCAAGATGCATAACCCAAGGAAAGGACTTTCCTGTCATTGCAAAGTGTAATGAATTGGCATGAAAGAAACAAAGAAGGTGCAGCATACTCACGTAGTTCATAGACATCTATCAGATTGATGAGACTGACAATATTGACTTAGCCGTTGAGAATATGATCTTGATGGGATTCAAGATGCATAAGAAAGAGTCCCCGAAAGGAAATGGTTTCCGGAAATCATGACACAAGGATTATTGGTAATCTTAGGATTCTGAAAGGGCTTGGAATGAGATTACATCAGGTTCCTCGAGCCTCTTGGACAAATCAGAAGTGTTATGAACGTATCCTGATGACTTAATGCTTAGAGCATTGTAAGTTGGATTTAGGATATTGCCTGGCTGAGAATACTGAATGGATTTTTTGAACAGACGTGAAAAATCATTAGGGTGATTGATTTGAAAGGGTTTTCAAATCGGTAATTGTTTACACCAGAACGTGGTGCTGTAGGACTTCATGGTTAAAGAATTTCGTTGGTTTCTGATGGAGCGCGTGTGATTCACAGGCACATCATGACACCTCAAAATTGTCTTAGGATGTAGTCATGTAGACTAAATACCCGAGAACCATGGGCAGTCACGATACACATCACCGTAATGGAGTTGTGAGAGAGAATGACAAAATAACAAATTGAGATATCATCAGAAGTGTATCCGATAGGATCATCTGCAATAAAGTGTATAAGTGTTAGACACTTGGATACATAGAAAGAGTGAAAAGGTCATAGACATAGATATAAAAGGCTTGAATTGAAAGTTTAAAAGAGAATAAGAAACCGATAATAGTTATGATAAATCCAACTTGGTGATTACGTCGTGGAGACTTGGTAATAAGCAGGAGTAGCTGCCAGTCAGATTTTATGTTTCGCTTTTGCATGTTTTACTTCCTGAATAATTGGATTATTCAAATATCCACAGTCGTTCATACTCTTAGGGAGTAAGTATGAAGGAAGACTGTCATGAATTGGTTTGTAGATTGTCTAAGGAGTTAGACATACAATAAGATTGCTGCAACGTTCATGAGTACTTGGAGATAGAGATTTGAGTATTGGATAAACCCGCGCTCAATGGATTGCTTCATGGATTATATCACGAGCAATGTTGAGACGATAATATCTTATGGTCTTAAAGTGGAGAGATATGAGTTATAATTTGCAAGGCGGTTGTTCATTGATAGTACGAAAACGTATCGGTAACTCGGTGTTATAAAACGTGCTGTTGTGAGTGATTAGTCGGGTAAAGGATATAACATATTAATCGAAGCTTATTCGTCCCTTGACCTAGACGGGAAACAGATATCTGTTGGCCACTCGATGATTTTGAAGTTGACTGAAGTGCTGGCCAGCCAGGACTGAATTGATTCGTTCAATTAGAAGTCTGAGAGTCATAAGCAAAATCGGAAATTGGGAAACAGTGTCAGACAGAGATTGATCTCAATCCATGTCTCATGTCTGAAAATATCTTGTTGGACGGAGGATCATCTGATCACTTATCTATGGACAGAACTGACTAGGTCAGAGTTCGGCAGCAGTTTCTAGGAAGCTACAGGTTGCTGATTAATTAGAGGTTAAATTGGTAATTATAGTCATAGACTTATCCAAGTGGGAGACTGTTGGATTAGGTGTCTAAGCCATGACTAATATTTAGTATTTACCTAATTAACAGTAGCAAAGTCCATTTGGGTTGCCCTCATAGCTGGAGGTTTGATGGAAAGTTAAGTAGAGAGAAAAGGTTGATTTATTATATGACTAATAAATCAAGATATTGTTTGTTAATATATTATGGAGATAATATATTAATTAGAAAAAATGTTATTTGATTAATAATTAATCAGAAATTAATTGGATTGATTTCTGTGGCATTAATTAGATTAATCAGGAAGTCAGGGATTAAAGTCGTACAAATTCAATAGTTGAATTGCGGCGCGCCAATGTAAAGGCCGCGACGCGCGTACGAATAATCCGGAAAATGGCTGACGGCTAGGGTTTATTGTTTCCCTATAAATAGGGAACCCTAGACCTCATTATGGTGTGCTCATTCTATTATTCTCTCTGGAATTTTCGTGACCTTCCTCTGGCTCCCTGGGTGTGATCTCATTTGAGGCAGGACACTTGTGCTGCTTAGCTTCAAGATTAAAACTAACGGTTAGTTTTTCTGATTTATTCTTTTAGTTAATTTTGTCTGGCCTTTAGGAATTAGTTACATGTTCAAAGTAAGGAAACATAGATCTTTTCTAGGTTGCATGTGAACTTAGGTTATTTAGTTTATGGTTGCAGAAAACCTTTCACATATATCCCATCTCTCTGGAATTTTCAAACCATACACCTGCTCCCTGGGTGTGATCTCATTTGAGGCAGGACACTTGTACTGCTTTCTAAAGGTTAGTTTTTTCTTATTTTGTTTTTTAGTAACTTTCTTATAAGCCTTTTAGGAAATATTATATGTTCAATTAGAAGAAAACATAGATCCTTATAAGTTGCATGTGAACTTAGGGATTTTAGTTCATAGATTTGCATAAAACCCTTCAATAACAACATGCTTTCATTTATTTATGTGTTATAACACCTGAGCTTACACTTTTATTTATTTCAATTACAACATTTTACTTTCAATTTTTTTCATTAAGGTATTGTTTAGCTGTGAAATATTTTTATGTGGATTACATTGCTAAAATTGGTAATTTTTTCAAACTAAAATGTTCTATTAACAACAAATGAAACTAGCGTGCTATAATAAATTCGACATGCGAAAATGGATATGCATTGATATTTCTTGCATTTAACCTTTCATTTTTTCAAATGCTTTTAAGAATTTATCCATATATATTAGAACTATGACTTTCCCAAGACAATTCGACATGTGAAAATGGAACGACTTTACCAATTTTCCATTCAAAACATTTTTACTTGTAAGGTTCTTATAGCCACCATTGCCGAGAGTACTACATCAATAATTTCCACCTTTTTCGATGACCCTGTAACCCCCTCCTTCAAAAAGATTGTATTTCAAAAATATTGAATAAACCTGGTTGCTAAGGAAGGAAACACTAACCCACAAATAATACCATTAAAGGCAAAATAGATACTCTTCGATTGCAATTTGCAAGACATAACCAACAAATTACACATCCACTATCCTCTCTTCACTAAAGTTAAAACCTTCAATCAAGTACCCCTGAATTCACAATACCAATATATCATCATGGATACCCGAGGTATCACCATGGCTACTCTAGGTATCACCATCATCAAGATGGTCAATGTTTTTCCACTTTGTAAGAGCTAGTTACACCTCCACCTTTGGCACGACACACACACACAAACAAACACACACACACATATATATATATATATATATATATATATATATATATATATATATATATATATATATATATATATATATATATATATATATATATATATATATATATATATATATGGTCTAGTTACAGAGAGAACCTAAAAAAGTGAGACAACCTATGAATTTTTTTCTACACATTATTTTTCAAAAAAAAAATGCATCCAAAATTTTTATTTGGTGCGTCTAAGAGGTTTAAAAAATTTAAAAAATCAATTTTTTTATATTTATATGCATATGCATATAAAAATTCACATGTATATGCATATATAAGTTTTTTTTTTCAAAAAAAATCAATATAAAGTATGCACAACATCTAAGAGTTTTTAAAAAAATCATTTTTTCTTATGCATATGAATATGCATATGAAAAAAATAATTTTTTTGAATAGTTTTTGTTTTTAATCTTCTAATCGTATAGTATAAAAAAGTTGGGTATATTTTTTTGAAAAATGTTGTGTAAAAAAATCATAAAATGGGTTCTTAGGTTCTCTCACTTATATATATATATATATATATATATATATATATATATATATATATATATATATATATATATATATATATATATATATATATATATATATATATATATATATATATATATATATACATATATATATACATATATATATATATATATACATATATATATATATATATGCATATATATGTATATATATATATATATATATATATATATATATATATATATACATATATATATATATATGTATATATATATATCCTATCCTAATAAATAAGTAACTCAATGCCACATGTCATCACCACATTCATTTTGCCACATGTCATTTTCTCATAATTTTAAATTTCTTAAAAAAACTAATTGATTTGAAACGTTTCTAACTTCTTAATGATCGGTTTAATTATCATTCAATTTCAAAATTAATTGTTATCATTCAATTTCAAAGTTAATTGTTTTTTAATATTATATTATTTTTTTAATGTGCAGAATGATTTGGGAGACAATAGAGAGACAAATTGACGTGATAATATTTTGAAGAACGATTCCAATCATAATAGTGATTTGAATTTACTACCGGTGACATTCTCATAATCAATTATATTTATCAAAATATAAAGTCGTAATAGTAAAAATCAAAATCAAGATGTCACGATACACAAACAAATTTCTTATGTAAAATTATTAATGTTTAGATATTCTTAATTAATAATTTTTTTGTATCATCCCGTGTAATACACGGGTTTTACAACTAGTATATATATATATATATATGTATATATATGTATATATATATATATATATATATATATATATATATGTATATATATATATATATATATATATATATATATATATATATATATATATATATATATATATATATATATAGAGGTAGGTTCAATTGAGGACAATTAAAAGGTTGAGAACACGATGACAAATCTGGACCATCCAAAAATTCAGATCTATGGCTATTATTAACTGGGTCATTTATGTAAATTAGAAAACTCATAAGATGAAAATGTAAATTTTGTGTTGACAGAAGGGTATAATGGGAATTTAATTTTTTCGTGGTCCATAAAATCAGCCGTTGAATATGGAGACTCTCTCTTTCTCTCCTAAAATAGGGTTTCATACACCACCCAAAACCCCATCTCGTTTCCATGCCCCTTCGTCACCATGAGTTTCCGATCAATTTTCCATTATTATGCCATTAAATCTGCTGGGCTCCCACAAGTTCTACAGTTGATACTCAAGTCTGATGGTCCTGCCGGGCTGTACCATTCATAATCTACTCAAACTAATCTAATCTCTCCATTGAAATTTCAAGTCTGTTCCATGGAGATCGTGAAAACAACTAAGGGTGCCGGATTGCAATTGAGAAGGAAAAGAAAAAGGAGAAACAGCGAGAGTTTGAGAGACTGTGAGGAAAGATTCTGGTTTCTGCAAATCGAAAAGTCGGGAAGGAGACCGTAGCTGGATCGAAGCTTGATAAGGTAACCAAAACCACCTTTTTTTTTTCTGATGTGTAATAGTTTAATGATTAAATTAAAATTTTGAAAAAACTTAATTTACGGAATGAGTGATGACATCATCACATCACCACTTGACTAATTGACTTCCCAAAATTTGCCTATTTTGTTTTGTCGCCGCAGGAGTGTGAATTTTACAATATTGAAATTAAAATTCTGAATGTCTTTAGAAATTGTGAATTTATTTAGAAATTGATTTTTTAACTTTATGATATTAGATGCTTGTGACGTTTCATTATGTTCTTTGTAGGTTTGATTATTGATGATTTCATATTCTTCCGATTATGAACTTAATTTTTAACCACAAAACTTGGTTTTGTCATTTTTAAATAGAACCAAACCGATGAATGTATATCAACTAATAGTTTCATTGGTTTTACTATAACATTAATTAATGGATATAGTATTATCCATTGATGAATGATGAAAAAAAAAAGAAATATATAGAACTTTGCACACACACATACACACATCAAACTTCATTTATGATTGATGAGTACTTGAATCGTTGATGATTACATAAATTCATTGATGAATACATAAATATGTTTTGTATATAATATGTATTCTGTTGAATTCATTGATGAATACTCACTGATGAATGTATATAATATGTTTTTTGTTAAATTCATTGATGATACGTGTTATTCGTTGATGAAATGCTCAACAGAAACACTAATGAATATAGAAATATGGTTGTATATAATATGTTTTCTGTAAAATTCATTGATGATACGTGTTATTCGTTGATGAAATGCAGATGATGAATTCCAAAAAGCAGAAGCACCAATAAAGCTTATAAAGGGAAACAAGTGGACCCCAGTCAACTAAAGCAGATCCAAACAAGGAAAGGGGGCAACGATGCATCAACGAATACATATAAAGCTTAACATTAAAAAAACACCCTGCATTCGTTGATGATTACAGAATAATG
This sequence comes from Cichorium intybus, assembly GCA_023525715.1. Taxonomy (NCBI): domain Eukaryota; kingdom Viridiplantae; phylum Streptophyta; class Magnoliopsida; order Asterales; family Asteraceae; genus Cichorium; species Cichorium intybus. The sequence continues at coordinate 119,094,910 of CM042014.1, read as the reverse complement.
CTTACTGTATTCACTCTTACATTGAAAGACAGTTGCTATTTCTTACTGTTATCACGTCTAATGTGCATGTTTCTATATATTCATCAGAGAATACACATGTAAAGATGATCATTCTTCATCAATGAATGTCATATTTAATTTAGTTAACGTTTTACTCAAAATCTGAATGTAATGCACGAAATTCATTGGCGAATTGCCTTAAAAACACCATTCATTAAATTCATTTACCGTATTACTCAGAATCTGAATGTAATGCACGAAATTCATTGATGAATTGCCTTAAAAAAACTATTCATTAAATACAAATTATAGTTTTTGATGGAACAGTTTCACTTAATACTGAAAATTATTCATTCAATTAACATTTATCGACGAATGAAATTCATTGAAGAATTTCGTAAAAAAAAAACCATTCATTCAATTAACATTTATTGACGAATGATATTTTGAAATTTTGTATCTCGTAATGTGAATACGTAATCGCTTAAAAACATTTAAAAACGGAAATGTTATATTCAAGGAAAGATTATATGTAATCCCATTATTTTAGGCAATTGATTTTATTAATTATTACAAATATATTAAGATTACTATCATACCCTTATGAAATGATTGGTCCTGATTTGTCCTCGTTTTCTCAACCTTTTAATTGTCCTCGTTTGAACCTATCCTTATATATATATATATATATATATATATATATATATATATATATATATATATATATATATATATATATATATATATATATATATATATATATATATATATATATATATATATATAGAGAAGAAGGATCGAATAAGAAGTAAAATTGTGGTAAGAAGGTAAGAAGTTTTTTATTTACTTGGTTTTTTGATGAATCGCCAAAACGAATCATTAGATGAATCAAAATAACGTGATTCATTGAAAAAAATTCCTAAAAAACATATTGATGAATCATTTTTTAGTGAATCAAGTTTTTATTCATGTTACGGACAATTTTAGTGAATAACAACAAAATCATCGTAAAAATAAATCATCGGGTTGTTTTTTCGAGAATTTTTTTTGTGAATCATGTTATTTTTGCATCATTTATTAATTCATTTTGTTGTTTCGCCGAAAAAATATGTAAATAAAAAACTTTTTACCTTCATACAAAAAATTCCCTTCTTACCGGATATATATATATATATATATATATATATATATATATATATATATATATATATATATATATATATATATATATATATATATATATATATATATATATATATATATATATATATATATATATATATAGACTTAGGTTCATATAAGAACTAATTAATTTGTGTGAACTTGTGAACTATATATAACTGTTAGATGACAATTATCAAGATTAATCTTGTGGTCATCATAAATCACTAATAAAAATTCAAAATGGTATTTCCAGAATTTTAACATAATAATTAATTTTGTAATTAAAATAGAATCCATATAATTATGGTAATGTCTAACTTCCTAGATTTATGGATTTCAAAATTCGAATTAATTTAAATTGTTCTACTAATCTGAATTTTGAATCATTTTTTACTAATTCGAATTTTCAATTATTTTTCTACAATATTCATTATTTTTGATTTTTTTCACATATTGATCATTTTCATATAAATATAATCTAATCCAATATATTTTATTCTGATATGAATTATTAATAAATTTTTTTATTCATTCTTAAAATTAAAGAACTATTTATTTGAAATTTAGAAATATTAAAGAGATTAATATATATTAAAGATTGTATGAATAAAAGTAATTTATAATTATCGTCCGTATCATCCATTCTATGAAGAAATGAAAAAAAAGCACTCCTCCCCCAAAGAATGAAAATCAGCTCCAGAGAAGGAATCACGAAACGAATCACATTTCATGGGGAATGCTTCATTCCGTTCCTATATGACAACCAAACATAAACATGATTTTTTTTTATTCAGCTGTAAGACTCCATTTCATTTCTTCTTCGACTACCTCATACCAAGCTAGAGACGAGCAAAAGAACCAAAGAACTAAACAGGAACCCAATAGGGTATGTGGTTTTGTTTTTGGTTCTAACATTTAATATTTTTCGGATTTAGTTTTCGGTTCCAAGTTGGCCGGTTTGGTTCCGAAATCGATCTCAACCCTAAAAAAAAAATAAGCATATAACCGAACTGAACCGAGCTGGAACTAGAACCAAATTGAAACTGATGTGCTATTTGAGTTCGGTCTTCAATTCCACCATTTTGGAAAATTTGGGTTCGGTTCCACGATTTTGGCAACTTTGGTTTTCGATTACATTTGATTGGGTTCTGGACCCATGATAATCCATATACTAAAAGCGACCAAACATGTATCAATTCAACCGCATGTTTTAGCACTTTGATAGATATAAACTCTGAAATCCGATAACAATTACATTTTACTTGTCATTTTATAATATATCTTTTATTATTTTATTTTTCATCATCTATTTCCCAAACCTCTTACATGTTTGATTATCCATTTCCCAAACCTTTTACATTTTATCTTAAACTTTAGAGACAGATAACACTACTTCGAGCATAAAAAACGATAGAACCTTTAAAGAAAACAAGTCTTTTCATTGACCATTAGATTTCTAAAAGAGAGTGTCGATTTTCAAGGTCAGAGAATGATGTACTAATATAAGGGGCCTTATGTCAATATCCACATAGTTAAAGGTCCAAAAGGTAACAATTTGCCATTCAACAATTGTAATGAAACAAAAATAGTTACGCCTGTTTTGGAGAGAGAAACAAAAGATAGCGAGAGAGGGGATAGAGAGAGAAAGAGGCATGGGTAAGGTAGGCGGAGGCGGAGGAGCAACGACGGCGAAGAAGAAGAAGAAAGGCCGTCCTTCTCTTTTAGATCTCCAAAAACGGGCTATAGAGCAACAGAAATTGCAAAATCAAGAACAATTACATCAGCGGAGATCGCATCGCCGGAACCCTAACTCGACTGCCAGCGACGTCGGTGAAGAAGAGTACTACGATGACGACGATGATGAGAGGAAAGAGAAGAAAGTCAAGCTCGTTGTTCGTTTGCCCCAATCGGATCAGCAACAACAACATTTGTCGTCTGATTTAATTAGATCTTCGTCGCTAAATTCGGCATCTTGTGGCTCTGATTCGAATGCTGATGTTGATAATCGTAAAGTTAAATCCGGATCTGGTGGTGTTGTCACTGATCACCAGGTAAAATTTTCATATCAATGGCACAAAAATTAGGGTTTACATTTTTGTTCTTTTTTGTGAATTTATAACGAAATAATACCTCAAGAGGTTTAAAATAAGAAATCCGAGGGAAAAAAGGTGCATTTTTAGAGCATAAAAAATATCACGATTTTAAAAATAGCAAAATTGAAGGGAAGAAAATATCTAACCAGCCATGATTTTCTCACTTCTAAACTTTATTTGGATTTTCGCGGGTACTTCAACAGCTCTTTTCTTTTCTTCCAAGATCGGAAGTGGGCGTACTTGTTTTGACTAGGTCACCTTTTGTTTTTAGCAAACACATCCATAACTACAAAACCTGTAAATAGATACATGTATGGATATACATCATACACGTATATTCCGATGTTTATTTATATATTTTTCCTTTTGTGCCTTGTGAAATCTAAAGTCTTTAATTTTATCAACGTTCTGTTTTTGTCATAAATCTGTTATTAACTTATTTTATTGTTTCTAGTTAGTCTATACGACCTTTATTATTTATATCTACATGTATAACGATGCATACACAGACTTAAAGGAACATTTACCCACCATCATGTCTCAAAAGTTCAAATTTGTCTTTTCTTAAATAATTATTGTTATTCTCTGTATTCTTCCACTTCACCTGTACTTGCGATTTGCCTTATGTTCTCTTTAATCTTTACTTTCATTACTAATGAACTTACAAGTTACAAGTATATTCTTAATTCTACTGTCATATTTATTCTTCTTTGTTGTAACGATTGGTGTGTATTTATGTTTGTAGGGTGAAAAGGTTTTGAAAGCGATGGACACTCTACATGGTCTTAATCAAAACCCCTTTCATTATATTCTTGAATATAACTGAATTTTTATTATTTTCTAATGTCATCAATTAATTTCTGTGTGCAGGGTCACCATTAGAGTCCGGACCCACAACACCTTTGCCAGACAAAAAGTTGTTGGTGTTCATTCTTGATAGGCTTCAAAAGTGTGTCTTTCTTTCCTTTTGCTTCTTTCAATAGAATCCATCTTATTTTCTTTCACTGTTTCTTGATTTAAGAGGTTAATTGGTATTAAATTGGTCTACAGGAAGGACACTCATGCAGTTTTCTCTGATCCTGTTGACCCTAATGAGGTGTTTTTTTTAAACCTTGTGACTGTCTCTAAATTTTTCTTTAGTTCTTTCATTGATATGGAAATCTTTGTTTGTATACAGCTTCCTGATTACCATGAAATCATTAAGCAACCTATGGATTTTGGCACTGTTAGGAGTAAACTTGATGATGGACTTTATTCAAATTTGGAAGAATTGGAGGTTTGCTATATTCATTCTACACTACCAATTTTCTTATTATAGTAAACAATAAACATACAGTTATGTATATAGAAATCTTTTATGCATATATATGTAGTTTTAAAGATTTTATTTCTTGTGTTTGCAGGCAGATGTCTATTTGATATGCTCCAATGCAATGCAGTATAATTCATCTGATACCATATACTTTCGACAGGTAATTCTTGTTTACTTAATGAGCTTAATAAATTAAGCACGTAATTTGGACAAAATGACTTAATGGGTTAAGCGAAAAATCCTGTCTTTATGCATTAAAGACATGAACCCTTTTTACCTTTTTTCCATTTTTATTTTTGTTGATCGGAATATAAGGGTAAAAAGGTCATTTACTCTCATTCAGACAGTTAATCTGGACAAAATGACTTAATGGGTTAAGCCAAAAATCCTGTCTTTATTCATTAAAGACATGAACCCTTTTTATGGTTTTTCCGTTTTTATTTTTGTTGATTGGGATATAAGGGTAAAAAGGTCATTTACTCTCATTCAGACAGTTTATTGTAATTTGGATTTTATTTAATTAGGCGAGGTCAATACAAGAATTGGCAAAAAGGGATTTTGAGAATCTGAGACAAGAGGGTGAAGATGGGGAGTTACAACCGAAAGTGGTGAAAAGAGGGAGGCCACCTGGCAAGCATGTGAAAAAGACACCTGGCAGACCGCCATTGGACCGTGTTGGTCCTGAGTCAACCTCGGGTGCCACGCTGGCAACCCCTGAAGACAATACAAACGAGTCAACTCCTTATAATTTACGAAAAGCGCCACCCATGCTTTATAGGTTTCAACCTGATGGTTTAATCGGTTCAAATCGTTCCCGCAATGGTGAACATTATTCAGAATTGTTGTCAGATTGGAATGAAGAGTTTCCAGGTTTCTTTTTTAACTTTTTTAAATTTCTTTTATTACTTCATATAGTTTTAATGCACGGGTGTCAACAAAGGTTTGAACTTTTTTCTAAATGGAATTTGATCGAATGATAAAAGAATAAAGAGACAGTAATTAAAATGCAGAAGTAAAAGAATCAAAGTTTGATGATTAAAAGAATCCAAAATCACTCCTTTTGTTAGTAACCCAAATGTTCTATTAATTTCAACTAATTTTTATCGTTTTTCTTGATTTTCATGCTATTGTCAATCTAATTCCGGATTTTGAATTTTTTTTTACTTTTCAAATGTCCCATATTTTGACTTTTAGTAAAAAATTTGCATTGTGTAAATGTTGGGAAACTTTCTTATATGACTAAAAAGTTTAAAGCAAGCTGACTTTGTGAAAAAAAAAATCAGTCACAATTGATTTAAAAAACGATTTAACAGGAAATAATGGATCCAAAATGAAAGCTTATTTTTAACAAACTTAACTTAATTGTTGCACTTCTTCTGGGAAATAGTGTTTATTTGCTACAACAGTATCTGTTATGATATTGGTTTTTGTTATTTTCATGTTTCTTATTATTTATTTTTTAATATTCAGAGAGAATTCGGAAGGCGGACATGAAATATGGGAATAAACATTTTATTATTGACGAAACTAGACGTGAAACCTACAAGCAATTTCATCCTTCAGCTTACGGTTATGAGTCTTCTCTTTTATCCAACTTTGGTGGCGAAAGAAAGCAGCTATTAGCAGTATGTTTTATAATTTTTTTAACTTCAATTATTGGGTTAAATGCAAGAAATAGCAACCAACTTTCATATATTTGTGTATTATAGCATCTTACTTCCTTTTCGTCCAATTACATCTTTGTATTTTGGAAAATATACTCAATTATAGCAATATAGTCAAAATACAAAAATACTAAATTGGTAGATTTTTCAAAGTACAATGTCCTAATAAGAAAAAAAATATTATTTAAGTGGGAAAAATTTGAAAATACATTGTTTTTAATAATAGATGAAAGTAAATATACGATGCTATAATAAACAAATAAATGAAAGTACATTGCTTTTTTGTAGTGATTAAACAATTACATTTTAACGGTGAAATGAAGAAAAACACAAAGCACGTTCACTCAACTTTAATCTGTAGTGATTAAAGCATTATATATATATATTTAAAAAGAAAACCATTTTTTGTATTTTAACCTGATTTTGAAATCAAAGCAACATATAGAAAAACACAACATACTTTAACCATTTTATCTGTTTAGCTACAAATCTATTTTTATAACAATAAAAAAAACATTAAATTATTGGCTAAAATCGATAAAATGGTGAAAGTACGTTGTGCATTTTTGTATAATGGTTTTTTTAACAGTAAAAATAATATAATGGTTTAATCACTACAAAAAATTGGTTAAATCGATGAAATAGTGAAAGCACAAAAAAATTAAAGTTTATTAAAATTTTAATTTATCAAATTCAGGTAGGTTTACATGCGGAGCACGGATACGCGAGAAGCCTAGCGCGTTTTGCAGCCAACCTGGGCCCCGTTGTCTGGAAAATCGCTTCAAAAAAAATCGAAAAAGCATTGCCAGCTGGCACAAAGTTTGCTCCCGGAGTTGTAGGTGAAAACGATGCTGCCCCTCCACCTTCATCGTATACCCTGCCCGCAAACCCGAGACAACTGCCCGGTTTGCTGACCGAGAATCTTCCAAACCGACCTCAAACTCCGTTAAACCAGCCGAAAGCCGAACCCATCGATCCCGACCCGAGATCGAATCCCGGGATACGAAGTGGAAGTGGGACCGGGAGAAATGGTTTTAATAGTGTTTTCGGAAGTAACCTGCCCGGAAGTACAGCCGGGCAGGTGCCCGAATGCGAGAAAGTAGGTGAAGTTGGTGACACAAAACCGACTTCTTGGCAGCAGGTGAAATATATACATTTTTTATTTTGTATATTTAATTAAATAGATTAACTAATAAAAAATATAATAAAGATTTAAAATTTTCAAATGGGTTAATTTCATAAAAACCGCTATAGTTTGGTTTTTTTTTGGTTTAACCACTGAAAGAATTTTTTTCTAGTTTAACCATTGAGAGTTTGTTTAATTTTTTAGAAAAACTACATAAAACTTTGGATTCTATAAAAACCATTACTATTTGATTTTTTTGCAGCTTAACCTCTCAAACAATTAATTTTTATGATTAATCCATTCAAACTTTGAATTTTTTTTTCCAAAAAACCATCTCGTATCCAGAAAAAGTATTCTTACAAATGGTTTTTATAACTCATTACCGAAAAAAAAGTATAGTGGTTATTTCGAGAATAAAACATACTTACAGCGGTTTTTTTAAAAATAAAAACATACTTTCAGTGGTTAAACTAGAAAAAAAATCTTTCAGTGGTTAAACCTAAAAAAACAAACTCTAGTGGTTTTTATGAAATTAACCCTTTTCAAATAGCGATTTTTATTTTTATTTTATTTTATTTTTTGTAAAAAAGATAGTATTTGAGTGAATATTATATTGATGTTTTTGTGTAATTGGCAGCGAAATGATGGTGAAGGAGACGATATGTGACACTGACTTGAGGGATTGGTGATGTACCACTCTTGAAGCGTAAAGTACAACTGGTGAAGAAGGTGAGCTGGTAATTTTATAGGGTAGGAATGATTCTGTACAGATTAAAAATATAACCGTCTTCTGATATCTTTTGTAACATTGGACTGGTAATTAATGAGATTATGATGATAAACTTGGATTAGAAATAAGAAAAAAAAGAGGGGAGTATTTTGGGTTTTTGCTTTTTTTTTTTTTTTTTTTTTTTTTTTGGATTTGTAAATTTATTATTATTTGGAGAAAAGTCAAATCATATTTGGTAGGTTTTTAACTTTTTATTTGACCCTTGGGGTTTATATATGATCCAAGAGGACTGTAGCGTTGTTCTTGAAACTGTTTAGAATCGAATTTTACCTTTTTAGCACTTTCTTTTGTTTTTTCTTTCTGTTTTCTAGTTTTGTGATTCGAATCATGTATGTTGCGGTTTATGCTATTTTTTTTTATGTAAATGTTCTCATGTTTATTGTAATTTCGTTTTAATAGGTTTTTAGCTTAAATGTGTTTTTATGCAATAACGATTCTTAATTTTGAGTTTATGTAGCAAAGTGGGTTTTAAAAGAAGTATGTAAATACTATTTTAATTAAGGCTCAAAGCATATATGTTTCTACGTAGGACTAGATTATGCATGATATTCATATATGTAAAGATTATTCTTTGTATCGTTTAATATAATAATGTTTATTCATCAATTTATGTAATTAATATAATTTTGCAACCGTGTTTAATCAGGCTACCATTGGTAACATGTAGCATCTTCTGGTTTTAAAAGGATATTTTGTTGCGTTATTTCACTTATTTGTATATAAACTAACTTTGTGACTTAAGTTCCTATAGGTCTAGGCCCAAATGGGTATTCTTTTAACCAGTCGGGTGTTCAAGTTTTTGGGTCTGGTTCAGGCTTAGTGCAATGCATATGCTGTTCTTTCATTATGGTTGGATCGTTTAAACCTAAACAAAATTTTTCTGTTTGGGAAGCGGAAGTTTCCTAATGCAAAGAAAGGAATAGACGAATTATGAATTGCGAATCATCATATCTATGTGACTGTTGCTAGATTCACTCGTAATGACGAGAAACAGGTAGCGAGTAATGCAAGCCTGAGTGTTAATCAAATGAATTCGAGGAAGGAGGTGGGCTTAATAATCATGAATTAACCCAAGTCTTTTGCAAATGTCCTCAAGGCGATGGAGGCGAATAAGACTTCTGCCGAAAAGAGGAGGAAGACATTTGTATTGACTTAGGGTGGACGGAGTGTTGCTCTAGATGGAGCGGGTTGGGGGCGGTACCATAGGGACCACCAGTAGCGCGGGTTCGTCGGCTGGCGGGTTCGTGAGGTGGTGTTTGGAGCGGCTAGACTCATTAACCCACAGACAACTAGCCGTTCAAAGACACTTTTTTTAAATAAAATGATTAAAATTATTTTACATCTATAAATACGACGTTCAATCATTTCAACCATCTTTCTAAACTCTTTCTAACATTTAAATTCTCTCCGATCTCTTTTCTCTTCAAATTTAAATGGATTTTAACCGACGCAAATAAAAAACGAGTTCTTCTCAAGGAAGAAACATTTTATGGCAAAGGCGGGTTCGTCAAATCTCGAAACTCAAATGCTTAATTTGTTCAAATACCAACAACAAATACCGATGCAACAAGACGCAACACACAACTTCATGGTACCGGTCGTAATAGGCATTGGGTCAACTCAAAATGGAATGATATGTAGGGGAAAGTCAACAAGTTCAATTGCATCTACAACAACAAGAGCAACATGCGTCTAGTGGAGAGCGGACGACAACATTTTACAGTCGACATAATGAGTATCGCAAACCCAACCATAAAACTTTTCGACATTTAGTGTCATGCGAAATTCTAAAACACTATACCAAATGGCTTACCGTTCCGAGAAATGGGTAACAATCGCCCCCATCTTTCATCAAAAATGCGCACAACATCCTATTCCAACATGTACAACACAACTTCTTCGGATGCGTTTGGTGTATTTTTCCAATTTCTTCTAGTCTTCATATTTTAACACAAACACTTGAAAGACATGAATGTTTTTTATGAGAAAATTCTACTTATATAGCAACATGTATAAATGAGAGAAATATAAAAAGTTATTAGTAAAGGCTATTAATTTAAGAAATATGAAGAGTCATTTAGGTTTCAAATTAACCAATTAATACATAAATGCAATTATTATTTTTTTAATCAATAGAAAACTACATTTTTGAGAATTTTCATTATTAGAAAAAACAATTTTGGTCAAAGTTTTTGTTAATTTCGTCTTTCAGTTTAGATTTTTCATTGAACATTATGTTATATTTTTTTAATCATTTATAAAGTAGTATTTCAACAAAATTTTCCAAGTTTATTTGATATTTTGTTTTTGTTTTGAACGAAAAAATAAGTATCTTAGATTGATAACTATATACTGATAGAATTAAAATGATCATATTTACAACTGAATAACAAATTAAGTATATTATGTCAAAAATCATAGAATTAACACTAAAATTAGAGTTATAGATGAGTTTATTTTTCATCGAACATTATGTTATATTTTTAATAATTTTAAAAGTAGTATTTGAACATATTTTATCAACTTCATATAGATATATTTTTTTTTGTTTTGAATGAAAAAAGTAAGTATATTAGATTGATAACTATATACTGATAGAATTAAAAATATAATATTTACAACCAAACTAAGTAATAAATTAAATATATTATGTTTAAAATCATAGAATTAATATTGAAAATATAATTATAAATGAGTTAAGTGTGTAATTAAGAGAAAAAATTAAAAGTTTTGTAAGTTTCAAATGATCGTGGTTGAAGTATTAAAAGAAATTTAGAAAATCAATGGAAATATGAAAAGACATAGCAGTTTCAAATGAATGTGGTGCTTTGAAATATGCATCTATTATAAGATACTAGGCGAATGCCTGCGCGTTGCGCAGAAAAAGCATTATGTAGTCAAAATATCAATAGATATATCGTCAAAAATAATTAATTTATTATCATTAACTATGAAATAATTATTTTTATACTAAAACAAAACGTTGATATAACTTATTGATATTATCTTTAACCATAAGATAAAAGAAAAGAAAGTTATTAGAAAGTTAAAAATATATAATTTCAAATTGGTTAAAATAATAGAATTTAATTAATGAAATAATATTCAGATTAGTATGTTTCAAAATAAATATTTAATTTATTTTGCATGATAATTATGTACGTATGAGCAATAACTACAAAGAAAATATAAATATAAACACAAATATACTATATCATTAGCAAATAATATCTCTAATCTCAGTACATCATTTTTATTCTTAATATTGTCTGCTTTCCATATCATACACAACTGCACTTAAATCATCTTTCAATAAATTAAATTCACTTATGTTACATATGTTATCATAATGATGAAGTTCCTAGTTGAAAATAAAGTATTTTCATGTGGTTATATTAAGCCACGTATTTAATGAAAATAAACTAATTCTAGTGAGTATTATTTGAATGTTAAAACTCTCTAACTTCTAACTAGTCTTATACAATTCAAATGATATTTTTAACTTATGATAGTTAATTGATATTTCAACTTCAACTAAATTGGTTACTGAAGGATGATACAAAAATCATTAATTTTAAAATACATATTTTTTGCGTTAAATTTAACTAAAAATATTTCAATTCATGAATTAAATATCATGATTTAAAAAGGCTTATGAATTGAAGTAGTTAGAGAGACAAAAAATTGTTTCTTATAACAAAACATTCATGAATTCTTATTTAAAAACCGACTATATACTGAAGTTTTAGAAAGCATTAATTAGCTTAAATACGAAATAATAATAGACCTATTGATGAAACTATATTCTGATGAGACAGACATTTAAGAAAATAGTTGTGACCCAAACCCAGAGCCCCCGCTAATGTTAACTTATAATAAAGCTTCAGACCGTCTGCTAATGTTAGCTTATAATAAAGATTCAGACCGTCATTACCGGTTCATCTAACTAATTTTAAACATTACATATACAGTAAAATTAAAAACATATTTTTATAATCAACACTTAAACAACTTAATACTAATGTTTAACTAAAATAAATATCTTAATTAATGTGATGATATCATTATAATATCTAATTTTGTCATAATATTTACGATTACAAACTAATGATAATGTTTGTATTGCTTTAATAAGCAATACTAAAAGCATGTTTTTACGTACATTTAATTTTAAAGATCACATATACAATAAAATTAAAATCATGTTTCATCGCTAACTTTAAACAATTAAAAACTAATGTTTTTTAAAATGAACTGACATGCTTTATGTGATAATATCATCATAATATATAACTTTATTGTAACATTTATGATTATAAACTAACGTTAATATTATTATTAATTAGAAAAGTCATAAGAGTTTTAAATAAATGTGATTGAAGGAAAAATACATCTATTAATAATTATATTATATATAGGTAATTATAAAATATAGTTACATATTAACAAACTCCATTTCCTAAAAGATAATTATACTATATGATTTAGTAAGTAATTTATAAAAACCATTCAATTTGATCAAATTAAAGTATTAATTATATTTTTATTAGAAAGACAAAGACAAACTTGATGATAGTCTTTATTAAATATACACATAATCTAGGTGATTGTAAAATTTGGTTATAATAAAACAATTAGTAACATTATAAAAAGAAATTTGAAAGATCATTGGAAATATGAAAAGACATGAGAGTTTCAAATCAATATGATGCTTGGATTTGTGCTTCTTTTATAAGATATATAAAGATAGATATAGCTATAGATATAGATATAGATATAAATATAAATATAGATATAGATATAGATAACGGGTGATTTAGATGTATATGAACAATCTCGTCTTTGGTGCTAAAAGGAATAGAATGGATTCTTTAATGATCCTATTAGATATTATTCCTATAATTGGTTTGAAAATAGGAATTAGAGACTTAAAGTCCATTGGATTTTGTGGTTGCAAAACTCAATTAAACCTATTCATATGTAATAGTTGTTTTTTTTCTTGTTAATTTTTACGTGTTAATATATATAATACGAAGGTGTTTAAAAAATTGTTACCATCAGAGGAACCAAATTTAAATATCCTTTTTTATTAAAAGGGTCGAATATTAACTTCCAATATTATTTTATTATTCTAAATACTTTAATTCTAAAAATAATAAATGCACAAGTATATGTGTTATGCATATATGGCCATTTCTAAAGAATTCCTATCAAAATTGTGTTTATGATCAAAATAAAATAGTACTAGCTATCTTTTTACAAATCTGAGAAAATCTCAATTTGTTATACACATGATATGGCGAAATATAATTTGTTAATATTGAATGCTACTACATAATTACCTTTTAATCTAAAAGAGTTATTTCTTTTAAAAGTATCTATAAAACCATATTTCAATGTTGATATCTTGTCATTTTCATATTGACATCTTTATGTTGAATATATATTTTCTTTCATTGGTTCATTGACGTGTCCTTATTAACGAGTACAACCTCAACTTCCTACTTAAAGTTTTGTACTTCTTGTCTCAAAAAATTAATTGTTGGTTTGATATGTAAATGAAAATTTTGAGAAAAACTAACAAGACTACCTTTATTGACTATTTTTAATATTTAATAAAAAAAATTAGTTATAATAATTTATTTTGTAGATGACATCAGCGAAATGGGTCAAACATGTTTGAAATCCTCAAAAGGACGACATTTTAATGATATTATCAAATGAGTCGACCCATTTTACAAATGTCATCTACGATAAACGTGGATCCTACAACTTAGATGTATAAAAACCTCAAATTTCATCCTTAATTTATTTTACCAAAAGTGAAATATGCAAATTCTATTAACTCTCTCAAACACATACCTCGCAATACATATTTTTCAAACGTATACCATTCAATATTATTACAAAGCAACTATCTCGTTTCAAAGATTGCATTTTAAGATAGTGAAAGTTTATTTTACTATATTTTAAGTATACATATGCGAAAATGGTTTTTCTCAGCAAAAAATGTACCCAAAAAAGCCATTTTCACATATAACATATGCAAAAATAATATTTCTTAAATAAAAAAATTGTCTGACAAAATCCATTTCCCGTATGTCATATGCGAAAATGAACATTTCTTAGACAATATTTTGCTGAGAAATACCTTTTTTGTGCAGACGACATATTTGAAAATGACTTTTCTTAGCCAAAAATTACACGAGATATGACATTTGAAAAAATGGATTTTCTCAGCTAATTTTGAAAAACATATTTTCCATAGATGTTATCTACGAAAATGATATTTGTTAGTCGAACTTTAGATAAGAAATACCTTTTATGAATTTCCTAATGTATCATTTTTTGTAGGTTTAGAACATGTTTGTTGTTAGAAAACTAAGAAAATATTCTTTCTGGACTTTCCAATAAACTCGCTGTGTGTTTAAGTGGGGATGGACCAGTTTCCTGAGATACTTCCGAATTTGTTGACAAAAACTTCGTTACTCGACACCCACAATACATATGAAACAAATATGATCTTTCAACATTTATCATGGATGATCTGCACATAAATAAATAGGGCTAGAAACATTTATATGTATGTAATTTATGAATTTTGAATATTGGAAAGATTGAATTTATGTAATTTTTGAATGTTGGAAAGATTAAATATATATAATTTTGTTATATTGGAATAACTAAGTATTTCTTAGTTTGTTAACAACTTATATGTAAATGTGTTGGAAACTAATATTTTACGTAAATTATTATCGACTAATAAATAAATATTTATTCAAATTTGTTGACTAAAACCTCGTTATTCTAACACCTCAAATACATATGAAACAAATATGAACTTTCAACATTTATCATGAACGGCCTGCAGATAAATAAATATGACTAAAAATATTTATATGTATGTAATTTATGAATTTTAAATGTTGAAAAGATTGAATGTATGTAATTTATAAATGTTGGAAAGATTGAACGTATATATTTTTAAAATATTGGAATAAGTAAGTATTTCTTAGTTTACCAACAACTTATGTGTACGTGTGTTGGAAACTAATATTTTACATAATTTATTATCGACTAAGAAATAAATATTTATTCTTGTATCTTTTTAGTAGCAAATATAGCTTGTACATCTAAAATGTGAGAATATATTTATATAAAAAATGTGAGTTGTTTGTTTAATATATTTATCCGAGTTGTTGATTTTTTATAAAATATAGTGACCTAATACCCATCTACCAACTCGCCTATCACAACATCCCGCCAATATATAAAGGGTGTAAACACATAACAATATTATACAATACTTTTTAACTCCATTGAAATCTTTTATCTGGCAAAAATGTCTTCCTCTTATTCTCTGCCAAGGGAGTTGTTGAAACTTGTCCAAAGTTTGATTGACAATATCATTTTTTTATGTGTCAAAGGTAGAACTTATAAAAAAATCATTACTTCTTTCTATTAAATTTGGCATACGAATGTTAGATTTCGTATTACAATGTCAGATTTTACAATACGAGTGTTAGATTTTGCATTTTACAGTACAGTTGATAGAAAATACACATTTTTTTATCAAAAACCTGCAAATTCTCATATTATTTTGACAAAATACAAGAGTATCTAAAAAAATTTAAATTTAGCATATGAAATTTGCGATTTCATAGATACCATCTACAATAATAGGTTTCGTAAATGGTATACGCTAAATCGCAGATTCCATCTGAAAAAAAAAAGTTTTGCAAAGGAAATCGAAGAGTTACATTTAGGAAATTCGATTATCTGTTTAATGAAAATGCCTTTATAAAAAAGTTTTATATCCCAACTTGGTTACATTTACGAAATTCGATTGTTAAATATGAAAATACTTAAAAGAATATATATTTGAATTTTTGATTATATTTAAAAAATAATAAACGAGATTAAAAAACTCTAAAACCAATTAACACGAAATTGTATTTTTCTACAAATTAATCGTAGACTTTGACGAACGTTAACTTGTATTTTTGGATAATATATCCCGACCAAGAGAGCACTTTCCAGATTGCAGAATCGTTGAGTCGGTGAACTTTTGTCCCGTTACTCCTTTTATCCTTTCCCACCCTAATTTCTTCATTAAAAGTCCCAATTTCCCAGATGAGCAACAGCTGTTCTACGAAATTATTGCTGAATTACTGCGTTTCGGTTAGTATTATTTGTTCAGACTACTAATTTTTAGGTTCGCATTTGAATTCTAAGCTGATCAACAGTTTTTTCGTTTGCTCTCGTTGATATAATGATACATGCGGCTTATTTGTGATATTTTGGAAAATTATTGTGTTCACCGTTGATTATTGCTTTGTGAAAGTTTCTATGGAATTGGGATTCACAACTTGACGCTACGATATGTGATTTCTATAAACTATTGAGTAACGTATGGGTAGTTACCGGAATTTGTAGTTGTTGCTGCTTATCTTACTCGAACAGAAAGACCTGCACTTTCGTTTTACATTATAGAGGATGCTTGAAAGAATCAAATCCACATAATCTGTTAAAAGGTAGGATAGTCGTGTAATTGTATTTTTCTCCCAAAATAGGTTTTCTTGCGCTAATTGATATCCAAACCGGATTCTGTTTACTCTAAATAATCTGAAAATCAGAATCATAATCGATTTATGAAAACACTCAAAATTGATTGTTGCAACTTCAATTCACAACAGTTAGTTTAAACGAACATTCAAACTTACAAGGTTTTTCCTTGTCTATAAGGACACAACACATAGGAAATATCGATGCTAGTGGACTCTAATCAATTATTAGATTTTCACACCGATCTCTATAGTTGCGTTTTAGGTTGTATTATGTATGAATCATACATAACTTTACTCTTTTAGATTGTCTTGTTGGTGATGAAATATCTTTCATTTGGTTTAGGTGGAGATAAACACATCACACATGTGTCATTGCCAGGAATTGAATAATAACTAATTTGAGGATAAATCAAACACTTTGAAAAACTAACTGACAGCAAAACAAAATATAAAATGGATACAAAAGTTCTTATCAAGATTTACACTACCTAGGTAGGTCTGTCATCTGTGATATTGAAAAGATTACACTTTTTTATCTGGTTTGGTTCATTTAAATAGAGATATAGTTATGAATATAGATCTTGTCATTGTGGATTGCTTTTTAATTCAAATTCTACTATTCTTGCTACTTGTAGGTCTTGTTCAACAAGAAGCACTCTGTCACTAAATGATACCCATAAATTCATAAACCCTTTTTCTCAATTACTTTTCACATCACAATGATTTCAAACAAACTGGATATAGAAACAACCCTTCAAGATTCACCTAAACATCAAGACATTGACATCAATGTTTGGGGACTATCCCTTATCTCAATTGTCCCATTCGCCATAAAAGAAAAACTAAAAATACCAACTTTTTTCAACAAAAAACTAAAAAAACATGCGCAACAATCTCGTCACAATCTTTCAACCCCCGGTGTCACATACGCAACGGTCCGTTTCCGCCCTTACGTTTCAAAGGTCCCATGGCATACGGGTCCAAGGGCATTTTTGTCACAATTGTTTCCACGATACGGGCACTATTGTGGGCCAAATTGGTCAAGTGGGAAAGATGGAGGGTCTTTATTGTGGGATAAAAGGCCGATTGATTGGCTTGATTATTGTTGTTATTGTCATGATATGGGGTATGATAGTCATGATCAAAGTGAGCTTTTAAAGGCGGATTTGGCTTTTCTTGAATGCTTAGAGAGACCTCATATGGCTACAAGAGGGGATGTTCATGTTGCAAATCTTTACAAGACAATGTGCATATCAGGTTTGTGTATCTTTCTTATACTACATTGAGGATAAATGCAAGAAATAGCAACATACTTTCATTTATTTGTGGATTATAGCATCCTACTTTCGTTTCTTTATATTACCACAATGTGCTTTTTGTTTCTTTTTCCTATTAAGGCATTTTACTATGGAAAATATAGCTAATTATAGCTTATAGTACATTGGGGCTAAATGCAAGAAATAGCAACATACTTTCATTTTATTTGTGGATTATAGCATCCTACTTTTGTTTCTTTATATTACCGTGTTGTGCTTTTTGTTTTTTTTCTTATTAAGGCATTGTAGTATGAAAAATATAGCTAATTATAGTTTCCTTATACTACATTGGGGATAAATGCAAGAAATAGCAACATACTTTCATGTATTTGTGTATTATAGCATCCTACTTTCGTTTGTTTCTATTACAGCGTTGTACTTTTGTTTTTTTTTTTTTTCTTATTAAGATATTGGACTATGAAAACTATAGCTAGTTATTGCATTGTACTTTTGATTTTTATTATTATTAGGATATTGTACTTGAAAATCTACCGAAATAAAACATTGAAAATTGCTTTGTATTTGGGAGAAATTGCTATAATTTGTAGATTTTTTAAAGGATGATGTTGTAATATGAAGAAATAGAAGTACATTGCTATTTTATTGCATTTAACCCCTTATTGTAGTATCTTACTTCTGTTTTTTTCTATTATACATTATACTTTGAAAAATCTAGTCATGTAAATAGGAAGTAATTTTTAATGCTGTAATTGGGTAGATTTAATAAAGTATAATGTACTAATTAGAAAAAGTTTGAAAGTATAATGCTATAATTTTGTAAGATTTCTCGAAAAATAATGTCTTAATAAGAATTTTCTTTAAAGTGCAATGCTATAATTGATTTTCCCATTATGGTATCTTACTTCCATTTTTTCCTATTACAACATTTTACTTTCAAAAATCTTACCCAATTATAGCAATGTCATCCAAATACAAAACAATTTTCACTGCTATAATTGGGTAGACTTTCTAAAGTACAATGTCCTGATAAGAATAAAAAGAAACTAAACTACTATAATTGGGTAGATTCTACAAAGTACAATTCCTTATAAAAAAGAAATTGAAAAAAAAAATTGTAATCTTTTACCCCACCCAAAAAGTTGGAACAGTGTGAGATGTACTCGGTCTCTCGGTACAAAAGACGTTAGCGCCCTCGTCAACAACCTCATTATCAAAAAGAGCCCTAGAAAGCCTAAAGGATAAAACAGTAATTTAACTTTTTTTTTTTTTAATACAGGTCTGAGGAGTATACTTATACCATACAGACAACATTTGGTGAAATTAAAGTCGGGTGAATTAAGTCTTGGATTTGGATGGCTCAGTAACATGAAATGGAAAGGATGGAACGCGCATAAGGAAGCGCGGTAGAGTTAATTCAGTATGTAAGAATAGTATATATTATAGTTATATATATATAAATAGTAATATGTTTGTAAATCAGTAAATGTTGTGTGGTTAAATGTCAAAATGATGACAATTGTATTGAATTTTCGTTTTATTAGTATAAATTTGTAGATCCGTAATAAAAAGGTTTGGTTGCATTTGTTACACGGGATATGACTGAAATAGATTGAACATGCTTTTTAGGGATACTTTTAATACCAAGGGCATTTACGTCTTTTGCACAAATCATGTCTCACCTTTTTCCATCTTTTTGGGTAGGACAAAGAACTGCAATTCAGTACATGCTGAAAAAGCAGTACAACCTGTTCTGTCATGGAGAGCCAATCTTTCGTTAATATTGATCATTTGATGCAAGATAGAAAACAAGTCTAGATTTCATCATGTAAAGTATGTAAATGGACCATTTATATACATTGCTTAAAACTTGCATAAAGTGAGAAATAATATGCATTAAATTTGATGTTTTGTTAGTTGTAGCACTCAAATGGTGAAGAAATACAAATTCATTCGGAATAATTAAATAAAAAAATAAGTATAATGAAGGATTTTGTGCATTGAAGTAAGTTAACCCATGGGGAATTTTGCATGTGATTTAAACCTATCCTTTAGAAATTACTTTATGTTAAATCAAAGCAATTGTTACTATCGAACTAGACTTATTTCATCATCGAAACTAGTTATATAAAATAGAAATGTAGATTATTGATTCCAATATTGAGTAAGATTAATAACAAAATGATTTGTGTGTGGATTATAATACATACAGATACACATGTTAGAAAACCATAGAAATGACATCGTTTCTTTTTGAAACGTTTCTAATTAGTTTTCGAGTAAATTTAAAAAAAAAAATTTAGTTTTCAAAAATTTCGATTTTGACACTATTATTTTTTTCAGTTAAGTCATTAAGTTTTCAAATTTTTTCAATTAAGTCATTATGTTTTCAATTTTAACACCTAAGTGTCACGTCAACATGTCATATCAGCATCACATCATTAAAGACTGACACGTCATCATGTCACGTCAGCTGACAACTGTGTTGACTGGTGAAGTAGTCAACATTGAAACAAAATTGAAGACATAATGACATAATTGGAAAAATTAAAAACTTAATGAGTTGATTGGAAAAAAAATGACACAATATCAAAATCAAACTTTTTTGAAAACTTAATGGTTTTTTTTTTTTTTTTTTTTTGGAATTTGCCCTATTTGTATTTACATTTTTTGGTACAATCAAAGTTGTGGGCTTTGGGTAATATCTCAACATAAGTCAAAAGGATACAAACAAGATGTTACAATCGATAAAAGATTCCTTATCAAATATATGAAAGTAGACGAGGAAACGTCTAAATCAATTAACCAATAATGTATTATAACATTATACTACAACTACAAAAGTGTCTATGTCAAGCTTAGCAAGGCACAACAGATGTAGTTGGAAGCTTAACTACCATAAGACGAATTGTATGTACTTTGATTAATTTCATTTTAATTGTTTATAAGTATATCTGTATATGTATTTGTCTATTGGATATTTGAAATGTTTTTGTATACCAAGATACCAAATTTGAAAAATGGGATTCTTGATTTAGCCTTTTTTTTTTAATATTTTTTGGTGTAAACAGTGTATTTAATTCTTTTGTGAATATTCCAATTTATATTGTGAATGTACATAGAGAGCGTATTTAACAAGCATACGATATATCCAGTTGTATATATTCTACTGAAATTAGCACTCAATTTTTCCATTGCAACATCTACCGTGGAGCTTGCATTTCCAACAATAATGTTTATGAATAATGGTTGCATGATAAGATGAGTGATCAATATATGTTTGATCGTTTCGTGTCACATATTGAGAAAGATACTGATCAATATATGTTTGATCGTTTCGTGTCACATATTGAGAAAGATCATTGGCGGAAGATCATAGGGGCAGGAAGGGTTGTTCCCCCCCCCCCCCCCCAAAGTTGATCCTTTATGTTAAAATTAGGACCGTTTCAAGCTAATTTGGGGCCCGGGGCGAAATAGAAAAATAGGGCCCCTAACAATATCTTTCTTATTCATGGATCCCTTTTGTTTTTCTATGGATTGTTCAATTTTTTGTTTTTGTTTTTTTTTCCTTTTTTCATTTCCAGACATGTATTTACTAGGCAACATTTTAAAATTAAACTAAATAAAGGTGAAAGGGAAATAACTCAGAAAGTGAGAAACTACCTGCAATGCTAATGAGGAAACAGAAAAACAGAGCTTTGTAAACAACCAAGCAACAGCAACAAAATCTGTAAACAATCAAGCAACAACAACAAAATAAATCAATAATCAGCCCTCCAAATACAAAATAGAAAAAAAAAACATACTCAAGATTCAAGAATCGATACTAAAGAATTAATTGTATAAACAGAAAAAAATCCTTATTATATAAACAGAAAAAAAAGATTATAGGTGATAAACATACCCAAGAATGAATAATCGATTGCTTGGTCTGTTGGTACTTGGTCAATCGATTTTGATATCTGGTGCGATTGCTTGGTAGAGTGAAATTAGAATTCTATCACTAATCAGAAATAAGAAATCAGAATTCGATTAGAGAGGGAGTCAGGGAAATCAAAATCGAGCAGAGGCAATAAAATCCGAAATCAAGAATCGAGCAGAGGGAGAGTAAAATAAAAAATCAGAATCGAGAATAAGTAGAATCGATTACCGTCTAAGATGTTGAATACTAATCATTGCTATTGTCCTATGGATTGTTGGATTGAGTGACGAGCGTGTCCTTGGTGAAATGTTTGAGATACCAAGAATTAGTTGGGAAGGTGAATTTAATGCCTAGAAGGATCCGATTAGTTTCGCCTAGAAGGAATAATCGACTTATGTAAAATTTGGGCATTTTCTGATTTTTTTTGGGCCTTTTCTTGTATCAAATTTTTTTGGGCCTTAAAATTTCTAAACTAATATAAGAGCTCTATATAAAGGGGCTTAGGAATTTGAGGGCCCTAAGAATTTGGGGGGTCAGGGCTGTCGACCACCTTGCCCATGTCCACGCTACGGCCCTGGTTAAAATTTTATATTAACTGTGAAAAAAAATGTATACGTTTTTTTTGACCCCCCAAAAAAGTTTGGTGCTATGTTAGAATAATTTCTGCCCCCAACTATTTTTTCAAGTTCCGCCACTGAGAAATATGTTTTAGATATTATTAGCAACATTCATTTATAGATTGTTTTCAAAATATAAGAAATAATCATGAACATTTGTAATACATTGGTCAGTTGTAGACAATTGTAGGATATTGACTAGATTTTTAAATTGCATTTGATCTTTGGTATTACAATTGTGTTTGACATAGATGATATTATTGACATTCCCATATGATAAAAAAGAATTCGACTCATTTATTGTGTCACCTCAATTAAGTTGAACATACGTGAGTTTGAATCCTACATTTTTATTTAATACATATATTGCAAAATCCATGAAATACATAGTATATGATAATAAACGACAAACATGATCAAGTTAATGCATGTGAATAGTCACGTTTGGACATAGGGAGATAAGACTAGAGAATAACAACTAGTTTTCACGATGCATGTCGATAACACTTACGAGAGATCATTATTTTGCAGTTCCATAAGAAAAGTGTGCTACATGTTTATTTGTTCATAGACACATTTAATGTTATTGGCAATGATATAAAATAATAAACTCACTAGACCCTAAGACTTTCCGCATTTGACAAAGAATTTGAGGCAATTTAAGGATGATCGCAATGTTTTTTTTCTTAATAATAGAACATATCGTGCTTCGAAATCCTAATCCGTCATAGGTTAGTGTGTTATTTACAGCTTCCCTGTTTCCAAATTTAAAGTATTTTACGTAACTTTCAAGTTAACATATTGAAGCCACGAGTGAGGGAGTTTAGCAAGTCAATAACCACTAACCAAACAGTTAGAATATTTATGACCTCGTCTCAATTATATAAATATAATATGACTAATATGAGTATATAATAAATGTAATTTGATAAAATATTTAAATAAGCAAAACCAAAACAACCCTCCTAGTGGACCAAATTGACAATTAACCAGGTGTCCAACGCTTTGTGCTAAGAAAGAAATGAAAGATCATAATTTTTTTTTTTACTTATTTGATGGCACAATATTCAATCCAGTAAATTGTATATAAATGTTTTTTATTTGAAGACAAAAAAGAATTACATAAAAACAATGTCATAAAGAAAGTCAGGGAAATAACGCCTTCATCATTATTTACGTGTCTCCACTTATTTTTTCCTTCTATTTTCCTAAATATGTTACTATATTTCTAAAACTTTTTAAAGATCATTTACATGTATAAGATTTAATATTAGAAAAATTAAAAAGCTTGTCTCGATTCATATAAAAGATGACTTTGCAATTTTGCATGGATTAAAGAAACCGAAAGCACCAATACCAATGTTTTGTTAAAGCGAAATGGATATGATGTTAATGTGACAATGGAAACATGGACCATTGGTCCTAATTTCCTGAATGGTGTGGTCCATGTCATGAACAATCAAACGAAGCTCTTGTACAACTCAACCATTAATGTCTCCTAATGAACCACCATTCATTCCCTCTACTATGTTTATTTTGTCTTTTTTTCATCTAAGCATTAGACAATAATATATCGGGTTTATTGATGTTTATAGATTAAGCGGCACAAATGTTCTCTAAAGTATATCATTATTTTTAGATTGTACACTTCAAATTTCTTTTCAAAAAACATTATTATATAAGGATTTCAATGTGGTTTTGGTCTTTGTCCATATATATATATATATATATATATATATATATATATATATATATATATATATATATATATATATATATATATATATATATATATATATATATATCATTTTGTTAAAAGGTTTTTGTTATTACCAAATTTGTTGGACCACACGCAACACTCCAATCTGTCCCGCCACACCCTTCAACTAAACGTACACACCTCTTAGTCATTGAACACCGCCCAAAACCAACGTCGTTCCCTCCCAACCCCACCACTAGGATCCCCTCCAACCACCGGCAAACACCACTAACACCATTGCCACTGTAATCACATCTTTCGTTTTCTTCGTCCATTGGTAACTTCACATGACATATGATTATTATATATTGTCTATGAATACGTTTAAGGAATTACAAAGATGTTGAGTTCATGTAATAAAATATGTTATAGTTTACTTAGAGTTAGAAATCATGGCCATATTTACAATCATAGTTTTGAACTTGTTTCCTTATGGTGTCTTTGTGAATAATCCAGATATATTTTCATCGGTTGTAATGTAAGAGAATTGAATTTTCCTTTTTGAGCATATTCATGAAGAAAACGGTGACTAATTTCGATGCGCTTGGTCTTAGAGTTTTGAACGAGATCGTAGGATATGACAATGACACTCGTATCATCACAAAGAATATGGTTTTTTATTTCACTTTAGTGTCATAATCCAACATCTGATTTTGAAGCTATAAGACATATGGATAACACTCTACCTTGATTGTTAAAGAAGTTACCCCGGTTCGTATTTTAGTCAACCAACTTATCAACCTTTCCTTTAAGAACTAATAACCACCAAAAATACTCTTGCGGTCCAAATTACAACCACCATAACTTGAGTTAGTGTATCCAAAGAGTTCAAAGTTTCAGTTTTTCAGATACCACATACCAAGATCAAGTGTCCCCCTTAAATATCTAAATATTCTCTTAATAGACAGTAGATGTGATTATTTGGAAGCTGATTGATAGCGAAAGCACAATGTTATTGAAAACATGATTAGTCTATTTGTAGTGAGATGCAACATGGACCCAATCATTTATTTTAAATTAAAGGATTTATATCTTCATCGTCTATATTAGGATGTAGCTTATTGCTAATAGACACGGGTGTTTTTAAATTGTACAATCTTTAAGATTAAACCTTTGCCAACATATCATTGATATACTTACTTTGGTTCGTAAAAGATACACATTCAAACTGTTGAAATTGTAACCCAAGAAAAATGTAAGTTCACCTATCATACTCATTGCAAATTTACCATACATCAAATGGGAAAACTAACTACATAGTCCGTCAGTAGTGGATATAAATATTATGTCATTCATGTAGATTTAAACAAGCATTATGTAACGTCCCAAATTCCGTAATAAAATTTTTTCGTTTTTAAAAGCAATTTAAGTACATAAAAAGGTTTGCCAACTAAAAATCACTCAAATTAAAACTTAATATTTAAACATATAAAACGTACTTATCAAAACATTTACAAATATTATCCAGCGGAAGACTTAATCGTTGAAATCCTCAGATGCGGTACAGTCGCGCCGTGCTCCAAACTCAAGCCAGTATTTACCTGAAAAACAGTTAGGGTGAAAGGGTAAACACAAAGCTTAGTGAGTTCCCCAAAAATATCACACGATCCATCACATAAACATCGTCATCGGCTCACGGACTTACCCCAATCTGCCGGCAATCATCGTCATCGGCTTTCGTCGGCAAACATCGTCATCGGCTCTCAAAAGCCGACATTGTCGGCCCACAGTCCGACAGCCTTCGACTTTCGTCGGCAAACACGTAAAGCACAAATAATCACATTATTACACAAAGTAATAAAGAATATCTATGCATGTAACATCACCCATAGTATAGTGAGAAGACTCACCTGATTCGCGACCTTAAGCTAGACAACACTCCACACGAATGCCCGCAGAACCCGACAATACACACTTCCTGACAAGGATAAACCCCACTTAGGACTTTCTAAATCCCGAACGGGATAATCCTATATGACCAGTATCCAAAACCCTCAAGTCTGACCAAAAGTCAAGCTGGTCAAAAGTCAACAGTCAAATGTCAAAGTCAACAAAAGTCAACAGGCACAGTTAGCGCCGCTAACTCCTCCAGTTAGCGTCGCTAACTATGAACAGTCCAGAAATGTCCTTTAAGTTCTTAATCCATTCAACCAATGTCTTAATCCTTCCAGGTTTCCTCCAAATAGTATATTAACTCATAAAAACGTAACTTTAACCACCAATCCTAGCCAAACAAGCTCATGGTTACAAATCTAGCCTAAAAGTGAAGCTTAACAACTTACAACTTCATCCAAAACCACATTAAGACTAGGCTTAGGTTTTTCTCAAGGATTCAGAGACTAAAAGGAGAAGAACTCATCCTTAGTCTCTAAACCCCATCCTCATCTAAGAAATGGAGCCATCATCGTCTTAAGAAGTTCTTACAAGCTCCATAACACCAATTTCATCCAATATACTCAATGAGACAAATATTAGTACACTTACAATGGTCCAGAGCACCAAGCAAACGGGTATTCTTGTTCACACAAGCATCCTTAGCACCTTTGATTCATTCTTCTCTTCCTAAAACTTTCAAAACTTCAAGGAAATAATGCAAGAACATCCATGGAGGCTAGAGAGTGTTTCCTAAGGTTTTTTATAGGTTGGAACTGATTTGCTTTGGACCCCAAACGAGTTGTGGACTTCAAAATGACTTAAAATCACGAAATAAACAATTTTTCCTGCTCAGACACAGTTAACGCCGCTAACATCGAGCCAGGCCAAAACTCAGCACCTTTTCTAGACTGTCGCGAATCTTTTGCACCTTTCACAGATTAGCGTCGCTAATCATAAGGATTAGCGGCGCTAATTCTTGTTTTGTCCTTTTCCTCATTTTTTTTCTTCTAATTAAACGCTGTCCACTAAATACCTGGTTCCAGGGTTTATGCTTTGACTCTTTAAGACTTGGAACTTGACTTTTCGGGATTAGGTTCTTACACATTATGTCACATTTTGATCATTTAATAAATAGTATGATATCAATACAACCTTCAAAATATCCACTAGACAATAAGAAGGTATGTGAAGTCACATATTCCCTAGGAGCATGGTCCAAAACATACATATCCTTATCTAGATTGAAGACATAATCTTGATGAGATATATATTCAAAACTTAGTGATTGCTTCATAAAGACTTCTTTTTCCAATGCTTCATGAAAAATGCATTGTTTACATCCATCTGGTAGATTTTGTAGTTTCGATATGCTATATAAGCCAGAAATAACCTTATTGCTTCCTATCTGGTGTGTTTCTTCATAATTAATTCTTTCTTGTTGATTGTAGCTTTAGGAATAAGCATTTCCTTGTTTCTTATTGCAACACCATCTTTATCCATTTTATTTTTAGTCAAACTCCTCAAACTCTTCGTATATTTCCATTATCCAGTAAGTATCATGCAGTGGTTCTACAATATTCTTTGGTATATAATGTTGGAACTTTGAAAGTGCTATTTCTTAGTTGGCTCTTGTCCTACATAGGAAGTGGAGCAAAACCCTTTAGACCTTAAAAGCCAACTCCTCTCTAACCCATCAAATGGATTAATGTGGGTATTATGGGTTGAAAATGGATGTGGGTTTGGATATTGGTCTTGGGCTACATAGAAATGGGCTAGATATATATACACTTAATGGTCAAAGATAGGGCCTTGGGCCTTGGGGCTCTTGGGCTCTATTGACCAAATTCGGATTTCTTTTAAATCCAATTACGAAAATGAATTTAATTTATAATTAATTAATTTTCGTGATAGTTTTCAAGTGACAGTTATTGGCAGTTATAAACTGTCATATATATATATATATATATATATATATATATATATATATATATATATATATATATATATATATATATATATATATATATATATATATATATATATATATATATCATTTTGGCGCCATTTTTTGAAAAAGAACACACAAAAAACTCTCTCCAAAAATCGTTCAAGCACTCCAATGGATTTCGAGACTTAGTTCATTTCGTTAGATTCAAGATACAATCTTGAATAGATTGTTGTATCCTCAAGACAGATCCTGACCCATGAAATTTCTGTCTTAGGACACTGCTTGGCAGGCCTCAATCTTCAATTTCGAGTTTTTACTGTTTCTGTAAACAAACAAGTACATTTTTCTTGTGATTCAATTTATGTTAATGTAATTTTACATTTGTAGTTTTGATTTTATATGTGAATTTTGTTTATCATTAACTTCTGTCATAACAATCTAAGACAGAAATAAAAAACTTGAAGAATGGATAACCAATCCATCATCAAATCACATGTGGAAAAGCCTGAAAAATTCAAAGGTTCAGACGTTCGTAGATGGCAACAGAAGATGTTGTTTTATCTAACAACTCTTCATGTTTCCAATGTTCTCACTGATGATATTCCTGCATATCCCACTGGTGAAGGCCAAAATCCACCCACTGCTGCCGAGATGACTGAACATCAAAGGGCTGTGGAATCTTGGAAACTGAATGAATATAATTGCAGAAATTATATTCTGAATGCCTTGGATGATTCCCTCTATGATATCTACTCAACATTTTCTACTGCAAGAGAGATATGGGATTCATTGGAAAGTAAGTACAAAACTGAAGTGGTATGTTCCAAGAAATTCATGGTTGGAAAGTTCCTGAATTTCAAAATGGTTGACACCAAATCTGTCCTAAAAAAAGTGGAGGAACTTCAAGTAATCTCTCATGATCTTGAAGTCGAAGGTATGGGATTAAATTCTAATTTTCTTGTTGGTTCAATCGTTGAAAAACTTCCAACTTCCTGGAAAAATTTCAAGTTGTATCTCAAACATTTGACTGATGATATGAGTTTTGAGCAACTTGTTTTGAGGATCCGGGTTGAAGAAGACAACAGATTGAACGAGAAGGCTGATGCAAACTCCTTGAAACCAAGTGCAAACTTTGTTGTGAAGGGAGTACATCAAAGTCAAAGAAAAACAGCAACAAGAAAGGAAAGCATGCAAGCTCCAAAAACCATTCCAAAGATGGCAAAAACCATGGCCCAAACAAGAAAATTTTCAAGAAAAATAATGGTCCCTGTTATGTTTGTGGAAAAACGGGACATAAGGCCAAGGATTGTCGTTTTAGGAAGGGTCAAGGAGGCAATGGAGGAGGAAACAGTGGAGCAAACAATGGAAACAATGGTGGAAACTCTGGAGGAACTTCTGGTCAAACCAATGTGGTTGAATCACCAACACAATTCATTGGAATGATTCAAACACATATGGTTAGCAACTGTGTAGATTGGTGGGTTGACACGGGAGCAACAAGACACATTTGCAACTCAAGGACCATGTTCTCCACATACCAGAAAGTCACGGATGCTGAACCAATGTTTATGGGAAATGCTACTACCGCAAAGATTGAAGGTAAAGGAAAAGTGGTGCTGAAACTCACTTCTAAAAAAGAACTTGTACTTAGTGATGTATTGCATGTCCCCTCTATTACTAAGAACCTGATTTCGGGACCACTTCTTAGTACAAGGGTTTTAAGTTAGTATTTGAATCTGATCAGTTTGTACTCACCAAGGGTGGGGTGTATGTTGGAAAGGGCTACCTTAGTGAGGGGCTCTTCAAACTAAGTGTTTTACCTTTGTACTATGGTGTTGATGCACCAAACAATGATGATGTAACTGATGTTAATGCTAATGCAATAACGCGCACTAGCCCTACTTCTATGTACATGCTTGAGCCTTCTTATTTGTGGCATTCCCGTTTGGGACATGTCAATTTTCGTTCCATTCAAAGAATGATAAAACTTGGCATGTTACCAAAATGTTCATTAGATGAATCGAAATGTGAAGTGTGTGTAGAATCAAAATTCTCACAACACCCCCACAAATCTGTTGAAAAATCTAATGAAATTCTAGGCTTAATCCATTCTGATTTATGTGATTTTAGAGCAACACCCATTAGAGGAGGAAAGAATTATTACATATCTTTTATAGATGATTGCAGCAAGTATTGCTATATTTATTTGTTAAATACCAAAGATGAAGCCTTGAATTCGTTTCAGAATTATAAGGCTGAAGTTGAAATTCAACTTGATAAAAGGATCAAAATTCTAAGATCGGACCGAGGAGGTGAATACGAGTCTAAGGACTTTGCTGAATTTTGTTCCTTACATGGTATTATACATCAAACAACTGCTCCATACACTCCACAACAAAATGGAGTGGCTGAAAGGAAGAATAGGACATTGAAAAACATGATTAATTCAATGTTGATCACTTCTGGAGCACCACATAATCTGTGGGGAGAAGCATGCCTTGCAGCCAATGCAATACTTAATAAAATTCCTCATAAAAAGAGTAATAAATCGCCCTATCATCTATGGAAAGGGAAATTACCCTCTTACAAAATGATGAAAGTGTGGGGTTACCTTGCCAAGGTATAAGTACCTCTTCCAAAGAGGACTAAACTTGGACCAAAAACTATAGATTGCATCTACCTTGGTCCTGCCATGAATAGTGCAGCCTATAGATTTTTGGTGTACAAATCACATGTTGATGATATCCACAATAATACCATCATGGAATCAGCTGAAGCTGAATTCTTTGAAGGTATTTTTCCTTACAAAGATAAGGGAAAAGAGGTCTCCTACTCAAGGAAATGACCTCTAGATGATGGACCGAATGAAACCATTCTTGACAGAAGTTCACAATCAATTGATGACAATTCTTCCAAGGTTCCACAAGAGGATATAGAACCTAGAAGAAGCAAACGAGGAAAAATTGCCAAAGACTTTGGACCTGATTACATGACCTACATAGTCAATAATGAACCCCAAACATATAAGGAAGCAATGAATTCTTCTGAAGCCCCTTATTGGAAAGAGGCAATCAAAAGTGAATTTGATTCCATTGTACAAAATAACACGTGGAAATTGGTAGATTTGCCACCTGGGCAAAAACCAATTGGGCACAAATGGATATTCAAAAAGAAGTTTAGACCTGATGGTACTATAGAGAAGTACAAAGCTCGTTTGGTAGCTAAAGGGTACCGTCAAAAAAAAGGTCAAGACTTCTTTGACACTTATTCACCTGTTACAAGAATAACTTCAATAAGAACATTGATTGCAATTGCAGCTATTCACAATTTGGAAATACACCAAATGGATGTGAAAACTGCATTCTTGAATGGTGAATTAGATGAAGAGATATATATGAATCAGCCTGAGGGGTTTGTTGTAAAAGGTCAAGAAAACAAAGTTTGTAAGCTAGTAAAGTCCCTTTATGGACTAAAACAGGCTCCAAAACAATGGCATGAGAAGTTTGACAATACACTCTTGTCTAATGGATTTAGAATAAATGAGTATGATAAATGTGTGTATGTCAAGTAGTTCAAGAATGCCTATGTCATCATATGCTTGTATGTAGATGATATGCTTATAATGGGCACTAGTTTGGATATCATAAACCAAACCAAGAAAATGCTACATTCCTCATTTTCCATGAAAGACATGGGGGTAGCTGATGTCATTCTTGGTGTAAGAGTTCGTAGAATTCCACAGGGATACACTCTTACACAGTCCCATTATATTGAAAGCGTACTTAAGAAATTTGGACACTATGATGATAAGCCCGTAGTCACCCCATTTGATCCTTCTAGTCATCTTAAGAAGAATTTAGGTGACAGTGTAGCTGAATTAGAATATACTCAAGTCTTGGGAAGCCTAATGTATATTATGAACTGCACTAGACCGGACTTAGCCTATAGTGTTAGTAGATTGAGCCGCTACTCGCATAATCCTGGAAGAGATCACTGGTATTGTAATACCGTGTTATTAAAATTTAAAGATTTTTGAGCTAATCCTAGTGTAAATAAGATTAAATAGGTTGTTATATGAATTAAGATGGTTAGAAATCCAATTGAGTAAAGTTTAGGTTTGTAAAATGTCAAATCTGAGCTACACGGGTCGTGTAAGGTCACACGGGTCGTGTAGAAAGGCTTGAGAAACAAAGCAGTAACCATTTCAGACCTACACGGGTCGTGTAGCTTCACACGGGTCGTGTAGCTTCTCTTCAAAAATTACCAGGGCTAGGTTGGATCTCACACGGGTCGTGTGAACCAACACGGGTCGTGTGAGTCTGCAAAAATTGAAGTTAGTTTGCTGTAGGCCTCACACGGGTCGTGTGAGCCTACACGGGTCGTGTCGCGCATCAGGGGTGTTTTAAATTACGGGTTTTCCTTCATTTGGGTCATTTCCAATTCAACCAAAACCCTCTCTAAACCCTAGAAATTGATTTCTAAGCCATCTAAGTCGAGATTTAAGCCTATTGA
The DNA here is from genome assembly GCA_023525715.1 of Cichorium intybus. Classification (NCBI taxonomy): domain Eukaryota; kingdom Viridiplantae; phylum Streptophyta; class Magnoliopsida; order Asterales; family Asteraceae; genus Cichorium; species Cichorium intybus. The sequence goes on along the minus strand of CM042014.1, from coordinate 119,062,287 downwards.
TCACGAATTGAAGCTAGAGATTAGTTCTTTAAACTTGAAAGGTAATCCTCCTTGATTTTTATCTTGTTTTGACGATTGAATATTTGGATTTGAGATGGTTTCTTGTGGTTTTGATGAACCACCTACTTCTAACATGAATTAGAGTGAGATTTCTTGGATTAGTGTGTGTAATAGATTTCTAATTCGAAACTCAAGCTTACAAAGTGCTTGTATTATGATCCTAGGGTTATATGAGTTAAAATTTGTGAAATTGGAAGTTACAATTAGGATAGTATTGCTATCTTTTGATTGTAACCCTCTCTTATGATTCCAATTCCTTAATTGATATGAATATTGAGTATGATTGAGATTTTCTTGAAATTGAGTGTTGAGTTTGAGTCATTGTGTTACAGCTAAGGCTAGACAGGAACACACACGAGGTTCGGGAGTTCCACATATCGACTCAACTTCAGGTGAGTAGTTATTTATTAATAATCATACTTTGATCTGATGTTGCTTATAGATATAAAGTAAGCTATAATTTGATTTGGCTGAATATAACTAAATTTTGAGTATATACAAGAAAGAGGAATAGTGTGTGAGACACACTATGGACTGAGATAGTCCATTGAGATACAATCAAATGAGATGATAAATGATACGATTCCACTTATCTTAAATTACTCACTGAGCTTTCATAGCTCATATATTGTTTGTTATTGTTGTTGTATTAGGTTCTGGTAGTGGTGACCGCGGGAAGCAGAATATAAATGGATAGCTAGACTTGGACTTGGACTTTGATGTAGATTTTACTTTTGTTATCTAAAATGTAAAGAAACCCGGTTTTTTTTAATAGTCGTAAACCTTTTGATGTAAATAGCTTAGAACTTAAACTATGCTGTTGATAACAATCTTGTGAAACTTGTTGCTCTTTTGGGATTATACCTTTGATTATATATGTGTTTGACTAAATCAATTGGTATATCCTAAATTTGAGGAACCGGGTGTTACAAGTTGGTATCAGAGCCTTGGTTTAAGGGAATTAAACCTTGAGATGGGTTTAGACTTAAACCAATGTGATCGAAAAGTCCCAAAGAGTCCCGAGTAGCTATCCTCCGCGGTATAGTACAATTGAGTTGATTATACACTATATTGAGTATTATAGTGCTATACACTTGAGTTGATTATACACTATATTGAGTATTATAGTGCTATACAATTGAGTTGATTATACACTATATTGAGTATTATAGTGCTATACAATTGAGTTGATTATACACTATATTGAGTATTATAGTGATATACAATTGAGTTGATTACACATCATATTGAGTATTATGGTGGTGATTACTAAATGAGTTAATTTTCTTTTTCAGTTAAAATGAGTACTGGAAAAGAAAAAGAGCGAGGTGATCCATCAAGAGATAAATCGGGATCACGAGAATCGGGTAAAGAGTATCAACCCGAGGGAGAGCGACCTCCCGAGACACAGAGTAATATGCAAGCTATGATTGCTGCTGAGGTAGCCAAAGCACTTAAAGAATTACTACCCACTTATTTGAGGCCCCAGACGGAGACTGCAACTGGAGGTTCTTCGGGACAACCACCGGTTCAACCTGAGCACAGGGAGGATCGTGAAGAAGTCTATACTGAAGCGGGCAGAGCTAAAATATCTGAGAAGACAAGGAAGTGTACTTATGATGTTTTCCAGAAGTGCAAGCCATACGATTTTTATGGGAAAGATGATCCCATAGCAGCCAAGAATTGGTTAACACATGTTGAAAAGATGTTTCGTACCAGTAAATGCGACGAGGCAGATAAAGTAGAGTTCGCAACAAATTTGTTAAAAGAGGATGCACAGTTCTGGTGGGAGAATCTGTGTATGGAGATAGGAGAGAGTTTGGCATATACATTGAGCTGGGAACAATTCAAGTTGAAGTTCACTGAATATTATTGTTCCAATAATGCTATGAAGGGAATAGAGGAAGAGTTTTTGAAGTTACAACAGGGGTCGAGAACAGTGCAACAATACACACTGGATTTCAATGAAAAGGCAAGATTTGCACAACATCAAGTTGATACCGAGGAGCGTAAGATGGATCGTTACTTGTGGGGTTTAAAGACCCAGATCCGAGAGTTTTTGCCGAGTTCCAGATATACTACCTTTCAACAAGTTGCTGAAGCAGCAAGATCGAGAGAAAGGGAGTTGCAAAGACAGGAGGAGGAGAAAATAACCGAAAGAGAAGTTGGAGGATTTAAGAGAAAGTGGGAAGGTAAAGCTGTAGATACTTCTCAGAGATCGATTACCACGGGTTCTCAAGTCCGTGGTGAAACTAAAAAGAATGAAGAAAAATGGTGTAAGAAGTGTAGACGAAAACACATGGGAGAATGCGATTCCCGAAACCCTCCATCAGTTCGTTTCCAGTGTGGAAAGACGGGACATATGGCTCGCCAGTGTACCGAGAGTCGCCCTGTTTGTTTCAATTGTGGGGAGAGTGGGCATATTCGTCCAAATTGCCCAAAGATGAAATCTGAGCCACAAAGAGATTTTCAAAAGACTGGTCAAGGAGGAGGTCGAGATCGAGATGATCGAAGAGACAGGGGTGGTGGTCATGTGAAAACGCGAGCTTTTCAATTGACTGTTGACGAGGCTAGAGATCGGACCGATGTTATCACAGGTATCTTTAGCTTGAACTCTTTTCAAGCACGAGTACTTTTTGATTCGGGTGCATCTGTGTCTTTTATATCAGAGTCTTTTGCTTCTAAACTAGAAAATCCATTAGTTGAATTATATGAGAAAATAATAGTAGATGTAGCAGATGGGAGATGTGTTTTTGTAAAGAGTCATTATAAACAGTGTCGGCTTGAAATCTATGGGATTGCGTACCCTATAGATCTGAAACCGATCACTAATCATGAGTTTGATGTGATAGTCGGGATGGATTGGATGGATGATAATAGAGGTCATATGGATTGTCATAAGAAAACACTTTCCATAAAGACACCGAGTGGTTCCCGAATTTTGATACGAGGTGAACGACATTCCCGAAAAGTACCGATAGTGTCACTTGCCACGGCTAGGAGATATATAGAGAGAGGGGGTGAATTGATTATGGCACATGTGATTAGTGCTGAGTCAAAACATTCCAAAATAGAAGAAGTAGAGGTAGTTTGTGATTATCCCGATGTATTTCCCGAAAATCTTCCTGGCGTACCATCAAGTAGACAAGTGGAATTTGTGATCGATGTCATACCGGGGGCAAAGCCGGTAGCTCGACCACCTTATCGATTAGCACCATCCGAGATGGAAGAATTAAAGAGACAGTTACAAGAATTATTGGAACTTGGGTTTATACGTCCGAGTTCGTCTCCGTGGGGTGCGCCTATACTCTTTGTGAAAAAGAAAGATGGATCTATGAGAATGTGTATAGATTATCGGGAGCTCAACAAGATCACTATAAAGAATCGTTACCCGTTACCGAGGATCGATGACTTATTTGATCAACTGCACGGAGCCACGTATTTTTCAAAGATTGATTTGAGATCCGGCTATCATCAATTGAGAGTACAAGAAGCTGATATTCCGAAGACAGCTTTTCGTACGAGGTATGGCCATTACGAGTTCCTAGTCATGCCGTTCGGTTTGACTAATGCTCCTGCTGTTTTTATGGATTTGATGAATCGGGTTTGTCGTCCTTTTCTTGATAAATTCGTAATTGTGTTTATCGACGACATCCTGATTTATTCAAAAAGTCGAGATGAGCACAGATTTCATTTACAACAAATGCTAGATCTCCTTCGAGACGAGAAATTATATGCTAAATTTTCAAAATGCGAGTTTTGGTTACGGGAGATACAATTTCTTGGCCATGTGATAAATGAAGACGGTATAAAAGTAGATCCAGCAAAGATCGAAGCCGTAATGAGTTGGGAACCGCCAAAGAGTCCAATGGAGGTTCGTAGTTTCTTGGGGTTAGCAGGCTATTATCGACGATTTGTAGAAAACTTTTCTCGTATAGCTATGCCCTTAACCAAATTGACCAAAAAGACGGAGAAATTTAGTTGGACAGAGGCACAACAATCAGCCTTTGAACAACTACGAGATAGCTTATGTAAGGCTCCAGTGTTAGCTTTACCGCAGGGAGGGGAGGATTTTGTTCTGTACAGCGATGCCTCCTTTAGTGGTCTTGGATGCGTGTTGATGCAAAAAGGACGAGTGATAGCATATGCCTCTCGACAACTGAAACCACATGAAAAAGCTTACCCAGTGCATGATTTGGAGTTGGCAGCAATAATTTTTGCATTAAAGATCTGGCGACATTATCTTTATGGAGTGCGATTCCAGATCTATACGGATCATAAAAGTCTGAAATACCTGTTTGATCAGAAAGAGTTAAACATGAGACAAGTACGGTGGATGGATCTACTAAAAGATTATGATTGTGAAATACTTTACCACCCTGGTAAAGCCAATGTGGTGGCGGATGCACTAAGCCGTAAAGAGTCGCCTATTCGAGTTGTATCGGCTCGAATGGGGATTGTGAGTCGACTACCAGAGCTGATACGTAGATGCCAAGCCGAAGCCAATGATTTGAAGAAAGAAAGGATGATTGGTTATGTAGAGAAACTTGTGGAAAATGCACAAGGAATCAAGACTTTCCAAGGGCGAGTTTGGGTTCCGAGACATGGCGAGGCGAGACAGTTATTGCTAAAGGATGCACACTGTACTAGATATTCGGTTCATCCTGGTAGTACACGAATGTATTATACCTTAAAACCATACTACTGGTGGCCGGGTATGAAGCGAGATGTGGGACGATTTGTAGAGAACTGTTTGACATGTCTACAGGTAAAAGCTAATCATCAAAAGCCTTATGGAGCAGTGCAGCCATTGCCAGTACCAAAGAAGAAATGGGATGAGATCACCATGGATTTCATCACCAAGTTACCTCGGACTCCTCGAGGATATGATTCAATTTGGGTGATTGTTGATAGATTGACAAAGTCTGCTCATTTCATCCCAATCCGAGAAGATTATCAAGTATCAAAGCTAGCTGAGATATATACGAGAGAAATTGTGAAACGACATGGAGTGCCAACTTCAATAATTTCTGATAGAGATAGTCGGTTCAATTCACATTTCTGGCAGAGTTTCCAAAAGCATTTTGGTACAAAAGCTTTATTAAGCACTGCGTATCATCCCCAGACGGATGGACAGTCGGAAAGAACGATACAAACACTTGAAGATATGCTACGAGCCTGCATCATTGATTTTGGAGGCAGTTGGGAAGATCATCTGCCTTTGGTAGAGTTTGCCTATAATAACACTTATCACTCCAGTATACAGATGGCACCTTTTGAAGCTTTATATGGTGCACCGTGTCGAACACCAACTTGCTGGACAGACATGGGAGAGAAACCGTTGGCGGGACCGGAAATTGTAGCTGAAACCGAAGAGAAAATTCAAAGCATTCGTGAGCATATGCGGGTAGCCCAAAACCGCCAAAAGCAATATGCAGATAGAAGAAGAAAACTGTTAGAGTTTAATGTTGGAGACATGGTAATGTTGAAAGTGTCCCCATGGAAAGGAATAATTCGATTTGGCAAGAGAGGTAAACTGAGCCCACGCTTTATCGGACCTTTCCAAATCTTAGAGAGAATTGGAGCAGTCGCGTATAAACTTGAGCTTCCAGATGAACTAAGGGGTATCCATAATGTGTTCCATGTGTCACATCTCAGAAAAACATTATATGATAAATCCACTCGAGTACCCTTAGCTGAAGTTCAACTAGATGAGAAATTAAGATACCAAGAGATGCCAGAGCAAATTCTAGAAAAGAAAGTTAAGAAATTGCAAAATAAAGAAGTCGGATTGGTGAAAGTACAATGGCGACATCATAGAGGATCAGATGTCACTTGGGAAGCTGAAGAGGAGATGCGGTCAAGATATCCCTTTTTATTTTAGAAGATTCCGAGGACGGAATCTTTTGAAGGGGGTAAGTACTTGTAATACCGTGTTATTAAAATTTAAAGATTTTTGAGCTAATCCTAGTGTAAATAAGATTAAATAGGTTGTTATATGAATTAAGATGGTTAGAAATCCAATTGAGTAAAGTTTAGGTTTGTAAAATGTCAAATCTGAGCTACACGGGTCGTGTAAGGTCACACGGGTCGTGTAGAAAGGCTTGAGAAACAAAGCAGTAACCATTTCAGACCTACACGGGTCGTGTAGCTTCACACGGGTCGTGTAGCTTCTCTTCAAAAATTACCGGGGCTAGGTTGGATCTCACACGGGTCGTGTGAACCAACACGGGTCGTGTGAGTCTGCAAAAATTGAAGTTAGTTTGCTGTAGGCCTCACACGGGTCGTGTGAGCCTACACGGGTCGTGTCGCGCATCAGGGGTGTTTTAAATTACGGGTTTTCCTTCATTTGGGTCATTTCCAATTCAACCAAAACCCTCTCTAAACCCTAGAAATTGATTTCTAAGCCATCTAAGTCGAGATTTAAGCCTATTGATCACGAATTGAAGCTAGAGATTAGTTCTTTGAACTTGAAAGGTAATCCTCCTTGATTTTTATCTTGTTTTGACGGTTGAATATTTGGATTTGAGATGGTTTCTTGTGGTTTTGATGAACCACCTACTTCTAACATGAATTAGAGTGAGATTTCTTGGATTAGTGTGTGTAATAGATTTCTAATTCGAAACTCAAGCTTACAAAGTGCTTGTATTATGATCCTAGGGTTATATGAGTTAAAATTTGTGAAATTGGAAGTTACAATTAGGATAGTATTGCTATCTTTTGATTGTAACCCTCTCTTATGATTCCAATTCCTTAATTGATATGAATATTGAGTATGATTGAGATTTTCTTGAAATTGAGTGTTGAGTTTGAGTCATTGTGTTACAGCTAAGGCTAGACAGGAACACACACGAGGTTCGGGAGTTCCACATATCGACTCAACTTCAGGTGAGTAGTTATTTATTGATAATCATACTTTGATCTGATGTTGCTTATAGATATAAAGTAAGCTATAATTTGATTTGGCTGAATATAACTAAATTTTGAGTATATACAAGAAAGAGGAATAGTGTGTGAGACACACTATGGACTGAGATAGTCCATTGAGATACAATCAAATGAGATGATAAATGATACAATTCCACTTATCTTAAATTACTCACTGAGCTTTCATAGCTCATATATTGTTTGTTATTGTTGTTGTATTAGGTTCTGGTAGTGGTGACCGCGGGAAGCAGAATATAAATGGATAGCTAGACTTGGACTTGGACTTTGATGTAGATTTTACTTTTGTTATCTAAAAATGTAAAGAAACCCGGTTTTGTTTAATAGTCGTAAACCTTTTGATGTAAATAGCTTAGAACTTAAACTATGCTGTTGATAACAATCTTGTGAAACTTGTTGCTCTTTTGGGATTATACCTTTGATTATATATGTGTTTGACTAAATCAATTGGTATATCCTAAATTTGAGGAACCGGGTGTTACAGGTATGCATTGGTTAGAGTGCTTAGATACCTAAAGCATACTATGAATTATGGGTTGCATTACACGAGATATCCTCCTGTGCTTAAAGGATATTATGATGCAAATTGGATTTCCAATACCTCTGAGGGTAAATCCATAAGTGGCTATGTGTTTACACTTGGTGGAGCTGCTATATCATGGAAATCAACCAAGCAAACTGTTAATACCCGTTCTATAATGGAAGCAGAATTTGTAGCTTTAGACAAAGCTGCTGAAGAAGCCGAGTGGCTTAAAAGCTTCCTAGAAGGTATTCCATTGTGGCCTAAACCTGTTACTGCCATTTGTATACAATGTGATAGCATGGCTGCTCTTACAAGAGCACAAAATCAAATATACAATGACAAGTCGAGACACATTAGGCGCAGACACAACACTATAAGAGACTTGATTAAAAGTGGAATCATTTCCATTAGTTACATAAGTCAAAGGAAAATATAACTGATCCTTTGACAAAAGGCCTTAATAGAGAGCAAGTTCTCTTCACATCGAGGGGAATGGGCTTAAAGCCAACACAATGAGTCATCACCTGGTGGCAACCTAACCTAGCAACATTGGAGATCCCATGGCCTAGGTTCAATAGGAAAACTAGCTGGGGAAGACTCAACAAAGCACATCACAAAGGTATGCTCACTCCTATGATATTTTCTTTATGTTTATCCATTGATGTTTTAGGGTTGAATATTTATTCTTAATAATGCTAATAGCTTTTATAGTGGAGTATTATGGATTATTCCATATTAGCATTACCTATGTGAGATGGATGTGAGGTCGCATCTTTGGGAGCTGATATGGCTAGGCTCTCTAAAAGTCTCATGAAGAAAGGATTGTTCACGACCGAAATGAACACAACGGTAAGAATTGAACTAAGCTTCATATGATATGTGTGATACCATTTGCCTTGATTTACTACAAAAATGTGGTTAGTTCAAGACTCTAGTTCACTACCCACAAAGTAAATCCAAATGGTACTCACTATAGAAGGTTCAAGTTTATTAACACCTTTCCTGATGCATATCATATCTTGTGTCCCTTATTTGAATATCAAAGTCCTCTTATTTTCTATTCAAATGTGGGGTATTGTTAGAGTTTGAATAGAAAATGTGGGGTATTGTTGGAACTTTGAAAGTGCTATTTCTTAGTTGGCTCTTGTCCTACATAGGAAGTGGAGCAAAACCCTTTAGACCTTAAAAGCCAACTCCTCTCTAACCCATCAAATGGATTAATGTGGGTATTATGGGTTGAAAATGGATGTGGGTTTGGATATTGGTCTTGGGCTACATAGAAATGGGCTAGATATATATACACTTAATGGTCAAAGATAGGCCCTTGGGCCTTGGGGCTCTTGGGCTCTATTGACCAAATTCGGATTTCTTTTAAATCCAATTACGAAAATGAATTTAATTTATAATTAATTAATTTTCGTGACAGTTATTGGCAGTTATAAACTGTCATATATATATATATATATATATATATATATATATATATATATATATATATATATATATATATATATATATATATATATATATATATATATCATTTTGGCGCCATTTTTTTGAAAAAGAACACACACAAAACTCTCTCCAAAAATCGTTCAAGCACTCCAATGGATTTCCGGACTTAGTTTATTTCGTTAGATTCAAGATACAACCTTGAATAGATTGTTGTATCCTCAAGACAGATCCTGACCCAGGAAATTTCTGTCTTAGGACACTGCTTGGCAGGCCTCAATCTTCAATTTCGAGTTTTTACTGTTTCTGTAAACAAACAAGTACGTTTTTCTTGTGATTCAATTTATGTTAATGTAATTTTACATTTGTAGTTTTGATTTTATATGTGAATTTTGTTTATCATTAACTTCTGTCATAACATATAATAGAAACATAATTGATGTATAAACATAAGTTGGGTAGTATGTAACATCATACTTACACAAATGTTTAATATCCTAATTACTTGTGTAATGGGATGAGGTGGTAATGTTTTGATGTTTCTCGGTAAATAAACTCATTAATATTACGAGTTTGTGATGAACTAACTACATCATAGATGGACTCATTACATTATGCTAATCCAACTTTAGGCATGTCTTTATATATCCTTTGAGATATGATTGGAAATAAACTAGTGATGCTGGCTTGTGTGTTATATTCATTATAGTCCTTTATGAAGGATGTGGTTCTTTTGTATTATTAGTTATTCCGATTGTTTTAGAAATTTTGTCAATAGAGAAACCTCCAAAGTATCACTGTTATACTACACTAAGTAGAGTATAGGACATGTAGGGTCGAACCACAGTGAGATGAGATTCAAAGTTTATGCCACTTGTCTAGGTACTAAAGTGATGAAATAAGGCTGGTTTGTAATAAAAATAGAAACATAGAAGAATAACATGCAAATAATCAAATTTAAAATAATAGTAAAGAAAAATCTAGTTTTATGTTCTCGATGTTTATCGTGCTAGGTTGACTTCGTCTTAATGTGTCTATGATTTACAATCCTAAGTTGGTTGTTAAAAAAGCATAAATGTATTTCTTTATGAATTTAACTTGTCAAGGTGTTTAGCCAAAACTCGCTCTTTGACTAAACTTAGTTTAATATGCAATCTAAACACACTCTTAGATTGAATATAAAAACCGCATTAAGATGTTGTACTATCACCAACCATGTTCATTTCTTCTCATACACTCGGAAGTGTGTAAATACGTGATAAAGTTCTTAACAAGGACGTTTGTTATTGTTACCAATCATCAACTATGTAAAACTATTAGGTGTTTTACTTAGTCCATTAACCTTATATGAATTCAATTTATCTAAGTGGCTAATAGAAACCAAACCAAATTCAACACTAAAAGTTGAGATGAGAAAACGGTCATTAGGATTTAATCATAAACAAACATCAATCTGAATGCTTCAATCTAAATGATAAATATGTATGAATCCAGAACTAGATAAATATGTCTGAATCCAGAACTAGAATTAGGGTTTCTAGCCTATCATGCTAGATTAAAACAAGATAATTCAAAACTAAAACTAACAAAGTTGCTTACGACGAAATAAAAGTAAACCGGATCGTAAAAGACGTGATCCCGGCTTCTAAACCTTTCGAAAACAACATTTCATGCTTCCTGGGATGTAATTTACGGCTACTGAATAATGCCCTAGGATTGAGAAAATTGGCTATTTATAGAGTTCAGACAGATAGAGCCGATAATGGATTAGGATACCGCTGCAATTGTAACAAACTTCCCGTTTTATAGTGTTATCTACAGTTAGCGCCGCTATCTAGAGTTAGCACCACTATCTAGATAGCACCACTATTTAGCATTAGCGTTGCTATCTCCATATTCCAACATTTTTATTTTTGACTCAATTTTGCTCAAACTTTCGTATTTTTCGCTTAATTGTCTAAAAATCCTGTACAAAGTCACTTCCGAGTATAGTAAGTATTTTTAGCCAATTTTCATTAATTTATACTCAAAAATACCATGATATCGCCCAAAATATGTACAATAATAACGCGATATCGGTCGTCTTGATTGCATCAAGAACGCTTTTTATCAATAAAGACATGTGTTGATTATCGAACCAAATATAAATGTCGGTAATAGAACTCCAACTAGTGTCATTTAGATTACACCAACCCAACACCTTCCTCCAAAGATGGTCCGCCAACTCGCATTCCTCAGGGCTTCGATCACAAGTAACACATTGAATTGAATGTATATTCATTCGTTTTTTTAGATAAATTCCACATTGCGGGTAACCGGTCTAACTTGTATCTTTAAAGAAAAATATTAAGTTTTTTAGGGACAATTCTTGACCATCTCGTTTGTAAGCCATTATGCGATTCACGACCACAGACGCATCAAATTCCGAACCTCCACCTAAAACCAATTGCCACACATCACTCTCATTATCAAGTTTGATACCGTAAATCAACTCCCTTAGCTTCAAAAATTGAAACTTTACTTAACTTATAAAATAACAGTTTCACATTAAAACAATTATTATAATTATAAATAACATTCTTTCACATGAGGACAATTATTATAATTTGTCATTCGTCATATCATTAAATAGATTTTAGAAGTCTCAAAAGGGAAATAACCAAGAAAATTGATAAACGAAACCAAATAAAAATGATGAGACCATATTGAATATTTGCATTAAATAGAATTTTCGTAAATAGAAATAAAAGTATTTTAGAGAGATATATATATGATGATATTTTCAGAAATCAAATAATTAGAAAGAGAGTCATTTTCTACTGAATATATCTTCCAGACTTGCATACCCATAAACGGTAAATATCTATGGCAATATCTGGAAGATTTCTCAAAATTTACAAAAGTAGATACAATTTCGCAAATGACAAAATATGTTACACAACAAAAAATATGTTACACAACAAAAAAAAAATATTATCTTTTATTATATTAAACACTATTACACAATGATAAAGTGTGTAAAAAGGCATATGAGAAGAGACTGACAATTGCCGCTAAAAGCGGACACCCGCTGAATTCTGCAGAGATATAAACTCTGCAATTCCATTCGACATTGCTAGATCCCAAGAAAGCACACAGCTACTTTGCGGCTCAATATTTTTATCTCAATTTTTGTTCATTTCTGTTTCAATTTGCTATAATTTACTCACAAGATTCTGTAAATTTCTGTCGGTAATCCACCATTTGTTTACTTTCTCGAGATTTTGTGCAATGTCGTGTTGATTCATTAGATCTAGCGTAAGATTGCAAATTTTTTCCTCTCTCTCTCTTAGGGCTAGGTTTTTGGTTTCGTTTGAAGAGAGAAGTGATTAATCCTTATCCATTTGGATTAGGGCTTTACATTTTCCGTTTCGTTTTGTGTAATTATTGAGTGGATATGTCGATTTGTAAATCCGTTTAGGAATTAAATCATATTGTACAGATGGGTTGCTTTCCTTGCCTAAGATGTCATTCCAAAAATGTTAAAAATTGCGATGGCGATTTGGATTCCAATGAGTTTCCAGGTTTGTCGACTGTTCTTCATAATTTCATCGTTACGCTTCTTAATTATCTCTTACTATGCTTGATTTACTTCTTATTTGGGGTTTTTAATCAATTTATTTCCAATTTCAGCTAACGCGAAGGGAAGAACATATAGAGACGTCAGTGGTAAGATTATCAAACTTCATAGATCTCTTTTTGGAGATTTATCGAAATAATGTGGTTTCAGTTTCAAGAATGAAGTTTCGTTGTAATTTGTGTTGTTGGTGTGTAGATAAAGGTGTGAAAGGTCCGGCATGGTGTAATCAGAGGGCTAATGTGGCACGAGGGTTTACTTTTCGTGAGCTTGCTGCATCTACACAGAATTTTAGGGTTTCTAATTTGATAGGCGAAGGTGGATTTGGAAGTGTTTACAAGGGTCGGTTAGATTCAGGGAAGGTATAAAACTTTTAGTCTCAAAATTTTCTTTTACTTATAATCAGAAAGATCTAGTATTCTAGTGCTATTAGAAGGTGTTTGAATCTGCATTTTTTTAAGATGATGATTGAATTTTTATGACAACAGGTGGTTGCCATTAAACAACTTAACTTGAATGGGCTTCAAGGAAACCAGGAATTTATTGTGGAGGTTCTTATGTTGAGTCTTCTTCGCCATTCAAATCTTGTCACATTAATTGGTTACTGTACAGATGGAGACCAGAGACTTCTGGTGTACGAGTACATGCCATTGGGTAGCTTGGAAAATCATCTTTTTGGTAATTATATATTTATTTCATTTTGTGATTTTTTTTAATTATATTCATCAACTTTAATGTGAGATGAGTTAACTCTTACCTGTTCAGCTTCAGGATAAGTCTGACTGGGTCAGACATTGACTCAGTCAGCTCTTACTCAATCAGCAACTATCAAACAACCTCCAAGTCTGTGATAAAATTAATTAAATTTTTTTTTTCAGATTTAGAACCTCATCAAGAGCCATTAAATTGGCACACGCGACTAAAAATTGCAGTCGGTGCAGCACGCGGTCTAGAGTACCTCCATTGCAAAGCAAATCCACCTGTAATTTACCGCGATTTAAAATCTTCAAATATATTACTGGATAATGATTTCAACCCAAAGCTTTCAGATTTTGGGCTTGCTAAATTGGGCCCAGTAGGTGATAATACACACGTGTCAACTCGAGTTATGGGTACTTATGGTTACTGTGCACCTGATTATGCAATGAGTGGTAGACTTACAATAAAGTCTGATATATACAGCTTTGGTGTTGTATTGTTGGAGTTGATTACTGGCCGTAAAGCAATTGATATGACTAAAAAATCTGGTGAACAGAATTTGGTTTCGTGGGTAAGTTTTTAATTTTTTTTGTGCACTTTATTAAAAAGTTCTATTTTGGGTTAAATACAGAAAAGCAATTGTACTTTCAGTATTTTATTGATTTAGTAAATAGTTCAGTGGCTAAATTGAGAATTTTTTTTTTTTTTTTTTTTTTTTTTTTTTTTGTGTTTTGTCCTTTTTCAAAAATGAGTAATTGGGAAAATTGTTTTGTTTTTTTTTAAATGGCAAGGAAAAGAAAAAATATTTAAGTAGCTAAATTGATAAAATGATGAAAGTACGTTGTGCTTTTCGAGTTTTATGTGAAAATAAGTCACTTAGAGGCTGTATTTTAGGGGGAAATCTCCAATAAAGTCTCAATATTTTAGCTCAGTTTATGAAAAAGTCTCAAATTAATTTTTATTAACAACAAAGTCCCAAATTATTTTTTATTAACAAAAAATGAAAGAAAATCAGCTAATGTTGGGACTTTTCCATAAACTGTGCGAAAATATTAGGACTTTATTGAAGATAAAACATGTAGTTTCTGTCCTTTTTTGTTAATAAAAATTAATTTGAGACTTCTTTGTTAATAAAAATTAATTTCTGATTTTTTCATAGACTGAGCCAAAATATTGAGACTTTAATGGAGATTTCCCTATTTTAGGACAATATACAGAAAAATACTCGTACTTTAACCATTTGATTTTATTTATTCATTTAGCTGTTAAAAATGAACCATTTTTTTATGGTTAACTAGGTTTGATATATGAGGGCAAAATAAAGAAAAGCACATTGTATTTTCACAATAACTATTTTTTTAAATCAATTTAGCTATTCAACTTTTTACAACAAGCATAAAAAATATAACTAGTTCTATGGCTAAATCACCAAAATGGTGAAATTACAAGGTTCTTTTTGTAATTTTCTCTTTATCAAAACCCGGTAACAGAAAAATGGTCTTTTAATCAATTTAGCTTTTCAAATTTTTTGTAATTGTTTTTTTGCAGTCGCGTCCATTTTTGAAAGACCGAAAAAAATTCGTCCAATTAGCCGATCCTCTACTCCACGGCCACTTTCCCGCGCGTTGTATGCACCATGCGGTTGCCATAATCGCAATGTGTCTCCAAGAGCAAGCAAATTTTCGTCCATTAATTGGTGACATTGTTGTTGCCCTTGAGTATTTGGCCTCTCAAGCTGAGACCCTCGAAAACCCTACCACCACCCCCTCCCGCCCAATTGCCGCCTCTCGCCGCCCATCACCCTCAAAAAGTACCAAAACACCAACTTTATAAAGTTTTAGTGACCGAAGATTCTTTATGAAAATAGTATCCGTGTTATTCAAAGAGGTTAAGATCACAAGATCTAAAGAAGATGATGGGATTATTGGTTTACTATGAAGCATATAAGGTACGCGATTTGTCTTTATTTTTTCGTATCTTAACAATGTTTTGTTTTTTATAAAGTTTTAGACATATTTAATTTTGATTTAACCAACTATTATGATTTCTTTAATTTAGAAACGACATTTGGAACTTTTATGGTTTGATTGGAAAAAGATAAAAGTATAAGTGGCTAAATGTAAACAGTTAAATGTAAAAGCATTGCAAATTTTATTGGAAATCTCAAAATGCAAATTATTGTAACTTTTATTTATCACATGAATGGAGTAAGTAGTAGCAAAATTACTAATATAACCCTCAAACTTTGTTGCCGCAGGGTAGAAGCTTATGGAAGGATGTGTATAATGTGAAACTCTGATGTCTCAAGTCGCAACATATATTTTTATAAGTGCACATATCTCATTCAAGTAAAAGGGAATTTAATTAATTTGTGGATAAAGTTTAGAGTTCTCTTCACATCTTGTATGAGTATTTTGAAGAGAAAAAAAAAAAAAAAAAGTTGATCCTAATTTTCATGTGATAATTATAGTTCAATATTTATTGTAGTACAAAAAATACGTGTGAATTTGCATGCATTCCGCCATGGTCTTGTGGTATTCAGTAAGAAATTGTTATTGGGACTTGTATAGTGAAATTATAATTAGATAATTAGTTGCTTTAAACCAGTATATAAAAACCATCTTGAGAAATTAACAAAATGATCAATTTTTTGGCTCTTTGCAAAAATGACCATCTTGAGAAATGACTCTTCACTGTGAAAAAAATAATAAAAATATTGCTACAGAATTATTTATATTATTGTGAGATACATAACTTTTCATAGTTTTTATTTCTTTTTGAACTTTTTGTGGTGGAAATCATTCAAGGAGCAATTTGCAATGGGTTTGTTGCGAAATAGGCAATTAATGTTAGCTCGTAAATATAAAGTAAGTTACATATGATTATTTTTGTGTTAGATTTTGTTGTTTTGTTTTCTTGCTTGAATCTTATTATTTCTCATAACGAATAATCATCGTGTATATTGTGAACTTAAAGCACCTAAAGATTTCGTGTGTAAGCTATGGTCATTCTCATGCAACTGATGAAGTATCAACGACTATCATGTTTAAATTATCATGCGAACGATCATTATGCTATATTATGATGATTCTCATATGAATAATGAATGTTAACGATTATTATGCTATATTTCTAATGTGAATGATCATCATATACTGTAAAATATTAATATCTGATGACACCATGATCTTTCTTGTGTAAATAAATATCAACGACTGTTGTGTTAATTGTTTTAACAGTTGTTTTTAAATTATTTCAATCATGATTTCTATTTGTTGAAAAAAAATGACTTATGATATGCTGGTTTTAAGATAAAGATAAAATGTTTGAGAAATAAAAGTAAACGAAAAATATAAATATTTTGCATAAATTAAGATAACTATAATCATAAATTAAAGTTGTTAGGTGACTAATTACTTCAAAACATGCCACCCTCATTTTTTGGAAATATTGCAAATGCCATCACTTTTTACCCTAATTTATTTTTTGTCGGTAGTTAAGATTCATTCTTATAGATTCCAATCCTTTATCGATTCTTATTTGAACGTGTTTGGTGCCTAAGGGTGGGTGAAATGGTTCATAGATGGAAATTAGTTTGCACGGGTTTGAATGCGGAACCGCCGGCACCAGCGAGAAAATTGTCCCGAAGAAGGCGGGTTGGCGTGGGTTGGTGGTGTTGCGGGTTATGGAATCCGTTTAGGTTGTGCATATTTAATAAATAAAAATAAAAATAAAACATAATTTTTAATACCTTCATCTTCTACTTCAAAAATTACACATTTCATTTTTCTCTATTTCTCTCAATATTCACTCTTTTTAAACCCCCCCCCCCCTTTTCAAATATTCACACATTCCTGATCTCTTTAAATCCAAATTCCAATTCAAATTTTAAATTGAAATGTCTTCTTTTGATATTCCGATTCGTATGTCCGCAACAAGATACTTGATGAACCTACTGTCTACTCATCGTCACCGTCTATTCATCAAATTATGGAACTGTTTACGTGACAGTTGCTCAAGCTGCACTTGTAGTGTTCACATATACTGCAAGTTCTAGCACTCGTCGTTCAAGAACTTATCTCCACAAAGATCGAGTAACTGCAGAGAAGCAGTTCAAGGAAGATTACTTTGTTCCCAATTCAAACATTTTTACACCCGGTTACCCCAAAAATCATTTCACACCTAGTTACCCAAGCTCACGGATATACCCTAACTGGGCCACATTTGTGAAATCATTTCACACCCGGTTACGTTTCAAGACGGTCCAATAAGCGGCAAGAAAGGACGTTGAACTAGTGTTTGACATATTAAAACAAATATGGACTATTATTAGAGAGTCTGCATGGTCCATCGATATTGATCGATATAAAGATATCATGTACGCTTCTCTTATATTACACAACATGACCTTGCAGTATGAAGATGCTGATATATGTCCAGTTCATGATGTCTATCTCATAACCGAGGTAAAAATTAATGATGATATGATTACGGAGTTACGCGATACAGGAATTCACCAAAGACTTCTATTACATAGTTTATTTAACTTGTTGTATTTAGGTTTTAATCATCGCATTTAGGTTTTAATTTCCTGTATTTAGGATTTAGATTACCGTTTTTTTTTCTTTAAATTTTATAATAGTGTGCTTTTTAATTAAATGTTATTTGAATTTTTATTTTATTTATTACTTTTTAAAATTATTTTAAATATTAAGTTAAATTCTATTTTATTATTTATTTATTTAATTATTTTTAATATAGAAAATATGATGTGATATTGAGGGTTGAGAGGGTTGGGAAAGATCTGTTTCCACTAGTGAAAAATGAAAGTGAAAAGAGAAAGAAAAATTGATATGTCGTGTGGGTTGGAAGGGTCAGGAGAGAATCACTCCCCCAGCCCACCCTAATCCAAGAATTACAATCATATTGTGTCCAATTTAAGTGGGCCAAAAAAGATTTGTTCGTCTAATTTGTTACTATTTTCTATTTTCTATTCTTTTAACCCGTCATTCTATTATATTTCTACACAATGATGTTTAATTTTGTATTATTAGAAGAAAAAAAAATAGTTGAAAGTTATGTTATACACAACGATGTTATTGATTTTTGTTTTATTAGAAAAATATGTAGTTGCAAAATATGTTAGACCTTATATCAAAACAATGCGACATAGTGATAAACGTATACGTATATAGAATAATTTATCTATCAATAAGACTATATACATATTGATGATATGTTTGACAACGAGCTTTCAAAACATTTAAGAAAATTTTTGAATCAAAGATAATTTTTTGCTAAAAAACATCTCTAACTTTTAAGAGTTTTTAGCTTTTACATTTTGTGATACCTCCAAAAAGATGTACCACAATAGTATCTGTTTTGGGCATTTCGACGCAAAAAACTTACTAAGGGTTTATCCATCCTGAAAATGCTCTTGCCCAAATCTCCTTAACTGCAGAGCTCTTATGAGATTTTTTTGCCTTTGCCACTTTAAAATGTGTTGTGATAGGTAGATATCCATACCCATTATAAACAATGCTTAATTCTCCTACAGTGTGAATTATGAAAAGATGCCTTCAAAAAAGCAAAAGCAATTGAAATAATTCATGTGGGCCCCACATGAATAGTAATAATCAAAATCAAATTCCAATTGAATTTGAACGTAGAAAATTCAACAAATGCAGAATGCAGGCGCCTACAATTCTCTTTTCAATTATCACGGCAAATTTCGGCTGATCATCCCTATAAATAGGGATGATCATTTTCCAAATGAAATCGTTCAAAACCATTTGAGTGATATATATATATATATATATATATATATATATATATATATATATATATATATATATATATATATATATATATATATATATATATATACATAGATATATATTGTGAGGCTCTGTGTATTAAAAAAAAGAGAGATATATATTTTTTAGTTCCAAATCTTGTAACCTCCTCATTTTTCCTCATATAGTGATCATCATCGGTTGTGCCCGTGGTTTTTTCCCGTAAGGGTTTTTCCACGTTAAATCCTTGTGTCCACATTTATTTTTCTTTATCGTATTATTTTTTATTTATTGTCGATATAATAATTATCTAACAAGTGTTATCAGAGCCACGTTGTTTTCTATACTCATTCTCAATTTATTGAGTATTATATCGACATGGCTACTTTAAAATACGATATTCCATTGTTGGATCGAGATACAAGATTTTCATTATGGCAAGTAAAAATGCGAGCTGTATTGGCTCAGTTGGACCTTGATGATGCTTTGTTAGGCCGAGACAAAATGCATGCGTCTTGGTCAGATGAAAAAAAGGATCGTAAAGATCGTAAGGCACTCTCTCATATCCATCTTCATTTATCTAACAATATTTTGCAGGAAGTTATGAAAGAAAGTACTGCTGCCACTTTATGGCTAAAATTGGAACAAATTTGTATGACCAAAGATCTCACAAGTAAGATGCACCTTAAACAAAAAATTATTTTCGCTTAAGATGCAAGAAGGTGGATCGTGGCTGGATCATCTTTTGACATTTAAAGAGATCATCACTGATCTTGAAGCTATGGAGGTAAAATATGATGAAGAGGATTTGGGTTTAATTCTTTTATGTTCTTTGCCTAGTTCTTATTCAAACTTTAGAGATACCATATTATATAGTCGCGATACTTTAACACTTCACGAAGTTTATGAAGCTTTGCATGCAAAAGAAAAGATGAAAGATATGGTATTCACTGAAGGTTCAAGTTTTAAAGGAGAAAGTCTGGCAGTTCGTGGCAGACCAACATATAAGAATGATTCCAAAGGCAAGAACAAAAGAAATTCTAAAAGCAAATCTAGATCCATACGTTCCAAGTCATGCAACTATTGCAAAAAGGAAGGACATGATATCTCTGAATGTTACAAGTTGAAAAATAAGGAGAAAAGAGCTGCAAATCAAAACCCGAAACCAAATCAAGATGATGAAGGAAAAGCTACTTATGCTGCTGAAAATAATTCTAATGGAGATGTTCTTGTAGCTTTTGCAGGAATCCTAAAAACCAATGATGAATGGATTCTTGACTCAGCTTGTACTTTTCACATGAGTCCAAACAGAAGCTGGTTTACAAATTATCAACCTATAGAAGGTGGCTCCGTATTGATGGTTGATAATGCACCATATAAAGTCACTGGAATCAGTTCAATTCAAATCAAGATGTTTGATGGTGTTGTCAGAACTTTGTCTGATGTTCGACACGTTCCAGGTTTGAAAAGAAACCTTATTTCTTTAAGTACTCTTGACCTTAAAGGGTACAAATATTCTGGTGAAGGTGGAGTTTTAAAGGTTTCTAAAAGGAGCTTTGATTGTGATGAAAGCTGATATTAAATCTGCAAACCTGTATCATCTACAAGGTAGTACAGTAACAGGTAATTCTAATGTTACTTCAAATTCATCTACTGATACTACTAACCTGTGGCATATGTGTCTTGGGCATATGAGTGAACTTGGTTTGACAGCATTATGCAAAAGAGGATTGCTTGATGGCCAATGTGTTGGCAAACTGGAATTCTGTGAACATTGTATTTTTGGCAAGCACAAGAGGGTAAAATTCAACACCTCGGTACATACTACAAAAGGCATTTTGGAGTATGTACATGCTGATTTATGGGGACCATCTCAAGAAGCATCACTAGGAGGTGCTCGTTATATGTTGAAAATTATTGATGATTATTCAAGAAGAGTTTGGCCATATTTCTTGAAACTTAAATCTGAAGCATTCTCTGCATTCAAAGAATGGAAAGTCATGGTGGAAAACCAGACTGGTAAGAAGGTCAAAAAGCTTTGCACAGATAATGGTATGGAGTTTTGTTCAAATGAATTTAATTCATATTGTAAACTAGAAGGAATTGTTAGACACTACACCGTTTCTTACACACCTCAACAAAATGGTGTAGCTGAACGTATGAACATAACCATTATTTCAAAGGCCCGTTGTATGTTATCTAACGCAGGATTATCTAAGCGTTTTTGGGCAGAAGCTGCTTCTACTGCATGTTATCTAATTAACATGTCACCTTCTATTCCACTTGATAAAAAGACTCCTATTGAGGTATGGTCTGGCTCCCCAGCAACCTATTCAGATTTAAGAATTTTTGGTTACCCTGCTTATGCTCATGTTGATAATGGAAAATTAGAGCCTAGGGCAATTAAATGTATCTTTCTTGGTTACAAGTATGGTGTGAAAGGATATAAGTTATGGTGTCCTGAAACTAAAAATGTCGTGATTAGTAGAAATATAGTATTTAATGAATCAACTATGCTACATAAAGATTCTCCTACTAATATTCCTGTTGAGAGTCAAAAAAAGACAAGTGTGCAGGTGGAGCAATCTGTTGACTCAGAACATACACCAGAAAAAGAAAACTATATTGATCAAAATCAATTAGTTCAGCAAGAGTCTTCTACTCCTACTCCTACTCACCAACCACAACGTTCTATAGCAACTGATAGACCTAGGAGGGTCATTCATCCTCCCAAGAGACTGATAGAAGAAGCAAATATTGTTGCTTATGCTTTAAATGTTGCTGAAGAAATTGAAGGTATCAAAGAACCTTCAACTTACACGGAAGCCATTACTTCAGAACATTGCAACAAATGGATAATTGCCATGCATGATGAAATGGAATCTCTTGAAAAGAATGGCACTTGGGAGTTGGTGAAATTACCAAAAGAAAAGAAGCCTATCCGCTGCAAATGGATTTTCAAAAGAAAAAAAGGTATTACTCCTAATGAGGAAGCAAGATTTAAAGCAAGGTTAGTTGCTAAAGGCTATAGCCAAATTCCAGGCATTGATTTTACTGATGTTTTCTCTCCAAGCATAGCTCAATTCGTACTTTACTTAGTATTGTTGCCATTCATAACTATGAGCTTGAGCAGGTAGATGTCAAAACTGCATTTTTACATGGTGAATTGGAGGAAGATATTTATATGGAGCAACCTGAAGGCTTCATTATCCCTGGAAAAGAGAACTTAGTATGTAGATTGAAGAAATCTCTTTATGGGTTAAAGCAATCCCCAAGGCAATGGTATAAGAGGTTTGACTCTTTTATGCTATCTCAGAATTTTAAAAGATCAGATTATGATAGTTGTGTTTATTTTAAGTCAGTCAATGGTTCATCAATATATCTGCTTCTTTATGTTGATGATATGTTGATTGCTGCGAAAGATAAATTAGAGATAGCAAAACTGAAAACACAACTAAGCAAAGAGTTTGAAATAACGGACTTAGGTCCAGCCAAGAAAATTCTTGGTATGGAAATTACTCGTAACAGACAGCATGGAAAACTATACCTAAGTCAAAAGAGGTATATTGAGAAAGTTCTTCAAAGATTCAACATGCATAAAGCCAAGCCAGTGAGTACTCTGTTAGCTGCACATTTCAAACTGTCTTCAACATATTGTCCAAAGACAGATGATGAAATTAACAACATGGCGAAAATTCCGTATTCTAGTGCAGTTGGTTCTCTAATGTATGCCATGGTATGTTCTCGCCCTGATTTATCTCACGCTTTAAGTGTTGTTAGTAGATATATGGCTAACCCAGGAAAAGAGCATTGGAAAGCTGTTCAATGGATTCTTAGATATTTATGCGGTACTTTCAATGCATGTTTACAATTTGGAAGTTCTGGTGAAGGACTGGTTGGTTATGTAGATTCTTATTATGCTGGAGATTTGGACAAAAGAAGATCTTTGACAGGTTATGTTTTTACCATTGGTGGATATGCTGTGAGTTGGAAGGCAAGTCTACAGACCACTGTTGCCTTATCCACAACTGAAGCAGAGTACATGGCAATTTCTGAAGCTTGCAAAGAAGGTATTTGGTTAAGAAATTTATACGGTGAACTTTGTGGAGACACATCTCCCACAAAGATTTTTTGTGATAGTCAAAGTGCTATTTATCTCACAAAAGATCAAATGTTTCATGAGAGGACGAAACATATTGATGTACGTTATCACTTTATTCGAGATGTTATTTCCAAAGGTGATATTCAAGTTCAAAAGATTAGCACTCATGACAATCCGGTGGATATGATGACGAAGCCGGTTCCAGCAACTAAGTTTGAGCTTTGCTCAAGCTTGGTTGGTATGACAATCTAATTCCAAGGATTGTCGGCACACGATGATTTTATAATGAGGAGTTCTACAAATGGAAATTTGTCTCAAGGTGGAGTTGTTTGATTACTTATTGCTTTTAAAGTCAAGGTAGAGATTGTGAAAAGATGCCTTCAAAAAAGAAAAAGCAATTGAAATAATTCATGTGGGCCCCACATGAATAGTAATAATCAAAATCAAATTCCAATTGAGTTTGAACGTGAAGAGTTTTGAACGTGGAAAATTCAACAAATGCAGAATGCAGGCGCCTACAATTCTCTTTTCAATTATCACGGCAAATTTCGGCTGATCATCCCTATAAATAGGGATGATCATTTTCCAAATGAAATCGTTCAAAACCATTTGAGTGATATATATATATATATATATACATAGATATATATTGTGAGGCTCTGTGTATTAAAGAAAAGAGAGATATATATTTTTTAGTTCCAAATCTTGTAACCTCCTCATTTTTCCTCATATAGTGATCATCATCGGTTGTGCCCGTGGTTTTTTTCCCGTAAGGGTTTTTCCACGTTAAATCCTTGTGTCCACATTTATTTTTCTTTATCGTATTATTTTTTATTTATTGTCGATATAATAATTATCTAACAATCGACGTCTCCATTGAATGTACCAACTCCGTGCACCAAGCTCTGATACAATTTGTGACATCCGTAACACACGTATTACAATATTATCCGCTTTGGGTATTCAAATACGAAAACTATCCTGTTAAGGGGCGGGGGGAGGGTTCAAACGAGAATGAACAAAAGTATCATGAATACGGGAAAGCTTGTGAGCCACACATTTAACCACTTATTTCTTTTAATAAATATCCTATAAATATTATATATTAATTAAATTAAACTGACAAATAAATAATTATGGTTATTAATTACACCACCGCCACCACTACTACCATCAAACCCCCTCCACGTCCATCCCCCACTGCCACCCCCACACCAATCATCAGGACCACCCCCACGACCACGACCACGACCACCCCACCCCCAACACCCAGCACGACCATCCCGACCGCTCCCCATCCCACCGCACCCCCTAAAAATAAAAATGCTTAAAATAAGGCATGTTCACACCTTATATTCATGTACATACCCCACCCCCGGGCCCAGTGTGTGTACACGCAAAGTGTTTGTTGTTATGTACCTATCGTATTTGGCATTTTAGGTTATTTCTTCATCATTTCTGTTCAAATTCATATTGTTAAGGATAGTTTTATTATATTTCTACCAAATGATGTTTTTTGATTTTGTACTATTAGAAGAAAAAAAAATTGAAAGTTAAGTTATACACAACGATGGTATTCATTTTTGTATTATTAGAAGAAACATGTAGTAGTAAACTATGTTGGACCATGTATCAAAACAATGCGACAGTGATAGTCCTCTATGTATAAAGAATCATTTATCCATTAATAAGACTATATATGCATTTAGGATATGATCAACAACGAGCTTTTAAGAAAAAACTCGAATTAAAGAAAAAATTTCTTTTGGGGCCGGTTGCGGAACTAGAATGGATCAATAATGGCACCAAATTCTGAGAGAACCATTCTGAACAGCAACAATTGTGTTTAGAGGTGCACAAACACCGTTTTTTTAAATCGGATTTAAAAAAACCGATTCGGTTCGGTTTTGGTTTTTTCATAATCGATATGTATTCTTTTAAAAACCTATTAAAAATCGGTTTTTCGGTTTTCTAAAAATAAAATTTGGAAAAAATCGTTCTTCTTTTGGGGTTTTTAACCGATACGGTTCGGTTTTTCAGAAAAAAAAGGTGTAAAAAATCGGTTTCAATTTTTTTTTTTTGGTTTTTAAAAAAACCGATTGGATTTTCTGCACCTCTAGTTGTGTTTGAGACTGGGTCGTGAAATCATGATCAACAATTACGTCTCTAATTTTCTTCTTACTTGGGCTTCAATACATGTGGATTAATTACATAATATTTAGACTTATCTTTATTGAGTTAATTCTAGTGAAATCTTGAATAGGGGCGTGCCACTATGGATACCCTACCAGTTCCACCCCTATTGGGGGCACAATATAAACAACTTCTAGTTTCTAATTCCGTTTCTAACCAATTTTGTCAAACATACCTTGCATATTTCTTCGATCAATAGTCATAAAACAATGTTTAATTTTGGGAAAATGACCTATAAGGGTAACGAAGTATTAGAATTGTTCAAAAAATATCATTTAAGTTATTTGTGTACACATATTACCAACAAACTATAACCGTCGTACACGTATGACCATTAAAGTTTATCATTTGTTCAAAAAATATCATTGGCTGGTAATGTATACTTCTAGTAACCTAAATGATATTTTTGAACAAATGATAAACTTTAATGGTCATACGTGTACAACGGCTATATTTTTTGGTAATATGTGTACAAAAAAAGTTTAATAATATTTTTTGAACAATTTTGATAATTCGTTACCCTTATAAGTCATTTTTCCTTTAATTTTTGTTGTTTTGTAGTTGTAAGAGTAATTTTAGACCGAATTCAACGTTATATAAATTTGAATTACTTTATCTTTTACAAATTCAGCGCATTTTTGCTTACAATCAAAAAACGATATTACAAAATTTATTAATCAAACAAAATTCTTTAATTAACACGTGTTTTAAATACGAGTTTAACTATTCTAAAACCGATATAATATGCACATTCAGCATAATGTGATAATAAAAACCGTAAGTAAAAATCCTAATAGCTCAAATAGTTTCTAATCCGAGACTATTATTCTCGTTCTTTTTTTTAGGGATAATGACTCATGAAGGTAATATCTTTTGATTTTATTTATATTTGGGTAACTTTTTTTTGTATATATATAACCAACGAACTTCTTTGAAATGTTCACATATTACCATTATTTACTTGGTTTTTTGACGAACCACCAAAATAAGTCACTAGATTAATCAAAAATAATATGATTCATAGAAAAAAATTCTTGAAAAAACATATTGATGAATCATTTTTTTAGTAAATCAATTTTTTATTCACGTTACGGACAATTTTAGTGAATAACAACAAAATCATCGTAAAAAAGAATCATCAAATTGTTTTTTCGAGAATTTTTTTATGACTCGTGTTATTTTTGCATCATGTATTGATTCATTTTGTTGGTTCGCCGAAAAAACATGTAAATAAAAACTTCTTATCATCCTACCATAAATTTCCTCTTATCGGGTTATATATATATATATATATATATATATATATATATATATATATATATATATACTTTTAAAAACATATAGATACACATATGCTTCTAAAAACATATTTTATAACTCTAAAAACATAAAGCTATGTATTTATACTTCTAAAAATATAATTATAAAGATATATTTATATTTTAAAAATATAAAAATATGTTTTAGAAGTATAAATACTAGGGATGAGAAATAATGGAACCAAAGTACATTTTTAAAATTATAAATATACTATTTAGAAGTATAAATATATTTTTAGAAGTATAAATACATTGTTTTATGTTTTTAGAAGTATAAACTACGTTTTCAGAAGTATATTTACGTATTTATACGTTTTTAGAAGTATATATACGTTTTTTAAAGTATAATAATGATAACATTTGAACAGTTTGAACAAGTTCGTTGGCCATATATGTACAAAAAAAATGAAATTACCCAAATATAAACAAAACCAATATTTTATTAGCCTCCTGTGTTATTACATAATTTCACGTGTACGTCATGACAGATATTACCTACACCAACCGGTAATAATAGTAATATATGAACACTTCAAAAAAATTCGTTGATTATATGTATATAAAAAAATTACCCAAATGTAAACAAAGTAAAAGATCGTTACCCTCCTGAATCATTATCTTTTTTTATAAACCGATGAACATTGTATCCACTTTAAATCTATTGTTGTACATGTGTCCAAAAATAAACAATTGTATAAGTCGATACTAACTCAAATTGGATTGTATTAGGTTATTCGCTAACAAATATTTTATTTTTTTACAATATAATGTGTTATGTATAATTTAGAAAACACTATAGTGGGCAAATTAAAATAATTTAGTAAAATTAAGACCGATTTTCAAACACGCTTGACTTATCCCATTTCAATTATACGTAACCAAACAAGACAAAACAAAGATCAACATAACTCACACAACTAAAAACATTTAACTAAACAAATACAATACTTTATTTGGTTGAAAATTTTGAGTATATAAAATCATACATACATATGTTCACGTGTAAGTCGCATCAATTGAAATTTGCTAAAAGTTTAGTGGACCCATGAAGACCCGATCCACACGTCTCACATTTAATTATTAATCGTTTTACACCCTCTTGAACCGGTTCGGGGTTTTCTTCCAAACCGCGGAGAATTCTTCCGTTACGTCCTTTTTTTTGTAAAATAATTATGGGGCCCAGGAATAAACCGGTTCAAGCTTCTATATGTGTCAGGTGAAAGCCACATTGAAACCCTACAAAAGTCCAAGCCAATAGCCACCTGAGGCCTTGAGTTATGAATATGTTTGGTTTGAAAAATTCTTTTTTTAATTAAAGATCGTATTAAAATCAATATCGATCAAATCGGATTTCAATCAAACCTACTCAGATTTAAATAAAAAATAAATTAGATTTTACATCGAACATTACGAGTTACAGAATTAAGTTTCTTTTTAAATAAAGAAATCATATAAACAAGAGTATATGAATATGTTTTTCTATACATATAATAAATTCAAATAAAGGGTTGTTTATGATTGTTTATTTGAAGTTTTTAAATGTATAAGACCATTGTTATTGACGAAGGAAAAGTTAGGCCTTGGACCTTGTCAGGGGTGATGTCCTTTGGAGCCCAGCCAGGGGAGCTACCCATACACCATTGTGTTTCCAAGTCTTTATTAATTGAGAGGTTCTATATTCTCCTAAAAAATCTTCCTAATTTTATTCCTAATCACATGATCAAGACAAGTGTCAAAATCAAGATAAGAAATTAAGAGAGAGAAATAATGGATTCCACATGTCAAAATTTAGTAGGTTAGGAGGATGAATTAGGAGGATAAAGTAGGAAGAAATAGAATTTTCCTTATTAATTATCCAAGTGTGCACTTTATACCTCCAACCTCGGATAATAGTTAAAAAACTTTAATTTGTCTCAAATTATTTCCGACTACATTAAAATGTATTGATGACATTAAAATCACCAATAAATTTGTGACATGCAACATGTATATTGATTTTTGCCTCAAATGCATTTGTTCTATTTGAGTAGAAATCATCGATTTTCTTATTGATGCTATAGGGTTTTGTATTTTGATTTATATGAAAAATGTGCTATATAAATTATTATTAGATTTATAGTACACTCTTATATGTATATAAAATAAATACATCAATAATAATATTTAATGATGTGTATTTTTGCAACTTTTTATTAATAAATAGATTTTTAAAACACTAAAAAACAGCTTATCAATTTATTGCATCTTAACACCGTATAAAGTAATTCATTTTTGTTTATCTTAAACTCCGTTTTAACATCGTATAAGTTCATAAACACTTTTATAAAAAAATCATAAGTTGTTTCTAATAAACAGTCCTAACAACCCCATCCATAGGGACAGCTCATGCATGTGACGAATATCTTATGGTTTTAGACCGCATCTCAGGTTTGCTAGACCAAAGTCACTATGTGTGCCCATTATCTTGCGGTGCCTTACCACATCTCAGGTCTCACTGTGAAACCTGCTCAAAACCATTATAGATAGAACATACCAATCTACAATGAGCCGTGTGGCTTCTACCTTCGCGACATGATGTACCGTCCTAGGTAGAATTAGCCTAATCACACGGTGGGGATTTCATAACTAGTCCGGACTCTACTAGATTCATGCAATTCACATACTCCTACATGCATGCTTCACCACTATTCTTTTGTCAACATTCATACACATATGCTATGTCATGAGACACATATATATTTAGTGAATTTTGAAAAATCATAGAATTTCAGAATTTACGTAAGCTCATTCATTTGGTAATTAAATTATATCATCCATTGACTAAAAAATCAACAATTAAAATGATTTTACTCCATATATCCCTTAATATTTATGACCTCCTTATGCTTGTTTGAGCTTGCACAACACTTTACACTTGAGTTACATCAAATATTCTCTCACACATTTTAGGAAATTCTTGAAGATGTTAAAGTGTTATTTTTTTGGTGTTATGTCCCTTAAATACTCTATTTTTGTCGAATTATTGTTCATTCTCATGAGTCATCCATTTTCAACACCTAGTCATGTTACAGATTCACATTTGTCTTATGTAGTTCATTGCGTTGCGGCCTTCTCCTCGTCGCACTGTGATGATTAGTCGTGAGTTCCTCAACGAGTGAGTCTAGATTCCTTGGAAATTTCTTTATGAACTTCCCGATGAGCAAATATGAATTCCCCTGTGAGTTCCTCGACCAGGAATTCCCCCAATGATTTTCTCAATAATGATAACGAATTCCCTGATGAGTTTCCCAATAATGATTAGGAATTCCCCGATAATGAATAGGAGTTCCCCAATAATGAACAGGAGTTCCCCAATAATGATAAAAAATTCCCTAATAAGTTCCCCAATAATGATAAGGAATTCCTCGATGAGTTCCCCAATAACGATTAGGAATTCCCCGATCTCGTGGTCGTGACTTGTCGTGTCGCCACCATATCCTCGTCGCATTGCGGACTGAGATGTTTGGATACTTTTTCTACTCTTCAAATGCTTCCTTTTTTAATTAGTCTATAGCTGATTCGTTGTTGGTAGATATCACTATCGGAGGTCCGAAGTTCATTTGGGCTAATAAATATGGAACGAAGATGAGTAAGTTGGAATATTTCCTTGTTTCAAAAGGTTTTTTTGATGTCTTTCTGCATTTGATAGCCACGGTTTTGGAGCAGGGTATTCCTGACCATTGACTGATTTTTTTACATGATTTGGTTTTTTATTATGGGCCTACTACTTTACGTTTATTTCATTCTTGGTTTGAGCAACCTGGTTTTGAGGAGGTGGTCGTGTCCTCTTGGGCCATGTTGATGGAAGTAGGTCTGAATGCTTTGATTACTTTTATGAAGAATTACAATTTCTTAACAGTAATTCGCGAATCTGGAACACCATGCGTTGTTTATCCATGGAGGCTCATAAAGGTAAACTTCATTATGATATTAATGAAGTAGATGTCTAAATTCTTAACACCATGGCTTTGGAAGTGCATATTCAGAATACGATGCAACTTGTTAAGGAATTATGTGATCTTGAACACTTGGAAAATCCTGACATCACTCAAAAGGCTAAGGTTAAGTAGGGCATTGAAAGAGATGAAAACTCAAAAAAAATTTCATGTTTTTGTCAACCGGAAGAGAAGTGACATTTATGGGAATTGTGGTTGATGGCATCCGCACACTTAATCCTGATGTTGTTAAGTGGGAATATTTTTTCACACATTCGGTAGCGATTTGTTAAGGGAGTGGAGGATCGACTGATGCTTGTTTCTAACAATTCAATAGGTTGTTTTGTGAACAACTTCTCTTCTTGGATGCCGCTTTCTGCTGTGAGGAAATCAAGAATGCAGTATGGTCTTGCGATTCTGATAAAGCTCGAGACTCGATGGCTTTACTTTTTGGATTTTTCAAACATTTTTGGAGCTCCTAAAGTTGAGCTTTTCAACCTGGCATGCTATTTTCATGATGCTAGATATATCCAGAGAGGTTGTAATCCTTATTTTTAACTTTGATTCCAAAAGTTGTTGATCCCAAACTCATTTATGAATACAGGCCTATTAGCCTAATCGGTTGCCACTACAAAATTATTGGCAAGATCTTAGCTAATCGTCTATAGGTTGTTATAAAATATTTGATCAGTATGGAGTAGTCTGCGTTTATAAAGGGACGTCAAATTCTTGATGGCCTTTTAATGTTGAATGAAATTGTTTGTTATTGCAAGTCATTTCATTAGAATCTTATGGTATTCAAAGTGGACTTCGAAAAAGCTTATGACTCGCTTAATTATGATTATTTGTTGGAAGATATGAAGAAGATGGGTTTTAGTGCTAAATGGCGGCAATGGATTCTTGCAGCCTTATCCTCTTACAGATCTTCAGTGCTTATAATGCGGCTGCTTCCTTGGAGTTTTCTGTTGAAAGAGGACTGGGGCACGATGACACTCTTTCACCTTTCTTATATGTGTTCGCTATGGAGGGGTTTCATGTTGCTATCATGGAATCTAGAAAGGTTGGGGTTTCATTTACTTGATAGGGCTATGTCTCGATATCTCCCATATTGTTTATGCTGATGATGACATTTTACTTTTTGAATGGGGGCTGGATAATCTTAGACCTATGGTGCGTATTCTTCTTGTTTTTTCAGATTACGTCTGGGCAAAAAATTAATTTTCTTAAAAGTAAATTGTTAGGTGTGGGAGTTGATTTTTCCATTATTCAGGAGCATGCAAGGGTTATTGGGTGTAATGCGATTCATTTATCACTTATTTACCTTGGGGTTCTAGTGGGAAGTATCATAAATCATATTGTATCTTGGAAGCCGATGGTTGATAAATTTGTCTCCAAACTTTTGGTTTGGAATGAAAAAATGTTATCAGTGGGTGGTCAGGTGACTTTATTCACAATCATGTTGGGAAGCTTAAGAGACCATACTTTGGAGAAGAAATATGCATTGGATTGCTTGGAAAAAGCATGCTTACTAAAGATGTTGGGGGTCTTGAAGTTGGTAGTTTATTTTCCTTCAACAGAGCTTTATTGTTCAAGTGTCATTGGAGTTTTTTGAACAACCCGACTCTTTGTTAATGTGTTGAACGTCGTGCATAGTCCTAGTGGGGGTGGAGGTTGACCACGACCTCTCTCAGGTGGTTATAATTTGTGGCTCAATATTCAACGTGCTTTAGATCACAATGCTTCTAAAGGGGTGGATTTGAAGATCTTATGTCATATTAAAGTTAGAAACAATAATTTCACTAGGTTTTGGGACGATGTGTGGTTAGGGGATCATCCTTT
This sequence comes from Cichorium intybus, assembly GCA_023525715.1. Taxonomy (NCBI): domain Eukaryota; kingdom Viridiplantae; phylum Streptophyta; class Magnoliopsida; order Asterales; family Asteraceae; genus Cichorium; species Cichorium intybus. The sequence goes on along the minus strand of CM042014.1, from coordinate 119,029,770 downwards.
AAAGGACCAGTTTTCTCGGGTCTATGCTATTGATTTGCAACAGAATGCCTTAGTGTCGTTTCGTAGTATTGATACCAAGTTGCTTGAACAGATTGTCGAGGGGGGGAGTTGAAGGTGTTCAATGGGAGAAGTTGTGTGTGTTGTTGCGGGATTTTTCTTTCTCCCAAACTAGGGATCAACTTTGTTGGATCTGGATCCTACGAATGACTATACGATTGCTTCTTCTTGTTTTTCCTGGACAAAATGTTCCTTTGTAGTTCTGACTATACGGTTGCTTCTTCTCGTTTTTCCTGGAGAAAATGTTCCTTTGTAGTTCTGGCTCTGTCACTAGATGGAATAACTTTGTTCTAAGAAAATTCAACATTCTTCTTTGGAGGATTAATGGAGATAGAATCCATACAAGGCTAAACTTGGGGGACAAAGGAATCGATTTGGAATATGTACTTTGTCCGGTGCGTTTATCTATTTATATCGTGTGTAAGACCCATTTTCCTTTAAGATGCTTATCAAGGTAAATAGAGTTATTACCTTATAGTCGGTGTGGTTTTATATATGAGTTGTTTGAAGAGTGAGAAGAGGTTGAAACCTTTCTTATATACTAATCTTGTTGTGATTAAGATTAGTAAGGTTGATGTATGAGTTTGGGTGGTTAGAAACCCATTTGGAAGAAGTTTGAGTCTTAAAAATATCAAAAAGAGGCTACACGGGTTGTGTGGATCCACAGGGGTTGTGTAAAGATGCTTTAGAAACTGTTTTTAGCCACTGCTGGACCTACACGGGTCGTGTCCAAGTACACAGGTCGTGTACGAATTTCAGTAAGCAAGCAGTGAGTTACACAGGGAGTGTAAAAATCGACACGGGCTGAGTTTTAAAAGTTAGCGACGCTAACTTTAGACGTTAGCGCCACGACGCTAACATCGTGCAGATCCCCATTTATATGTAGTAAACCTTATTTCTAGAAGAAAAACACCCTTTTCGATTTTGAGAGCAAAATATGGCGATTTTGTGTCAAATTAAGCTTGGAAGTTCTTGGGGAAGCATAGAGGGACATGGATCTAACCCCGTAAACGCGTTCTTGATTCCTAATTCATCGAGGTGAGTAATTTATTGGTTTTGGGGTTTTGAAACCCTAACTTTCAATTTCCGTGATTTAGCTATATATTGTTATATATGTTGTTAGTAGATTGTTAGTGGATGCCTTTAGAGTTATTGGTGTGATTATTGTCAATTTTCTAGGTTGAATGAGTAGAACCGTGGATTTGGGGGTTTCGGTAAATATAGAGTTGATATTTACCGTTTATACTCCTTTTTCCTCTTTTAATTTATACATCTTTGAGATAGATGTTATTGAGATGATTGTGGATACTGGAGAATTGATTTAGACTATGGTGATACAACCAAGTTTAGTGAACAGGAGCCCGGTACGTGAAATTTGGAGATTTCATATACTAAGTTGATATCAGGTGAGTACTTTTTAGTACTTGAGTAGAGTTATACTTGCTTTATGCAGAGTGTATATGTTTGTATATGTATATCTATGTGTTGTGTTGTTATTATGAAGATTGAGTAGTAGAATAATATTGTTACCTATGGTTAATAAACGATGAATTGGAGATGAATACTGAGTAATAGAGATGAGTAGATGTTAACGTGACTGAGGTAAAGTGTTCTTGTGTTGATTGTTATAATCACGAGGGTTGTTATAATTGAGTATATTTGATTGTGGGATGAGTATACGTGAGTGTGTGATTGAGTTTATAATAGTATCGGTTGTGAAACTTATTATCGAGTTGATGATGCTAATAATTAGATGGTGTTGTAAAATTAATATGTTACAGGTTTCAGAGTTAAGAGAAAGTTAATATTTGCTAATGAGATTAGCAAAGGAGAATGATGAGAATGTATATTGAGAGAGATTCGTGGAATGTGATTGAGATTGCTCACTAAGCTTTTTATAAGCTTGCACTTGAGTGTTATGTTGTTTTGCAGGTATCTGTAGCTGTGATAAGGGAAAACATGTGTTTAGAGCCTATCCTTAGTTGAATTAGATTTATTTGTAATGCCTGATATATATTGTGAGGACCTTTTGATGTAATTAATTTATGATAACATATTGTTTCCATGGTTAGGTACAAGTATACCCATATTTGATGTATAATTGTTTGAAAAATTTTGGGTGTACTTTGTATGAGAAACCGGGTGTTACATCATGTCATTTGTTATCCCCTTTAGAGTCTCGGATTGCATTATAGTGGGGGTGTTGTTTTACCTTCTTCGACTTCTATTTCAACATTCATTACATGGGTAGATTAATCTTCGTTTTCTATTCAAGTTAAGAAGCTCTTTGATGCGGTCATTGCAGTAACGTTTTGGAGCATTTAGAATTTTTGGAACAAGCGAGTTTTTGGAATGGAGAAACGAATAAATAATACTATATTTAATAATATAGTATCTAGTTCTTTCTTTTGAGTTTGTAATAGACAGAAAAAAAATATAAGTTGCACATGATCATTGATTGTGTAACCCACATGTAATTATTTTGTAACTTTTGCATCTAATTCTTAGTTAACGTTTACTTATATATATATATATATATATATATATATATATATATATATATATATATATATATATATATATATATATATATATATATATATATATATAAGAGTTAGGTTATTTTGAGATCTCATGTATTCATGAGATCTTGATAACTCCTATACTATAATATATTTTCAAAATTCTGACTTAATTCATTAAGTCGCTTATATATAAGATATCTCGTCAAAAAAAATATTTAAAAAAAGTTGATTTCTTTTGAAGATGCATATATGCATACATTTGCACAAAAATGCACATACGCATATTTCGTATATGTACATTTTTTTTCAATTTTTTTTTAAAAATGTCTTAAATATAAGCGATTTAGTTCAGTATATCATTTTTTATAAATAAAAAGTAGTTTTAGAGATCTCACGAATATTTGGGATCTCACAAGATCCTGACTCTCTTTCTCTCTCTCTCTCTCTATATATATATATATATATATATATATATATATATATATATATATATATATATATATATATATATATATATATATATATATATATATATATTGAGGGTTAGGTTCATATGAGACCATTATATTTCGTGAGACCGGGAGACGCATTCTTAGCCACTCATTTTGGGTATAAAACAAAAAAAATTAAAAAATACAAAATAAATGAAAAAATTTGAAAAAAATATATTTATTTATTATTTTCGTCATTTTTTTATTCAAAAAAAAATTAAAAAAAATAAAATAAAAAATAAAAAAAATTAGCGTTTTTTCATATTCTAGTAGAATATTACACTAGTTAGTGTAATATTCTATTAGAATATACAACACTCAGCAACATTCTAATAGAATATTTTTTTGATTTTTCCAGGTTTTTTTCGAATTTTTTTTTATTTTTAAATTTTTTTAATTTTTTTTAGATTGTATAAGTAGCGAAATTAAGTAGATTTTTTTTTTAAATTCTCATTATTTTAGCCTATTTTAATTTTTTTTATTTTTTGATCTCTAAAATGAGTAGCTAGGATTGAGTCTCCCGGTCTCACAAAATTTACATGGTCTCATTTGAACTTCTACATATATATATATATATATATATATATATATATATATATATATATATATATATATATATATATATATATATATATATATATATATATATATATAGATGTAGGTTCAAATACATTTTCTAAATATTGTGTGATTGTAGGACTAATTCTGGACCAATCATTTGTGAGGGGCACTTTAGTAAATTAGTATAATAATTAATTATATTTATTTTCTCTCTCTACCAAATTCCTTATTATACGATCAGTTATTTTCTCTCTCCACCATCATTCTCTCTGTCTCTCTCTCTCTCAAAACCCTAACCCCAAATCAAACCCGAAGATGATAAAGGCAGAGATTGGAGACGGAGGTGGTGCAATCGTCGACGAAGAACAACGATGTGATCTCTTTTCCGGTTCCAAATCCGCCTCTAAATCCATCTTCGCTCACTTCCGAGTTCGCTCAAATCGTCAGTCGGGTGCGACGCATCCCCCATTTCAATGTCAGATCGGCGATTGGTCAAGCTGTTTCCACCGCCGCCGACCACCACCGCCCAGGCGCCGGCCCCAAGCACCGCATTTGATTAGAAATCGATTGACGTTGAAGCGGGAATAGCGCCACTTTTTGTTGTTGATTTTGGGTCTGCGTTTTTGCGATTCGCCTTCATCTCTTCGGTATATAATCGCCCCGATTCCTATGAAGCTTTGAAATTCAGCGACAAGCCTGGAATAAACTCGTGAGCGTTTTATATAAGTATGTTTTTTTATAGTCATTCTTAGAGAATGAACTATTGAGCTTTGAAATTAAGCGACAAGTCTGTTTTCTTTTTATAGGCATTCTTTGAGAATGGTATGTTCATTTTTCTTGTTTCATTCTCCAAGAATGCATTTGTTTCTTTATTGTAAAGTCATTCTTCTTATTTTACTGTAAAAACCATTTTTCTTGTTTCATTCTCCAAGAATGCATATGTTGTTTCTTTACTGTAAAGTCATTCTTCAAGAATATGTTGTTTTATAGAATATGTTTTCTTTGTTGTAAAGCCATTCTCCAAGAATGCACATTGTTTTTTCTTTTATTGTAATGTCATTTATGAGAATGATTCAAGTATTTCTTTTTGCTATATAACAGAGAACATTCTCTAAGAATGCAATATTCTTCTTTTTGTTATATAACACAGCACATTCTCTAAATATACAATATTCTTCTTCTCCCAATTTCCTTTTTTCTTTACAGATTGTTTACCAACATACCATTCTCTGAGAATACTTATACAAAAATGCTTATAATACACATTCATTCTCCGAGAATGTATCTTTACTTCAACAAGAATCAGCGTGCTCCTTCATCGATGTACTCCTACGTGATTGAATTGTTTTTTTCCGAAGAAAAATATAATTGTAATGTTGTTTTTTACGTAAATGATTGTCGTAGCTGATCGTGTGACGTAAATGATTGTCGTAACTGATTGTCATTCCTAATTTATAGGCACAGCTAATTGTCATTTATACCCTTATTCTCCCGTTTTTAATCAGTTAATTAAATATTCTTTCATTTTATTTACAGAATTGCCACTATCATCAAAGCCACACGTTTTTTCAATCCAATGGTTTAGAATTGGTCTCACAATCACACAATAATTATCAAATGTATTTAATACTAACTCTATATATATATATATATATATATATATATATATATATATATATATATATATATATATATATATATATATATATATATATATATATATATATATATGTTCAAATACATTTTCTAAATATTGTGTGATTGTAGGACCAATTCTGGACCAATCATTTGATAGGGGTAATTTGGAAACTTTATTAATTAAATTAATTTTCATATAACAATAAATCCCTAAAAATACGGTAACAAATTGCCTATAATTAATCTCTTCGAGCGTGCCCTAACTCAAAATCACGTCTCCGAAATCGAACCTTGAAATCACAACCGATGGAGGCGGAGGCAGCTGTGGTTGGCGGGTCGCTGGCTGCAGCAGAGGTGGCGGAGGCGCTGTCGACAACCGGAGATGCGTACATACCAGGTAAACAAGAATCGTTTTTCACTCTTTTCTCTTCTCTTTTCTGCTTTATAAAACTTGGAAGGATCCAAGGATATCGTGATGTGACGTACAGCCAAGATAAAATCTGGAATGTATTCAAGAAATAGTTCCGATGATTATCAAAGTGATTTGATTTGATTTTTTTTTTTTTTTTTTTTTTTTTGAACGGCAAATCTATCCTACTCCTACTCCTAAACTACTCCTTGTTATGTTAGTGTCAGGGTTTGAACCCATGACCTCCTTGTTAGTAATCACCTTGTTAGCCAAGTGGGCTAGCCCCAACTTGTAAGTGATTTGATTTGTGATTTCCTTCTTTTTTGCGTCTGATATATCAAAGTGGAACTTTTCAAGAGATAGTTCCGATGTATTTTTTTTTGCGTCTGATACGTCAAAGGATCCAAGGATAACAATTCTGATGATTATTAAAGTGGAATGTATTCAAGAAGATACATACAAATATCACAATTATTATGTTATAACAAATTAGGACTTAGTACATATGACGTAAAGCTAAATATATTTAATCACTTTTACTTGATTATGTTTCTGTTTCTATTTAAGTTGATGTGTTGATGTTTAAAGCTATAATTTTAGTTCCATCGGATCTGAATTAATGGTGCCGATTAATTATGCATTTATGTTATGAAATTATGAAATTTACTTTATCAAAATGCTACTTGTTATCCACTGATTACAAATCGACGAAGCATATAATACAGAAGAATGAAGTAGTTACGTTTTTTTATAATCAAGCCATTATCGGAGAATGAAGTAGTTACGCTTCCATTCTTTTTTAACGCTTATTCTTTTAGAATATGTATTATTTTGATGTATTTTTCTTTAATGACTCATTATTCTTTGAGAATGTTTTGTGTTATGTGAAATTTTCATTTACTGCAACAAACACTTACAATAATCATTTATCTTGTTACGAAGCGTGTATTATTTAAGAATGGTATACAAGCATGGTTTTTCGTTGTTGTAAAAATTTACAGGCTTTTGTATTTAATGCATTTCTTCAAGAATTCCATATGCATCATATTCACATTCTTTGAGAATATAAGCAATATTAAACAGTTAATTATAGAATGGATAACGTCTCCGTAATTATAGTTCTGATATTCAAAATTGACTAGAAAAGAATATTGTTTCATTATTTGTAGGTATATATGAATGTCCATTATACCCTTAACTGGCAGATTTTAATTATTTTTATTTAATTCTTTCATTTTAATTACACAACTGCCACTATGATCTAAACTCTTGATTTTTTCAATCTAATGGTCCAAAATTGATCCTACATTCACACAATAATTACCAAATGTATTTAATCCTAACTCTCTCTCTCTCTCTCTCTATATATATATATATATATATATATATATATATATATATATATATATATATATATATATATATATATATATATATATATATATATATATATATATATATATATATAGGTTATTCTAAAACTCATAATTATTGTATGACTGTGTGGACCAATCAGAATTTAGAAAAAAAATCAGTTTTCGTAATTATAGGAGTCGGTTACAGATTTATAGGATTTTATTCATTTAAAATTAATTGATTTATATGTCAATTACTATTATGCCCCTGTCCAGATTTAAAATAATTGGTTCCTATTTAGTTATAAGATTACACAATATTTATCAAGTTACATTTGATATATATATATATATATATATATATATATATATATATATATATATATATATATATATATATATATATATATATATATGGAAAAGTAAATATAGTGTTGTTATGTATATAAGCTTGCGTATTAAATCTCCGATACGACGTCGTATTACATGTATATTGCGTATTTTCTTATTCTCGTATTCTTTCTTCCTTGATTTAAAGTTCGACTCAACAATTATTTAATCCCGATCATGTCTTCCTCCTTCAATGATTCTTTAGTCCCGATACAACTTCCCGCAGGCATGAAGGAAGAAGAAAGAATCATTGAAGACGGAAAACACGATCGGAATTAAGAAATTGTTGAGTCGAACAAAAATTTAATAAAGAAAGAATACGAGAATAAGGAAATAATTGATTTACATGTAAACCGACGTTGTATTGAGGGTTTAGTACGCAAGTTTATATATACATAACAGCAGTATATTCACTTTTCCCATATATATATATATATATATATATATATATATATATATATATATATATATATATATATATATATATATATATATATATATATATATATAATTCAGCTGTTCAAAAAAAAAGTCTTTTAAAATGAGTTGATTAAGAAGAAAATCATAAAAAACCCCTAACTAATTATTTGGAATGTCGATAAATCTAGAAATATCTTTTATAAATCTTAATAAAATATCAAGGGAAGTTGATGATGGAGTCAACAAATGATAATTGGTTGACTATTTCATGAGATTTACTGGTTTTCCTTTCCAAAAGCGAAGGAAAATATTTCACATAATTACGCTTGGGAGAATTTCTGAAAGCCATAACTTTTTAGTGATCCCACTTTTTATGAAGATGCAAGGGAAGGACGGATGGGTTCATTGTGGGATTACCTAAAATTATGAAACGGTTTGAAAAACTTGTAGACTATAAATTTTAAAAATGATTTAATATATTAATTCGTTTATATTTAAGATATTTTGTTAAAAAATATTGAAAAACTTTATCTTTTATGGTTGATTTACCATCCAAACCTATTATATGCGGCATACCCTTCATGGGAGAGGATGGACATAAAGAGGTTAAATATGACATTGATTAGAATCAATGGATCCCAAAATATCTAGGCGGTTCATAGATATTAAAATAGGCGAAGATTATTGCCTACCTAAATAGCTTATTGGTGTGATTACGAAATACCTCTTCATTATCGGAAGTGAAATGTGGATCCTAACCTTAATAAAATTATTTTATGGGTAATTAATTTTTAATGATTAATCAAAGTAACTAAGCTCTATTTTATAGATGTCAACTACAAAAAGTTTGAATGTCATAAGCTTTTCACTAGATAGTATCCAAGATCAAAGTAAGTTCAACGACATAAATTATAAGCGTTGGATCCAGAACTTGAGAGTTGAGAACAATACTCAATTTCAAAGGAAAACTTTATACGATTAAGGAACAAATTCCTAAGGATTATCCAGTTGGATCTACTAGTGATGAAACAGACGAACATCTCAAATGTCTAAATGATTCGAATAAGGCTACTCGTCTCATGTTAGACACCATGATTCCTTAGCTTCAAAGAATATTGAGGGGTGTTGGTGCTTTTGACATAATTAACCAGCCTAGGGACATGTTCCAAGAGCAGGTTAAATGGGAACGGTTTGAAGTCATGAGAGCATTATTGGGATGCAATCTACAAGAGGTAGAAAGTGTCAATACCCATATATTTAATATAAAAGGGTACATTGACCAAATGTGGATGCTGGGATTTCCAGTCTGTCGGGAGTTAGCCACATACATTTTTCATAACTAGTTGGTAGTTCTTATGATCAATTAGTTTCAGAATTTATCATGAAGAACTTCAAAGTATCCTTCGTGAAATTACATCGCATGTTGATAAAAGCATAATTCGACATGGCTAAGGAATCCAACTGTAACGCCCCAATTTCAAAAATTTTAAAAATCATTTATTACCAAGGTTCCAATAAAACATTTATTCTAAAACATAAAACTGTTCAACATAATCCTTAAATTAACAGCGGAAACATTTGAAATTACTAATATAGTTCATTGACATCAATCTTTTGAATGCGACGCGCTGCCGTCAAGCCTTGCCCTTCCCGTTGTCCTTTGAATTACCTGAAATGTTATAAAATCAACGGGTAAGCTTAAAGCTTAGTGAGTCCACAAGTTACCATACATGCCCACACATTAAACAACCCGTCCTCGAGAACGACCCGACCCTACCCGCCATACAACAGCTACGGACGTCCATCATACAACAGCTATGGACACGGGAAGGTTCTACCCATCATACAACAGCTATGTGTTCCCGGTTATGGCCCATCCCATCATACAACAGCTATGGGACAAGGCAATAGTCCAACTCGCCATACAACAGCTACGAGGGGACACGCATCAGTACTGAGCCCAACAACAAATAACCACAGATATAGAGCAAATCATATAACTGTAAACAACACACAAGATGGCTAACATGCAACATCATATAGTAAGGTGAGGATACTCACCTGATTCGAAACCGCACAGATATTCTCTAATATCCCCACTTAGCTCGTCCACACACCTAAATCCCCCACACATACGACATATCAATTACTGACTAGGCTCTTACAGACCTGTCTAAAGGTTAGACTCACTATTTGCCATCAAACCGTGGTCAAAACTAAATTCCAGGTCAAACAGTCGCTCGTCGTGGCGTGGCTCCTCGCCCTACGCGCCGCGGCTACCATTGCACAATTACGGGGTTTCAGCCGAGTCCGAGCCGCTGACATAGCCAGTCCGCGTCGCGGCTCGTAACATTCCAAAATGTTTTTCAGCGATTAACAGTACATCAATCGGCTAGGGTTCCTTTCTACACCCTTCCTGGGATCAGAAACTACCCTAAGGTCACTTCCTTACGGACATGCAAGTCCATGCATGTCCTTGGTCCAAACCCTAAGTGCTACAAATCGTCTAAAGCTACAAACTGACTGGTAACACCATATGACGGGATAAAAAGGAAAGTCAGAAGAGTAAATCTTCTTACCTTACTTCTGAAGGACGGAGTGATGCCCACGATCCGTCCTAAACCTTCTCCCGCGTTGGATCTCCTCCTTCTAATCTCCCAAAACCTTCAAAGCCTCGAGACCAAAGAGTATCTGCTGAAACCAGATGCATCTGCTCCCGAAAACTCCCAAAAACACGAACCCTAGGGCTGGGTCCCTTTATATAGGCGTTTAAATCCGAATTAGGGTTTTTCACTTTAGAGGCGCACCGCGCCGCGCGTACAAATCCTTCGCGATTCTAGATTCTTCCTGAAGCCGCGCCGCAGGTTCCTTCGGGCCGCGACTCGGCGGAACGGGTCTTACAATTCTCCCCCACTTAACTGGATTTCGTCCCCGAAATCCGTGCCGGTAAATAATTCTGGATAATGCCTCCGCATTTCCTCCTCCGGTTCCCAAGTCCATTCGGACCCTTTTCGATGCTGCCACTGAACCTTAACTAATCCTATTGTTTTATTTCGTAAAGTCTTTATCTTCCTTTCAATGATGGCAATTGGTCGCTCCACATAGTTTAGGCGTTCATCTAATTGAATATCCTCCAAAGGTACTATTGTAGATTCCTCAGTAACGCATTTTCTGAGTTGCGAAACGTGGAACGTGTCGTGAATCTGACTAAGCTGTTCGGGCAGCTCCAACCGGTAAGCTACCTCACCTACACGGGCGACAATTCGATATGGTCCAATGTACCTAGGGCCAAGCTTTCCTCACTTCCTAAAACGAATAACTCCCTTCCAAGGTGACACCTTTAGAAGAACATAATCCCCAACTTGAAACTCGAGATCGGACCGTCGCCTATCCGCATAACTTTTCTGTCGACTTTAAGCGGTTAACAATCTCTCCCGAACTTTCTGAATTAACTCAGTTGTCTTGAGCACCACCTCTGTACTACCCAATACGTGCTGGCCAACCTCGCCCCAGCAAATAGGTGTCCGACATTTTCTTCCATACAACATTTCAAAGGGGGCTCTGCCAATGCTCGCGTGATAACTGTTATTGTAAGAGAACTCAGCTAAAGGGAGATGGGAATCCCAACTCCCGCCAAAATCGATGACACATGCCCTAAGCATATCCTCCAGCGTTTGAATCGTCCTTTCACTCTGCCCATCCGTCTGAGGATGATATGCTGTGCTGAAATGAAGGCGAGTGCCTAATTCCTCATGAAACTTCTTCCAAAACCTAGACGTAAACCGGACATCCCGGTCGGATATCACCGAGACCGGTATACCATGCCGAGAGATAATCTCATCTATGAAGACCTTAGCCAATTCCTTTGCAGAGTAAGTCTCTTGGATGGGGAGGAAATGAGCACTTTTAGTCAACCTATCCACGATAACCCAAATAGTGTCCATATGTCGAGGGGTTCTTGGCAACTTCGTGATGAAATCCATTGTGATATGCTCCCATTTACATTCTGGGATCTCAAGAGGCTGCAACTTACCATGAGGCCGTTGGTGCTCGGCCTTGACCTTACGACAGGTCATGCATCTTTCGACAAACCAAGCTACTTCCCTCTTCATGCCTGGTCACCAATAATATTCGCGCAGATCCCTATACATTTTAGTTGCTCCAGGGTGGATAGAGAACCTGGATTTATGTGCCTCCTCCAATAGGGTTTGACGAACCCCACCCAGTTTCGGTACCCATATTCTCTCATGGCAAGTTAACAAATCCCTACTATCTTTGACCATAGCTGCCAACTGACCCACAATCCTCTCACTTTTCTGATTTTCGCTCTTGCTTGCTTCCACCTGGGCTTTCCTAATCAGCTCAAGCAGCGGTGTCACAATTGTCATCCTTAGACAAACGCCCCGAAGGGGTGCACTCGAAGCCTTACGACTTAACGCATCCGCTACCACATTGGCCTTTCCAGGGTGGTAGTGTATCTCACAATCATAGTCTTTTAATACATCCAACCATCTTCTCTGTCTCATATTGAGGGTTGCCTGATCCATCAGGTACTTCAAACTCTTGTGGTCCGTGAAAATGGTGCACTTCACTCCATACAAATAGTGTCTCCAAATCTTGAGAGCGAAGACCACCGCTCCCAATTCCAAATCATGAGTAGGGTAGTTAGTTTCATGGGGCTTCAACTGTCGCGAGGCGTAAGCAATCACCCTGCCTCGTTGCATCAAGACTGCCCCCAATCCCGAGATTGATGCATCGCAATAAACTACCATATCCTCCATGCCCTCAGGCAAAGTCAAAACCGGAGCTTCACACAATTTCCGCCGCAAAGTCTCAAAAGCCTGCTGCTGCTCCTCACCCCACTGAAAAGCAGCATTTTTCTTAGTTAGCCGGGTCAAAGGTACTGCAACCTTTGAGAAGTCTTGGATGAAACGACGATAATAACCAGCCAGACCCAAGAAACTTCTAATCTCCGAGGGAGTCTTTGGAACCTCCCACCGCATCACGGCCTCCACCTTAGCTGGGTCTACCATGATTCCTTGCTCATTTACAATGTGACCCAAAAACTGAACCTCCCGTAGCCAAAAGTCACACTTGGATACTTTTGCATAAAGCTTCTCCTTCCTTAAGGTCTCTAATACTTCCTTTAAGTGTTGTTCATGTTGTTCCCTGCTCCGAGAGTAGACTAAGATGTCGTCAATGAAAACTATAACCGACCGATCCAACATCGGTCGACACACCCGATTCATTAAGTCCATAAAAGCTGCAGGGGCATTGGTCAGTCCAAACGGCATCACTACAAACTCGAAGTGGCCGTACCTCGTCCGAAAAGTCGTTTTCGGGATGTCTTCCTCCCGTACCCGCATTTGATGGTAACCTGATCGCAAATCAATTTTTGAAAACCACGAAGCGCCCTATAGTTGGTCGAATAAGTCGTCGATGCGAGGCAATGGATATCGATTCTTCACCGTAAGCTTATTCAACTCACGATAATCTATGCACATCCTGTTGGAACCATCCTTCTTCTTAACAAACAAAATAGGCGCTCCCCACGGCGAGCAACTGGGTCGAATAAATCCCTTATCTAATAATTCTCGAAGTTGAATAGACAACTCCAGCATCTCCGGAGGTGCAAGACGATACAGTGCTTTAGCTATTGGAGCTACACCGGGAGTTAAGTCGATCTTAAATTTCACCTGTCTCTCTGGCGGCACGCCAGGCAGGTCCTCGGGAAAAACATCAAGAAAATCCCGAACCACTGGTATATCACCTGCTTTCTGCTGTGGCTTCCCTTCTCGTGTGTCTACAACATAAACCACAAATCCCGAACCTCCATGTTGAAAATGTCTGCGTGCCCTAGCAGCTGAACAGAAAACTGCACCTCGATTCTTTCTCTCGCCCTGCACAACCAGCTCTCCCCCACTTGGGGTGTGAATCCACACTCGCTTGTTCTTACAATCGATCCATGATTCATGCTGACCCATCCAATCCATACCGATGATGACTCGGGAGTCACTCAACGGTATAGGGATGAGATCGATCGGAAACTTTATTCCTTGAATCACTACTTAGCATCCCCGATAAACACTAGTCGCTTGCACGGTTTTATCATCCGCAATTTCTACTTCTAACGGCTGATGAAGAGTTCCTAAAGCAATACTGAAACTCTTTCCCAACGCGGCAGACACAAAAGAATGACTAGCACCCGAATCAAATAGTGCAAAGGTAGGCGTAGAGTTGACTAAGAATGTTCTTAATCAAAGCATAATAGACATATTAATTACACACACCACAAACACGATGCAAGTAAAGAAAGAGTACCCGTGACGACGTCGGGCGCATCCTGTGCCTCCTCGGCGGTCATGACGAATGCTCGACCCTTGGTCTTAGGGGCTTCCCCTTTCCCCTGCCTACCATCGGTAATCCGGAGTGTAGTGGGTGCCGGATTCTGAACCACTCCCTGAGTCAGACGGGGACATTGGGCCTTAAAGTGGCCTACCTGATTACAATTAAAACAAATCTTGACCTCTTGCCGACAATCTTTAGCATAGTGGCCCTCCTTTCCACACGTATGGCATATTAACACCCAGCAACGCCCCTCATGATTCCTTCCACACTTACCACACTTACCCTGGCTCCTTTGCCCTTGCTTTCCCTGATCTGCCCCTCGAAATTTCTTCGACACCTGCCGAGTCTGAGCAGGCGCCGGACGCTTCTGCTTTTGTTGGGTTTCCAGTTCCAACTCTCGGGCCCGAGCGGCTGCTATCATATCAGTAAGAGTTTGGTGCCTAGCAGCAGACACAAATTCCCTAATGTCTGTGTGAAGCATCGCCAAGTATCGTGTCATCCTCATGCGCTCGGTTGCCGCAAACTCTGGACAGAAGAGTGCCCGTTTATTAAACTTCTTGGTGATTTCCGTCACCGTCTCAATAGTCTGGGTCAGATTTAGGTATTCCTGTGCCAAGCGTTCCATTTCCACCTGTGGAACATACTCCAATTTGAACTGTTCCTTAAACTGCGGCCATGTAATGGAATCCAACTGAGCAGGAGTGAGATCTTTCGTTCGTATCTCCCACCAATCTTTTGCACCCTCTCTTAAAAGATTCGCCGCGAACGTTACCTTGGAGTTCTCATGACAGGAACATGTGCGGAAAGCACCCTCCACTGCAGAAATCCACCGCATGCGAACAATCGGATCCCTGCCCCCATCGAACATCGGAGGTGAACAAGCCAAAAAGTCCTTATAACTTGCATCCCTAGCACGTGATGTGCCCTGAGTAGCCAGTTGTTCCTCGAGCATTGCCCATAGCTCAGCCTTAATCGTACCAAAGAACTGAGGTATCGCAGCTAACACTTCTCGCGAAACCT
This sequence comes from Cichorium intybus, assembly GCA_023525715.1. Lineage (NCBI taxonomy): Eukaryota > Viridiplantae > Streptophyta > Magnoliopsida > Asterales > Asteraceae > Cichorium > Cichorium intybus. Next base: position 119,014,556 of record CM042014.1, on the reverse strand, counting down.
CCTCCGCTATCAGGTTACGGAGATTTTCATCAGTCGGTCCTCCCCCACTCGAGGTACCCGCATCTGGTCCACCGTTACTTCGAGTGACTGCCATTCTGAAATGCGCAACAGTTTCTAATATCAATACTCGGGTCACTCCTATCTATCCAACTACTTGACTTTCTAGGACTTTGTTTGACTACTCTTGACTCAAGCGTGAATCTTGTGCTTTCGGTAATACTGGCCTGGTACTACCTTCCACACCTATTCGCCCTTGTTCCAAGTTCGTCAATCATCCTCCCAAAATGTCACACACATACTAAACCATTTTCTATGACTCCTGCGGTCAGGCACCGTGGTGCCTAATCTTTTGATCTAACTCTCCATTTCACACGTGCCTAAGAGAACTACTGCTAATGCCGTCGAGTCGCCTCACGGACGCACAGCCGTAGACAATCGGGAATAAGATAGACGTTTGAATAACTGATCTACCCTAAAGTCACAACCAAACAAGGAACAGCCAGTAAGGCCAGACCAAGAATTCTTAGGCTATCTTACCCTAATTGTATATAACCTACCAGCATTCACTAAGCAACCTAACGACAGTAGCATAAAATTCCAAAGCAGCACATATGGCACAAACAGTCTACAGAGTATATTATCCAGGCAACTTTACATTCTAGCACAATTAATTTTCTCACATAACACAAACTTGGCATGGGTAATTGGGAATCACAAAACTTACTTGAGCTCGGCTGACGGTTCGCATCGCATCTTCTTTTACTTTACTTTAACCTTCCAAAAACATATTCTTAACAAAATCACTCAGTCCTAAGTTTGAGTTTGGATTCCCAATACAGTTCATCCAAATCCCTCAAACCAAGGCTCTGATACCAATTTGTAACGCCCTAATTTCAAAAATTTTAAAAATCATTTATTACCAAGGTTCCAATAAAACATTTATTCTAAAACATAAAACTGTTCAACATAATCCTTAAATTAACATCGAAAACATTTGAAATTACTAATATAGTTCATTGACATCAATCTTTTGAATGCGACGCGCTGCCGTCAAGCCTTGCCCTTCCCTTTGTCCTTTGAATTACCTGAAATGTTATAAAATCAACGGGTAAGCTTAAAGCTTAGTGAGTCTACAAGTTACCATACATGCCCACACATTAAACAACCCGTCCTCGAGAACGACCCGACCCTACCCGCCATACAACAGCTACGGGCGTCCATCATACAACAGCTATGGACACGGGAAGGTTCTACCCATCATACAACAACTATGGGTTCCCGGTTATGGCCCAGCCCATCATACAATAGCTATGGGACAAGGCAATAGTCCAACTCGCTATACAACAGCTACGAGGGGACACGCATCAGTACTGAGCCCAACAACAAATAACCACAGATATATAGCAAATCATATAACTGTAAACAACACACAAGATGGCTAACATGCAACATCATATAGTAAGGTGAGGATACTCACCTGATTCGAAACCGCACAGATATTCTCTAATATCCCCACTTAGCTCGTCCGCATACCTAAATCCCACACACATACAACATATGAATTACTCACTAGGCTCTTACAGACCTGTCTAAAGGTTAGACTCACTATTTGCCATCAAACCGTGGTCAAAACTAAATTCCAGGTCAAACAGTCGCTCGCCGCGGCGTGGCTCCTCGCCCTACGCGCCGCGGCTGCCATTGCACAATTACGGGGTTTCGGCCGAGTCCGCGCCGCTGACATAGCCAGTCTGCGTCACGGCTCGTAACATTCCAAAATGTTTTTCAACGATTAACAGTACATCAATCGGCTAGGGTTCCTTTCTACACCCTTCCTGGGATCAGAAACTACCCTAAGGTCACTTCCTTACGGACATGCAAGTCCATGCATGTCCTTGGTCCAATTTCTAAGTGCTACAAATCGTCTAAAGCTACAAACCGACTGGTAACACCATATGACGGGATAAAAAGGAAAGTCAGAAGAGTAAATCTTCTTACCTTACTTTTGAAGGACGGAGTGATGCCCACGATCCGTCTTAAACCTTCTCCCGCGTTGGATCTCCTCCTTCTAATCTCCCAAAACCTTCAAAGCCTCGAGACCAAAGAGTATCTGCTGAAACCAGACGCCTCTGCTCCCGAAAACTCCCAAAAACACGAACCCTAGGGCTGGGTCCCTTTATATAGGCGTTTAAATCCGAATTAGGGTTTTTTACTTTAGAGGCGCACCGCGGCGCGGGTTCTTTAGAACCACGCCACGCGTACAAATCCTTCGCGATTCTAGATTCTTCCTGAAGCCGCACCGCGGGTTCCTTCGGGCCGCGACTCGGCGGAATGGGTCTTACACCAACACCACGGTTCCTAAAAGAGGTGTCAAAAGGAAAAAGATAGACCCTGCCATGAGAATGAAATTTTCAAAGAAACCTCAATCCCGAAATCCAGATGAACTATATCGTTCCACTTGTAAGGACATGGGACATGGAAGGCATAAATGCTCAAGATATCTGACGTAGCAAAAGCAGTTTCAAGCCAAAGAGTATGATGCTTCAGGTATATTTTTAATTCCATACTTACTTTGCTTATGACTTGTACTGACATTTGTTAATATGCAGGGACTGGAAGAAAGCAGAAACTAAAGCTTGGAGAGCTGGATCTAATCATGGACTACATGCAGCTTGCTTTCATCCATATGATTAGGATCCAACTTCTCTCTAGTGTTTTAGTATATGGTTTTACAAATGAAAATTGTTAATGTGAACATAATTTCATTAGATGGTTTTGACTTGTTTTAAATAAAATTTGTTTTAGATAAAATTTATTTTGGAACAAAGTTATTATCATTACATCAATGAGACAAGTAAACAACAATAGCTCAAAACTAATTTGAAAGGATCTAAATGTTTGTATAAGAGGTATTAGTGGGATCGTCTATTTTTCATAAACTTGAGAGAAGCTACCAGAACTCGAGGTGGATAGGATTCTGGAAATCATTCGACTAAAAGTCTTATGATAACTGCTAGTATTGTTCATAAAGAGAGATAAATATGTAATACTCACAAGTTATTGTGGGCAAAGGCTGAGAATCTCTTGGACCATGTGCATCTAATGCATTTGGACTGCTGAGTTTATCCACTAAACCATCAAAAATACTTTGTTAAGTTTGAAACATATATGGTGTTCAGGACTTTAAGAACATAGAATATAATCAAGTGAGCAAAGTATAAGATTCTCAAATCTAAGAATGGATGGTGAGTTTATTAGTCAAGAATCTTACGATCATCTAGAAATGACCTTAGCCAAATGTATTGAATCATAAAGTTACTTATATATTAAGGTACTCCTTTTTTTCCCTTTTTTTCATTTATTAAGTCCTTAGCCAAAGGTATTAAATCATAAAGTTAATCATATATTGAGGTCTAATTAAGACCCTTAGAGTGTAAGTTCAAATATGATGTTCAAATATGATGTTCTATACATTTTTTGGAATCTAGACTCGATTTTTTACACTTCTTGTCTCACAGAATTTTTCCTTATTCCATATCAATTTTCAGTAAAACAGTTTGCAAGTTCAGGCAGACTTGCTGTTACGAACTTTTATTATGTATATCACCATGAGATATTTTCTTAACCATTTGTTTATATATATATATATATATATATATATATATATATATATATATATATATATATATATATATATATATATATATATCTTAATAACATTAGGACTGATTATTAATGTGAAAATGCAAATTAAGACCCTTTTCAAAAATTAAGATATGCATTTGACGTAAGACAATAGTTGAACGTTCCACACAAAATCATAGTTTTTATTTTAGAGTTCAGTTTGCTTCTCAAATCTTTAACACTCAAGTTACTAGTCCGAGGCTAGAAATATTGATCCAACCACAACCATCACTTGATGGTGGTGTCATGGTGGTGATAGGGTAGTGCTATGGTGGCTTTGTGGTGGTAAAAAACTACTCACACCAAATGTTCAACAAGACTAGAAAGGAAGACTAGAACATGAACACGGAATTTAGTGCACGAAACTAAAATAGGAGATTTGAGGAAAACTAACCACAAACCACAACCACCTTATGGTGCTGCCATGATGGTTAAACCTGAAAGGTTTTTAGCAATCAATGAACTAATAATCCTAAGTTCACATGCAACCTAGAAAATGATCTATGTTTTTCTATCATTGAACATGTAACAAAAAACCTAAAGGACAATAATAAATTTCTAAAGAAATAAATAAGAAAAACCAACCTTTGATTTTAATCTTGAAGCGAGCAACACAAGTGTCATGCCTCAAATGAGATCATACCCAAGAGCAAGAGGAGGAGAACGAAATTTCAAAGAGACAGAGTGAAGTTGGCGCAAATTGTAAGGCTCCCAGGGAGCTCTATTTATAGCCTCCAGATGGTGACAGTCAAAACCCTAGACAAGCCCAAATCTGGATAAGCCTTTATCAATTGGACCAAGCCTTGTAAACCCTAATCAAGGTTTCGAAATTAAGAGTGTTCCCACTCTAAATTTCACCACCTGCTATATCCAACTGGCCAGTTATTATTCAACTATTGGATAATTACAAAACAAGTCCATACACCTTTAATTAATTAAATTAATCACTAAATTAATTCCAATTAATTCTAGATTAATTTCTAATTAATTAATATAGTTTCTAATTAATATATTATCACTTTAATATATTAATAAACTATTTATTTTATTTCTATTGATTCATTAAACATTTAATAAATCAATATTTCTCTCTCTACTGAAGATCTGTCAAACCTCTAGCTATGAGGGCAACCCAAATGGACTTTGCTTCAATTAATAAGATAAATACAAATTATAAGTCATGGCTTAGACACCTAATCCAACAGTCTCCCACTTGGATAAGTTTATGACTTTAATTGTCAATTTATCTTCTAATTAATCAACAAATCTCAGCTTCCTAGAAACTGCTGTCGAACTCTGACCCAGTTAGTTCTGTCCATAGATAAGTGATCATATGTTCCTCCGTCCAACAAGACACTTTCAGACTCAAGACATATATTAAGATCAATCTCGGTCCGATGCTCTGTTTCTCGGTTTCTGATTTGCATATGACTTTAAGACTACTAATTGAACACATCAATTTAGTCCTGGCTGGCTAGCACTTTAGTCAACTTCAAAATCATCAAGAGGCCTACATATATCTGTTTCCCATCAGGGTCAAGGAACGAATAAGCTTCGAATCATATGTTTGTGTCTTTTACTCATCAAAATCGCGCACAACAATACGTTTTATAACATCGAGTTACCGATGCGTTTACGCACTATCAATGCACAACCGACTTGTAAATTTCAACTCATATGTCTCCGCTTCAAGACCATAAGATATTATCGTCTCAAAAATTGCTCGTGATATAATCCATGAAATAATTCTTTGAGCATGGGTTTATCCAGTACTCCAATCTCTATTTCTAAGTACTCATGAACATTGTAGCAATGATGTTGCTATGTCTAACTCCTTAGACAATCTACAATCCAATTCATGACAATCTTGGTTCATTCCCAAAGTATGAACGACTGTGGAACTTTCGAATAATCAAATTATTCGGGAAGTAAAACATGCGAAAGTGAAACATAAAATCCGACTGGCAGCCACTCTTGCTTATTACCAAGTCTCCATGAGGTAATCACCAAGTCAGATCTTGTCATAAAACTATTATTGGTTTCTAGATTTCTTTTACACTTTCAATTCAAGTTTTATATCTATGTCTACATGAACTTTTCACTCTTTCTATGTATTCAGAAGTGTCTTACACTGATGCAGTTCATAGCAGATAATTCAATCGGATACTCTTCCGACGATATCTCAATTTTTTTTCATTCTGTCTTTCTCCCTTACGACTCCATTCTGGTGATGTGTGCTGCAACTTCCCATGGTTCTCGGGGTCTTTAGTCTACATGACTGCACCCTAAGACTATTTCGAGGTGTTATGATGTGCCGGTGAACCACACGTGCTCCATTAGAATACCAACGAAACTCTTTAACCATGAGGTCCTTAAGCACCACGTCCTGATGTTAATAATTACTGATTTGAAACTCCTTTTCAAATTATTATTACCACATTTACCCCAACCATTTCCCAATGATTTCTCACATGTGTTCAAAAATCCATCCAATATTCCTAGCGAGACTATATCCTGAATCCAACTTACTATGCTCTAAGCATTAAGTCATCAGGACATGTTCATGACACTTCTGATTTATCAAAAAAGCTTGTGGAACTCGATCTAATCTTATTCCAAACCCTTTCGGAATCTACAGATTATCCGTTTCATGACTTTCGAGAAAACTATTTCCTTTCGGAGACTCTTTCTAATGCATCTTGAATCTTATCAAGATCATGCTTACAATGGCTAAGTCTATATTGACGATTTCATCTATTCGATAGATGTCTGTGAACTACGTGAGTATGTTGCACCTTCTTTATATCTCTCATGCCAAGTCATCACACCTTGCAATGATAGGAAACTCCTTTCTTATGGCTATGCATCTTGAATCTTATCAAGATCATATTGGCAGAGTTTTGATCTATCTCATAGATGTTCACAACCACTCGAGTACGCTATATCTCTATAAGGTTTTTCATAATGTATAATCTTTTAATGTCAAATCATTACACTTTGTAATGATAAGAGATGTTTCCTAGAAACAATATGTAACCAAACATACAGTCATAGGCAGATAACAACGATACTCCCACCGGCTTTGACTCTTTCAGACTATTCACAAAATTCAAACCTTTTGGCACATTTGAGAATCCGAAACCTTTCTAACATAGTTATGGGAATCTTTCAGGCTATTCACAAAATCCAAACTTTTTGGCACATTTTGAGAATCCGAATATCCTTTCTTGGGAGGTGCCCGTGGGATGAATCCCGAGGCCACGTACCTTTTGTATGTGCATGCCACTTTATGAGTCCCTATCAGTGTGCCGGTAATCCACACGTGCTCCAGTAACGACTCACAATGTGCCACGCAGTATCCTCTCGGATTTCATCTTCTATTGAGAGTGCTTCTCCCGGAATCAATTACTTGACTCTGAGTATCGTCTCACTCAACCAGATGTTCTGAAAGTACATTTCTATCCATGTTGCTTACTTTTGGTGATTCAATTAATCCCACTGGTTTTTAGACCAGGTTTAGAATGAATCAAATTTCCACATAGACTGTGTCTCGCCTTGAGGTTCTCTTATTTGGAAGCAACCGGGCTCACCAATGCTTCCAAGTAGTCGGATTGCTAATTTGTACCAACTTTAGTGTTTTACCACTAATTGGTATGTCACCCAGATCATAACACCTTATGACGGTGACCAATACTACTGGTTAAGAGACGAGTATGTCAGGTTTAATAGAAATTTGATTCCTGCTCAAAGCCTATTGATGACTAAAGGTTCTTTCACTTGGTTAATCCTGAACTCATTCAGGACTGTCCTAACTCCCACTGTTTCCTTAGAATATGAGTCCTTTCTAAAAGAGCTCTTCTTTCATAGGTACAATGGGATATACAATGAAACGAAATTGCTGATCGAGTTTAGGCTAGTCATGAGGTTCGGACGAACACTACATGACCCTGGACTTTCTATGTACAAGTGGGATGATCCCAGCTTTACATTTCAGACAGTGTCTGCATAACCTACCTAGTCTAAGATGTGGTCAGAATATAGTTTCTATGGTATGACTGGTTAAATATTCAATTTATCGGAAACTAACTGGAAGTGTATCTCATACATCGAGGATCGAATTATTTCGACCAATGCTCCATCATCTTCCCTAAGACACATTATAACCATTAATGTTCTTGAAAGAGGATATACTGTGAAACATTTTTCTCAGTTTATGTTGTCACTTAGATTCTATTGATCTTATACTTCCTTTGAAGTCCTTGAACAGTTAAAGGTTTCAATCAATCGCTTATTCTGATAAGCGAAGCCATATTTGTCATACTAATTGGTAAATATCATGAAGTATAACTAATTGTGTTATGTTCGAAGAATCGAGCAATACACATTAAGTAGTGTGTCTGTTGCTTATAATCTTATTGTCTTTTACATCTCTATGTAAATTTATGACTTTGTTAATTTTGTTCAAGATATACAATCATCATCTGACTTTAAGTCAACTGATTCCAAAATCCCATCCACTGGATCTTTGGGTGATTCATTTCTTGCCACAAATGATTTCATTAAGAACTCAATTCATCATGTGACTCTAAGTCAAATGATTCCAAAGTCCTGTCCAACTGGACCTTTGGTTGAATTGATCCTTATAAAATTTTCTTCAACAATCATAGAGGACACAATTCATGAATCCAAACACTTTGGATGCATCAACATTCAAGTTATTACCATTCATGCAATTAACACCCTCATACAACATTTCAAGGATAATTTAAATAAACATGTATTAAAAGAAAATCAATATTTTATTAAAAAACAAAAATATCCTTGAACAATGTACTATATGACAGACAATGTCACACGCATCTAATAAGCTAATAACATGATCATAATATCTAACTAAATCCAAAACTACATGAGCTTCAGATCAAATCCGAATGTGCTCCTATGCAACTACATCCCGCATCCTACAGAGTCCATGCATACAGAGCATATGTGAGAACCACATCATGTATCAAGGAATTAGGATCAGGAGTTCTGAGTTTTAAGATATTCCTGAGTTGCCAAACCGTTCCGCTTCGGAGCATTTTGAGACATTGATGAACCGGTCTAGACGATCTGGATCATTTCTTGATGTACCTTATCACTGGACTCAATCCCGAAGCAGTTGAATCAATAAAACTATGCTTCTCCATGAACGACTCATACAGAGTCAGCATTGAATGCATTTCCATGATTGTCTTATCTGGTTGCCATTTTTGTACATCTGGATGAACATAACGGCGAGTCGAGTTAATCCTCAACTCCCGATTAAAGGGTGACCAAATTTATACAGTTCACCTATGTGTCTCTCAATCTTGAGGACATGTGAACTGGTACTACTTCCTGCACACTTCAAACTCTTTGAAGGTCTTAACTCATCCTTTTTCAACCGGTTCTCGGACCTTTCCTCAACCAGCTGTGCTAACTTATCTGACCCCAGGATTTCTAAATCCATGCGGAACTTGGGGTCAATGATCAATAACACGAGGCAACGAACTTCCTTGGACTTCATGGTCAATGGGTCATGCTCATCACAAGCTGCTGTGTGATGCCATGCTTTTAGGAGTGGACACTCAATAAGATATGGCTTGCCAGCAAAACTAAGAACCATTCTCTATTTGTGAAGTCATACCACATAGTTCAGGCCAGTCAGCCTTACCATATGTAACAGTTGCTTTTGGAAACTCTCAGAAATGGGTGAAGGAGGAGAAGGATGAGAATTGACACTATCTTAAGAAATTTATAAAATTGAATTTGTTAGTTAAATTTTAATCCTTTTAAATAATTACCTAATTTATTATTTAACAAGGCTAGGATCCAAAATACCCCAACTATGATGTGAAGAGGGATGTCGTAATCACAACATAATGGTCATTAAGGTAGATAAACATTTATCAATTTCAGTCTTATGAAATTTCTAGATCTGTGAGATTCATTGAACTGTTCAATGACATGTTTAATCTCGGATATGCTCTACTGTTTGTGACTGGGATGCCGAGGATCCACAAACTAGATGTGAATAACCATGCAAATGTGCTCGGAAACCTCAATGTCATTTATCATCTCTAATTGATGTGCCTGTTAACCACACACGCTCCATCATCAATGATAAATCATGATAAACCTATTACCACTCTTTATGAGCCCCTATTAGTGTGCCGGTTAACCACACACGCTCCACTAATTTCTCATAAGGTGTAATGTGCAATTTCATGGATTAACATCAATTCACATTTTTCCTAAAGTAACTAGATTGGGATTTTATGAAATGTTCTAGTACTTTCATTAATAATATTATACTTTTAATGAGATTAAGTGGTCCTATCAAACTCGTTTGGCTAACGACACTCCACTGATCAGGAGAGCAGTGGGTGAGAGCGAACACCCATTAGACCGCCATTTTATAGGCAGTTTCCTTATACCCTCTTTATAGACCAGTTTTGTGAATGATGCCTACTATTGATTTGACTAACCAGTTTATCTTATACATATAATATTAACTTTTAATTTTAATATATATTTGAGATGTATTTTAAACCTTTTAAAATATTTCTGATTTAATCTTTTAATTTTCGAAAAATTAACTCTTTAATTTTAAAATTAAATTTAAACCTTTAAATGATTTAATTTATCTTTTAGTTAAACAATTAATTAAATTAATTAAATCTAGATAGGCATCATAAATATTGTCTGTTTTATGTTGTAGATGTGAAGAAAGGAAATATTATCGATGTAACAACTTGAAATTTTGTATTATGATAAAAACATGTTAAATGTGAGTTAATGAAAGTTCAAGTATTAAGTCATTTATTAAGTTCTTAATAGAAAGGATTAGGCGACCAAAATGTGTGAATTGTGATAGTACATGGATTAAGACATTTCCTTAAGTTCTTTATGATAATTATGTGTTGTAGGTGTAAAATAGGTGGAAATGAAACTAGAAAATGAATTGTGATTGTTACTTGAAAAATAAAGTTATGATGTACTTTTGATTAATGTTTATCTCAACATAGGTAAGAAATTCGAAAAATGTTATAATTATTTAATTTAGTTCTTGAGAAATGGAAAAAAAAAAAAAGGAAAAAGAATGGAGGCATCTGGAATTAGGATTAGGAAGTTATGAAGTTATGAAGTTGGGCTAAAATTGCCAAAAATCAGGTTACGGCCAAGTTCATGAACAAATATCAGAAAATGTAGAAAGATTCAAGAAAACTTCAATAGAGGTAAATTGTGGATTAGATTCTCACCTTTCTGTGCATATATGGTTCGTAAAAAATAGAGTTCATATGGAAAGTTATGGATGTTACATATTTGAAAGAAAACTGAATTGGACTGAAAGAATATTATAAAATTTTCTAAGTGTTGAATGGTGGCCTACATGGGTTGTGTAGGATTTATCAAGCACTCGTTTGGGCAATGTATTTTGCAGAAACGGATCCAAACAATGTTTAAGCCATGCGAGTTGCGAAGAAACAAAGAATACCTCATGTGGTTCGCGTGTTTTGCACAAACGAACTCAACTTATTGTTAAGGTTGCGCGGGTCATGCAAGTTTTACTCATAGGGTGCGTGGTCGCTTAAATGGCCTTGTTGGCCACTTTTATGGCACGTGAGATAGCCATATAACCCTCATTTTTGCCACGTTGCACATCATATGACCCCAAGGTGTTGCCACATGGAATCCACTTCAATGTATCAACTTATTGTACGGAATTATACCCATTTTGATTCATGTTTCGGCCTTATTTCCACACTCTTCTTCTCCAAACTCTCTCCAAACAAGTAGGTGTGTTCTTGGTGTATCTCTCTTCTTCCCCAAAACACTCTCCAAACAAGTAGGTGTGTTCTTAGTGTATCCACCATGTGTTTGATCATACAAGCTTAAATCTCAAGTATTTCAAAGGGCTTTTTAGTGCAAATTAATCTTCCCAACGGAAGAAACATTTCTACATAATTTGTTGAAGTTAAATTCCTAGAAATTGAATTATGGGATGAACCTTAATTTTTGGGGAATTTGAGATAATATGAAATTGGTGGTGAATAATTCTTGTAAAGGACTAGATAATGTTTAGTTAGTAATTGTTTTACTATTAACATCAATAAATCTCAAATAGTTGAGTTGGTTCACATGATGGAAATTTCATCATGGAAATTGGGCAAGAATTGTAGATAAGTCATGATTGAGTAATGACAATTATTCTATGGTCAGCAAAGAATTACTATTTTGATGTGATATTGTCTAAGAATCATCAAAGTAAGATTCTAGATCTTGAGTATGCATCATAGTAGGATGGGTGTTATGGAATGTGGATTTGGAATGTAATAAAATCATTAATCATACCTATAGGAAAGATTTACTTATTATAGTTGGAAGTTGGAATTGTATCAATCAAGTATACGTGTGAAAGTTTATAGTGTGTTAATGGCTTTTTTACAACAAATCTTGACCTCAAAAAAGCTTTTAGTTTTGAAGTGATAATGAAATAGCGTATTCAAAATTAAAAGCCTTAATAAACATATATTAAGCTAAACACCACCAATTCTTTCTTTGTCACGTAACCACATATAAAGCACCGAAAAATACAATGCTTGGAGAGGAAATAATCCACAACACTCTACTCAAGTAAAAGAAACAGTTAGGAGGTTAAGTGTATGAACTCTAAATGATGTTTCAACTAAAGAAAAAGTCAAAGAGAGGAAATAGTCTTTTCTCCATCTTGAAATATATATATATATATATATATATATATATATATATATATATATATATATATATATATATATATATATATATATATATATATATATATATATATATATAAAACTTCATATTCGTCACCAACTCATCTCTTTTCCATTCCCTTTCTCTTCACTTTCCCAGAAATCCCTAATTTTGTATCCCTTTTCCCTTCTAAAAATCCTTTCTTTTTAGAACACTAATCCATCCAAACTCAGAGAGAGAGAGAGAGAGAGATGGGAAACTGCTTTCCAAAACCTGTTAATAATCTCTCAAGCACCAATAATACCACCCAAGGTATTTTCTTGAATGTTTGGCCTTTAAATTTACCTTTTTATCGTTGATTTTTTGTGAATTCAACATATTTATATTTTTTTCCATAATCAGTTCTTCGCAGTGATGTAAAAAAGAAAGAACCCATGATCGAACGACGTCCACCTACGGCGGCGGAAGGTGGCAGTGACACTGCAGGTGGCGCCACTAATGCTTCCAGGGAATTGGTACCACCTAGTGGGAGAATAGTGACACCAAACTTAAAGGGTTTCACGTTCTCTGAGCTCCGGAGCGCCACCAGAAACTTCCGGCCGGACACCATGCTCGGCGAAGGTGGTTTTGGGAGGGTTTTCAAAGGGTGGGTGGACGGTGTAACTTACGCGCCGTCAAAGGTCGGTATTGGGATCGCTGTCGCCGTCAAGAAATCAAATCCGGACAGCGCTCAAGGCCTTAAAGAGTGGCAGGTTTGTTTGTTTAGTATTAACAACTTCGTGTTCATTTTTCCTTCTTTTTCTTTCTTTTTTTTTTTGCTTTTAATTATTATTGCATTATTCACTGTTTGCCAAAAAAGCATGCATGACGTATAGGATGATTACATGTGTTCCCGACAAGTATTCTAAGCATAAAAAATAGTACATCTTCAATAATTCTTTTGGCTGATTACAGAAGAATTCTGGTAAGTGTACAACATTGAATTTACAATGTTCAAGTCAAATAGAATTGTTTTCTGGATTTTGAAACTATAACACTTGGAAAAACATCGACGGTGCAAGTTAAAATAGCACGACGTACAAGTAACTTAAAGTATGTATATTGTTTTTATTAGACGTCAGTTTTCCGTCAAGAATGATCATATAACTTGTACATCATGCATTGAATATTGTATAAAATGTTATATTTGTAATATATCATAAACATATGACCTAGAATTTACCTATTTAATATAACTATAGTAGGCATGGTATGAATAGGTATGAACAGCTCCTAAAATACTCACACATACAACAATTTATTATAAATAATATAACAATATTGAAGTAGTTATTATTTAGATGATGACCCTTAATTGTTGGGTCAATATTTTCTTTGTCAAAGGGTTGACAATATAGAGAGCAAAGTTTGTTTGACATCTTCAAATAACATGCACCATTTAATCGATATAAATATTTAATAATTAAGAAAATGTCGATGCTCAACTATTTAATAGTTGACCCTAAGTCAAACTTTCAAAACAAACTAACGTGCAACACTTGGCAAAATTCTTTTCATTGTTTCATCATGTCATTGTAATTAGTGACGTTTCATCATGAACACTGATATTTAGTATTTTTTTCATCTTAATTTTTGTTTTTTTATTATTTAACTGATGTTAAATTCTTCTTATATTTTATGCAGGCAGAAGTTAAATTTTTGGGAAAATTCAGCCACCCAAATCTTGTTAAACTCATAGGATATTGTTGGGAAGATAGAGAATTCCTTCTTGTATATGAATATATGCAAAAGGGTAGTCTTGAAAATCATCTTTTTAAAAGTAAGTATTTTTATTTTCTTATATGAAGTAAATTAACCTTTTAGTAAAAAATAAAATCAATTTGTTAACTTTTAATTAGAATTTGCAGGAGGTGCCGAACCAATTCCATGGAGTACAAGGATTAAAATTGCGACAGGAGCAGCACAAGGCCTTGCTTTTTTGCATACCACAGAAAAAACTGTTATTTATAGAGATTTTAAATCATCAAACATTTTATTGGACGGGGTACGTGAAATCTTAAAAATTTAATCAATTTAATTTAAATTAATATTTGTATTTATTGTTTAAAACATTTTCTAATTTTAATTTTCTTTTTCAGGATTTTAATGCAAAACTTTCGGATTTTGGACTTGCAAAATTAGGCCCCGCTAATGGCGAGTCTCATGTCTCCACCGGCGTCGTCGGCACTTATGGTTATGCGGCGCCGGAATACATAGCCACCGGTAAGTTCTTTGATCTCATTTTTAAAATCATTTTTTTGTGGTTTTAGAGTTTTAAATTTTAATTACATATGAGTTTCTTTAAACAAAACTTCAAAGGCATATAAATAAATAATTTTCAAGATTCGCAAAATAAAAATATAAAGAGACGTTAGATACGTTGATGAGTGATGACTCTTTTCATTATCCTATCCGGCCGGCTATTTATTAATATAATATAGTTTGATATATTTGAATTGTCTATAAATTAAAGGGTACATTTCAATGATGTGACACAATAAACAAGTACTAGTTTTCTGTTTTGGTTGTTAATTATAACTAATTTATGATTAGAGTTGATGATATGTCAAAATCATGTAAACATAAATTATGAATTATCGGTTACGTGTTTATATAAAAACATACATTTATACAGCCTTTTCGCACGTTATGAGAAACTTGTCGCGTAGTGTTCCCTTATATTTCCTTTTATATGTTGTGTAAGTTAGTCATGGACCAAAAATGTTGTTGACCATAGTTTTTGTGATTTGACAACAGGTCATTTATACGTCAAGAGTGATGTTTACGGTTTTGGAGTGGTATTACTGGAAATGATCACGGGTATGCGTGTACTTGACACTAATCGACCGAGCTCACAACATAATTTGGTGGACTGGGCTCGACCTGCATTGCCAGATAAAAGGAGACTCAGGAAAATCATAGACCCACGACTAGACCAAGACTACCCATCAAAAGCAGCAATTAAAGCCTCGGAGCTCATTCTAAGTTGTCTTGAAGCAGACCCAAAAAATCGACCATCGATGGAAGACGTTGTTGTTAGGTTAGAAGAGATTAGTGCTATCAAAGCAAAACCAAAGGAGACAAAAGCCCGAACAACCAAATCAACGGGCACACAAAGTGATCGTCATTATCCGTCCACCCACCAATCTCCACTTCACACCAAGCATGGTAGAGGAGTTGGGTCGAATAACCGCTCACCGATAAGATCGTATTGAAAAGTCAACGAACTTTATTTGTGGATTACCCCTCTAAAATTGAAACAAGACTCAAATGTCCTACTTGAATGTTCAAGAGGCCCAATGAAGAAGGCCCAATGAAAGAGCCCACTCAGAGATTTGTATTTTGGCTCAAGAGTTGTGAAAGGTCAAATATGCTATAATGCTATATGGTTATGTATATTTTGTTGTAGAATAAGTTGTATACTAAACTCTTATGAGATTAATATGAGAAATTTGTTTTTTTAATAAATAAAAACCTCCTTAAAAATATATTTAAATTGTTACCTATTGTAGTGTTTGATGCGTAGTACTGAATGAAATAAAACATAATAAATCACTTTGAAATAGTGTTTGACGTGGACGTGACTCGAATAATGATCAAGTTAAATTAGACTAATTAATTAGATTTTAATCCTACCCAAAAGGGTGGAACATGAAGCCAAATGACAAAAACGTTCTCTTACCCTCTCTCATCTATAGTTCATTGCTACTCGCACCCAAACCAACACCCCAACCCCGACCACCCCATCCCACCCCCACACCCCTACCCCCATCTTTACCCTACCTGCACCCACACCCCCTACCCTATCCCCACCCATACCCTACCCCCACCCATACCCATACCCATACCCACTTCGCCACCCCCCACCCCCACCGACACTCCAACCCCCATCCCTACACCCACACCCACACCCACAACCCAACCCTAACCAACCCACTCCACCCCACCTAACCCGCACACACCACACACATACAATATTTCTTTTATAGTATAGTAAAATTATTTTAGAAACATTTTACAAATTGAAAACAACCTAATAATTTTAACGTTTTTAATGTCTTTTCCTAGTGTAACCACATGCTATGCTACAGATAAGAACTAATTTAGTCGTGCCCACTTCAGTCCAGTCCAGTCTAGTCATGTCCATGTGTCAAACGCTACCTTAAGGGTATGTTCAGTACGTAGCTTTTGAGAGCTTTTAACTTTTAGTGTTTGAGAAAACAGTTCCAAAACAAAAAATTAAAGCTTCGTTCGGCAGCAGGAGCTTTTAGCTTTTATTTTAAACAAAAAACTTCTAATTCAAAAGTTACTTCAAGTGGCTTTTGAGAACTTTTAGTCCTTCAGAGCTTATCGCTTTTGGTTTTTTTATAATTTTACACATTTAAAATGTAACAACTACTTTTACCGAACACTTATACACACATAAAAGTTACAGCTCCAGCTTCCAGTTTCCAACTAGTTTGCCAAACACACCATCATAAGTGTTATATGGATGATTTTGTATTTCAAAGTCTAATAAGCATACAAGATTTAAAATGCATGCTAAAGATCATGAAGTTCCGAGTCATTTTCAAGGCATTACATCATAAATGCTCAACGAGCGAGCAATTTACTCGGGCGACTTAGCTTCCTTAGTCTCGTGGGACCAGCAAGGGCGACGTGTGGAAAGGGTGCGAGTGTTGAACGGATAGAATGATTGAGCCTGATAATATAGTAAGTATATCACATAAAGTAACAAATGTTGGTCTACTTGCACAATTGACCTACTAAGAAAGTAACAAAGTGTCGACTTAAAAATTCCCAAGCTTCCAATGAAATGTTGGCCTACTTTCCATTGGACCTACTAAGAAAGTAACGGCTTATATTATTGACTTAGAAACTCTAATTCCAATAAAATTGTGGCGTAGTTTCACATGGGCCCTAATGTATGTGGGACTAGAGAATCAATTTCAACCAGGGTTTGATTTTGAGTATCCAGAAGTGATAGATATTATTGTGTTTATGTAAAGAAAAATCCGAGTAAACGGTATTTGATACTGTTTAATGGAAAGTATTATGACTTTCGAAGTTTATAGAAGAGGTAATAATGCATAGGCCGACCGATGACACCAAGTGCATGCATATCCGGAAAAAAATTGGTAATATGAATAAATGAGAATTTGTTATTCCAACACATACGGTAAAAAAAAATAGTGTTAATACATGCTAGAAAGACTTGGATTCATCATTAGAATAATATACGCGAGAAATTATTTAAATGCCAAAAGATGTTAGACTATATTTATTATATAAATTATGAGGGAATTAAGTCATATACAATGATAGTACCTTTTTTTATAAAAAAAAAAGTTTATAGTGCATGGTCACGGATTTCTGGCTCAAAGAGAAATTTTAGTTGGGAAAATGTTTATTTGGTTTTGCATCGTTGAATAGAAATTTTTTCTTTCTTTTTTTGAAATAGCTAATGCATACATCTATTACCATACTCTTAAATATACATATTTCGTTTCAAGCGGGACTTGAAGCTTCAATCGACATATTTCTGTCAATTTCTTATATCACTGGGCCACAAGCTGTTTAATTAATAGAACCTTATTCTAATAGAACGTAGTGTGGAACTATGAAAGACTTTGCATAATCAGTATAGCTAAACACTATAATATGCATATCAACATACCGCAAGTAGTACATATATAACGTCAGGTAGCATATAATTCAAGTAATAACTACTTTTAATTTTTAGGGGATGTACACGTAGTACTTTTAATGCGAGTAAAAGCAACTTAGGTCGAAATCCACTTGCCCACCAACGTTTCGTCACTTTTTTTTAAATCTAATGATAACTTCTTAACTACGATTACAAAAAAATTAGCACTAAATATTAACCTAATTATTTTATTGAAACAATCTACGTTATTATAGCCACTTTAACACACTCTCAACCCAATTAAGTTTGGAACAATTTTGCCTATTTTTAGACATATGATAGTAGCTTGCAAACTTGCCAAAAATAGACGGTTAATCTAGAACTACAAGTTTAAGTAATTAAAGTTAATTAGTGAATCACAATATCCATATTTACTATTTTAACCAATCCCATAACTAATAATCAGGTAAGTCTCATGAGTATGATACACGTCTACAACAGAACCCAAACTTGCAATCTGAGGCGTTGATATGATCTCAGAAGCATTTCCTATGGACAACGGACGGTCCAGATTCATCATAATCCGCCTTTGTGATATGTTGATTTTGTGGGAAAACAACCTTAGCAAGTATCGCACCTCCCACCCATGCTGAATACATGGATAAATTCTCTGGCATGTATTCTGGAGCCTGTGACAAAAATAAAATTAAAAAATACTAAAAATAAAAAAGAAAAAGAAAACAATTGGATATATGATATAGTCCTTTTCGGTACATATTATATATGTATGTTTATACGAATGTTCTATCTTTTAAATTTTTTTTAAATAAAGATTAAACAAAAAGAACATGTGAGGTGGTGTGATAGTTTATTAGGTAGGGACATGTAAAGGCATTTCTTTGTGTATTTTTTCAAACGTGATTAAAAAATAATAAAAGGTAAAGAGAACGTGTTATCAAGGTCAAAAGATTGATAATAAAATACAACATGTTAGGATCATTGCAATTAGGAGTAAATAATTTTGGGTGGTGTTTGGTATTTGGTATGCAGTAATCATAGAAGAAATGGAAGAAACTTTGATGAATTATTTTTTTATTGTTATTTTCCAAAAATAAAGATTTCATGTTATTTAATTTTTTTCGTAACCAAATTTGTCAAAAGTGATAGATAAAAACATATTTTACTAATTGAGATACATCTAGTATATATACATTTATATGTAGGGAAATCACCGATAAAGTCTCATTATTTTAGGTCAGTTTATGAAAAAGTCTCAAAATTATTATTTTTTTTTTACAAAAATGACAGAATACCGACTAACATATTCAATTCAACCCTTTCTTCCGGTTTAGCAGGTTTCCTAGATTGGAAATTTCCAGTAAGGTCTCATTATTTTTTGTCAGTTTACGGAAAAGTCTCAAAGTTCAATTTTTTTACACAAAATAATGGGACTTTTTCGTAAACTGAACCAAAATAATAGGATTTCACCGAAGATTTCCCATCTAAGAAACTTGCTAAAGCGGAAAAAAGAGTTGAATTGAATATGTTAGCCGGTATCCTGTCTTTTTTTTTGTAAAAGAAAAAATTAATTTTGGGATTTTTCATAAACCGAACCAAAATAATAAGACTTTATTGGAGATTTCCCTTTATATGTAATCTATTTTATTTGATTAAATTTTATTAGTTATAAAATAACCTTTACTAAAGAAGGACGAATGGAAGATGAGCAAAGACTAGCTTCCCTCTGAAACCTATCTTCAAAACCTACAAGAATAAGAACCGAAATTTCATCCCTCCCAAAATGTAATTCACTAAAAAAATGGTAATTTGGTAAAAAAAAAAAAAAAGGAAAAATATGATTTTTATTTTTTTTGGTTTTTTAATACCTGTCATGGAAACTGTTCCACCACAAAGAACGGTGTTCTCCAACAGCTGGCGGTGATTTTCAGATGATACGGTTGAGATAATGCGAACAAGCTGCTCAACAAGTCCATGGGCCTCTAGGCCCAATATAGATGGTTGGAATAATGCTTCTCCTACTGTAAACCTTTCTCTTTTAATTGAAATCACCTAAACATCATAAAAATAATAATAATAATAATAAATCATATTATGATCAGATAAATATTAAATCTAACAACTTAAACTAATGCTCTGAATGTGATACCAATGTAACAACTCTAAATTTACAATAAAAAAGTTGAAAAGTCAAAAGCTGACCTGGCCATCAGGCAAAGTATGTTGCTCTTCTTGACATGATTCTAGTGTGTTGTCATAAGCAATATCATCTTCAGCACAAGATGCATATTGTTCTTTTAATCTCTCAACTTCTGATGTGTCAAGTTTTATGAGTGGATTTGATTTTGCAAGCTCTTGTGCAAATAGCTTTGTTAAATCAGTTCCTCCTATTTCTAATCTTCTAGAAGCTACATGTTGAACCGCACCTTCAATTACTGGAGCAATATCTGCGAATATACACAAGAAATGATCACCAAAAGTAAAATTATCACTTCATAAAAAGATATTTTTTTAGATATAATACGAAAAGACTACTAAAGGGATGTTTCTTTCTTTTAATCATTATTTCATGTATGGATAAAGTGACTGAATGGATAAAAGTGTTGTATACATAAAGATTGTTTATTATTTGAATAGCATGAACTGTCTGAATATGAGTAAATGACCATTTTACCCTTCAGTAATGAATGATGGTAAATAACAAATGACTGTTTATTTAAGAATTGTTATAAGCATCGTTTATTTCCTACAAATAACAATACAGATGTAACTGATTAGTAACTTAAATTTAATCATGATATTAATAAAATTTAAACCGAAATAATGGTTAAGAATTGTTTTGATTGTGAATAAACTTTACTAAATATCTTGATGTAAGAAGGTTTTGCAAATATCTTGATCTAAAAAGTTATGACTTCAGTTTTCAAAATTAAAAATGGACTACTTATTATTTGTTGAAAATTATGCAAATCAAAGTTGAATGTTATATTATGAGTTATGACACGTCAACATTTTTATTAGTTGGCATGTCAACTGTTTTCTTGTTTATTAAAATATTTAACTAACTTATGTATTAAATATTATTAAAAAATACATCGTTAAAATAATATTCTTTTTGTAAGTATTTGAAACTTTAGATACATAAGTACACAGAGTTGGGAGGAAAAAAAGAAGGAAAATTTTGTGAAGGGTTAGTGTTATAAACCTTAAGCCAGATTTTTTTGGGCTTAACATTAAGTCATTCTATCCAGATCAAGTCAAAAGGAAAAAACCATATATAGCCGTCCAAATTAAGTGCTTAACCCATTAAGCACATTAAGTAAAAATAGAAACAAACCTAAATACACTTATAGATTAAAAAAAGTACCTATTTTTCCATGACCAATATCAACCGTACACCCTGAAATGCGTCCTACTGCATAAAGTGATAACACTGCTTGCTCTGAAGCATAAAACCCTGAAATGTTAAATGTTTCAAACATCAACTGCACCAATTGTTCTCTAACAGCCTGTAAAACCACCATAAATTGATTTAATTTCATAAACAAAATAAATATATATCAAAGGAGTTTAACATATGTATAAAAATCAACAAATTTTGGGTAACCTTGGGGGTTAAAAGCGGATCTGCAAATAAAATTTGTCCTTCATTACCAATTTCCCATCCTAAACCATTGTAAAGAACATGGTGAAGTAAATCTTCCATAGCATCCCAATCTTTTATAAAACCTCGTACAACTGGATCAACATTGTTGGCTTGCATTGATGGAGAATCAGGTATAGATCCGTCTTCATTCATGATTTTCATTTGAGTTGGAATAATCTAAAGACATACATCAAACAAGTTAAGTCATTTCCCTCTTGAGCATTAATTTGTAAAAAATGAAAAACATAAAATGTGTACCATGGAAGGAGCTTGATCTGGAATGGCAAAACCTGCTTTCAAAAGCTTGGAACCAGCATCAATTACAACCGCCTCCATTAGGTCTTTTTTGTTAATCTGTAGGGAAGATAAAAAGGTAAAAAGATGACAATGTTAGATAATTACAGATGTAGTTGTTTGACTCAAATTTCACTAGTTTCATCACTTTCACTTGTTTAAACTTTTGACTAGTTGTGATAGCATCTAGATGAGTGAAATCAACAAGATACAGCTGATATATGTATAACAGTTCGAATAAAATTGGAGTTACAGAACCTTAAAATCCATACTCCCAAACATTCCCTCATTTCTTTACGATAATCAGACGCATCCTGTGTAGCATCACTCTACGTAACTTATAAGTGTTTGATAAACGAAATAATCACCTCGAATTGTAGATTTCATAGAGGAAAAAAGGTTTCAATTTTTGGAATTCAAAACCTAATTTTCGTACTTCACATTTTAAAGGTACACCACAAGCACAAATCAGAACCGAACATCAATAGAAACATGATTACGAACAATTTTAACATAAAACTAAGATAACAGTACTAACAACAAAATATAGAGAAATTGGGAAGAAAGCATGTTATAGAGGATCGAAACTGGACCTGAGCAGTACAATGTACACACAGAAGTTCGACACAGAACAGAGATTGATGAAGCCGGAGATATAAAGCTACTCAGGTTGCTCCACCGTTGCAACGGCGTCGGCTGAAGGTCCCCGGAAGAGAGAACGGAGAGGACGAAAATGGCTCGGCAGTCGGCTCCAACAACAGATTCAAAACAACTTCATTCACATGAAGCTATTGGGCCTGGCTTGTTTGCACCCAAGCAGATGGGCTATGTAAATAAACCCGGCTCGATATAAATTCGGCGGTCCGTTAAAACCCGATCCGAAACAATTGGTTCTAAATTTCAAAATATTGTAAAATTGGTGGTTTGATTATTCGATCCCTCTAAACTCAAGTGGGCTGCAATAGCTTTGACATAATACTTTTCCGAAACCCTATTTGCCGAGATCAGGTTCACATAATTCTTTTTTTAGTCCGGATTTTTTGGGATCTGGTATCGTTTAGAGCAGTCCAGTCTCACAGTTTTTACATTTGCTTTTTTTTTTTTTTTTTTTTTTTTTTTTTTTGGTAACCGAGGACCCCACCCGACCCATCCTTTGGATGACCCTGATGAAGCAACCTCGGGGCCCACGCACACCTGGCAGCAGGGTGGTCCGGGTCAATCACCTACGGGGGTAGAGAGGTGGCCAGTGGCCATCCCCTGATTGAAACCTAACACTCCCTATGGGGAAAGGGAGGGAGTGGGATTAGAACTTGGAACCTCTTTATGGGGGAAGAGAAAGAGTCCTAAGCCTTATCCACTAGGCCATCAGGGTGATGGTTTACATTTGCTTTTTTCAGTTCAGAGTTGGGGTTTTCGGTTCCATTGTGGGTTTTGCGGTTCGATTTCGGTTGCTTTTAGTCTAATAACATTTTCTCTTCCATTGTTTTTTTCAGTTCATGGTATGGCTCAGTGCGTCGTCGATTGATAGGGTAAGGCAATGTCTTAATGAGTCACGGTGATAATGAAACACATCATTGACATAAGGATTGGATCTGTATTCCTGATTGGTATAAATCAAGAACATTGACGATCATGCAAATTTGTGTAAATTTAAAAGAAACTAAGTAACGTAATTAAATATGACATATTTTTGGATTTTTCTTAAATTGAAAAATAAAAGGCATAAAAAAAGAAAAAAAACATATTTTTGGATTTTTGAATTTTTATAATTTTTGTTATTTTTAATTCTCCCCCAAAATTTGTGCATAGAAGAAAAAAATGAAAATGAACAAATTTAACTAGAAAAAAATAATTTACAGAATTTACAAGAATTGATTTGTCAGTCATCGAAACGAATCATCTTTAATTTCGGAACGAAGTTACATTTTCAATCATCAACACACGGTTAGTTACAGACTTACAGTCCCCATTTGCGTGATCATGCCTTTCTCCCCTCCCGCAACAGACACATACTCTCCATCAATATTCTGAATGTTGTACAATTGAGAGATGTCTTCTGTCATGTGCCTGGAATAGCCACTATCAACATACTAGGGTCTAATGATATTCCTCCATAGCTGCTCCTGCACAAGATGCGGTATTAATTTGTTTTGGGAACCTAGTCCATTTTGAAACAGGGTTTACCATTACTATCCACACTCTTTACTCTTTCCCATGACATATCCTGTTAAACACGTTATGATTTAACTGAATGGGAGCTTCAACAGTTGTCTTTGAAATTGGTCCACCCTTTGCTTTGGGTTTAATTTTCAAGTATGAGCTTGAAGATGATCATCGAGATGAATTTGACCTCACCCTTGCAGGTTTGGTAAAAGCATCTCTCAAATCTGATGTAACGCCCCGACCCTCCAAAGCCTAAGGTTTTACAAGATAATATCACCAGGGATCGTCCCATGATCCAAGCCGAGCGTTACCCAAACCTGCAAAATCACATAAAATAAAAGGGTAAGCTATAAAGCTTAGTGAGTAATCGAATCACAGTATGGCCTAAATAGCCACACTCGTTTCACAGAATCATTTTACTACACTTGACTGTCATACGATCCCTACTCTTACTCGTACATCATACAGTGAAACTACCGTATTACCCGACGGAACTTACTTCTCTTGTACTGTCACGTACACTCTTATTATGTCTTTCTGCACTTTCTTCTACTATTCGGTAACTTATGACGTTACCGTACTGTCTGCATTTTCTTCTATTACTTGGTAACTTATAATGTTACCATACTGTCACTCATTTTCGGTATCACATACCGTGATGTATTTTACTACTATGCTACCCGCTTCTATCATACGGTAACCCATTCATTACTACCTGTCATTACTTACTAACTTACGGTATCACATATCGTGACAACTCATTCGTTCTTGCTATCTTAAAATATTCACCGGTTCCGCACCGGGTTTCTTTTCAGTACTATCGCTCCTTTCCAAATTCATCATTTGGTAACTGTCTACACGATTTCCTATGCTTGCTTTATGGGATATCCATATCCCATTTAACTTACTAGACCAATACTGGTGCAACATATGAAGCTGACACACAGTATTTACATAATATCTTTTTCTATGTCATATGTCATCCTTTCGCATGGACACTACACTAATGGTTAATCACACTGCTTAGCATCATTCCGTGATACACTGCTTCTCATGGGCCAGACTCGTCAAACGGGTCTGTAGCATACCTACTTTCCTCACAACTACTAACACATAAATCATAACTGTACTACTTTGCATTTATTCCAATAATTTATTTCTACTATAGTTTAACACGTATAAACTACTAGGGAGATACGGTAGCGATTACTCACCTGAGTTTGGTGCTTCCTCGGAGTCCTGGTACGTTTTTCGTTCTAGGCTTCCGATAGCTCCCGAGCACCTCGATGCTAGCTACCGCTGACTCCTTACTTCTCACCATCATCTCTCAACGTATACTCCTTACCAGAACACTCGTCTATATCGTATATGTGTTTGGTGTGTGTTCTACCTCAAAATGAGGCTTGTGCCTCGTATTTATAGGCCTCTGGACCTCCGTCGCGACGCGATCCAACCCTAGATCGCGACCCGATCTATGACCTAAGCTCTTATCTCATCGCGCACTCGACCGACACTGCCGACAGCCGTCGCATCGCGACCACCATGCCCGTCGCGTCGGGACGTGCCGACACTAAAAAGTGTCTCGTTTTTCCGCTTTTTGCTCCGTTTTGACTCCTAAGCTTTGATCGTTATATTTTTCTTATCTCATAATGACCTTAACATCGTTATTTGGCCACACTAAAGGTTAAAACGCTCTTACTTTTGATCTATAGTCCCATCCGGGACACGGGTGTCACATCTGATTGTGACTTGGTCCGGGACACGGGTGTCACATCTGATTGTCACGCTCTTACTTTTGATCTATAGTCCCATCTGGCAATGTGTCCTACAATACCATAGTTAAAACACGTTTGTCTCTTCAAATAAATGAGATTGTAACTTGGTCCTTGTCCAAATGAATCTTTCAAAGAATTATCACAAGCACAAGCACAAGTACATTTATTGGGACTTGGTCTTGGTCCAAAAGGAACTTCACCCTCTTTCACAAATTTTTGTGGTTTAAATTTTTCAACATTTGGATTTTTAGAATTCAAAACATCACCACCATGAATTTTTGAAGCAACGGAGGATAAAGCATTAGTTTTTGAAGAATGTTCCACAGAACTAGAATTATGTTTGTCCTCTATGTTCCCGTCTTTCACTACTACTTTATCTGCACATGAAGTAAAAGCATTAGTATTGTTCCCCTTAGCCTTCTCAGCGGGGCCGGATTGTTCAGTCTTAACAGAAGCTGAAGCAGTTGGCTGATCACTTAGAACAGGTTTCTCTATCTCTTTGGTTTCAAGGGCTGGAGTATAATTATCATTGAAAGGGGGTGGAACACTATTATACCATATACCTTCACCCTGTTTAGTTTACCACTTCAACTGTTGTTCAATCATTGATTCAACTTTTGCACTTGACACATCGGATTTCTTAAAATTAAAATCAGCAACTTTAAATTTAGCTTTTAAGGCGTCAAGTTCGGCAGTTAAGTTGGTAATTTTCTCTTTGGCAAACTGACAGTGACAACATTTTTCACTGTATTCTTGTTTATTTTTCTTTAAATCTTTGGTTTGAGCTTCTACCTTTTCTTTAAGAGGTTTTTGAACCCTTTTAAGGTTATAAACTTCATTTGTAAGGTCAAAAACTTCTCTAACTAATCTATCATTATGCTCACGATATTTATTAACTCCGTCTACACAAGTTTGAGAGCATGAAATTTCACTAACCTCTTTGATGCTTGGAGTGGTGGAGACCATTATTGACCAGTGAAATTAGAGTTGACTGAAAAATGCGAAAGTCAACGCCTTTGATCGAATGATTTGATAAGTCAAACCTTTTGGCCGAAATCAACAAAGTTGACCGAAATCTGAAGGTCAAATTTGTTTAACCGAAAAACCTGAAGGTCAGACTTTTGACCGAAAACTCTGAAAATCAAAACTGTCTGGCCGAAAACCCTGTTTGACCGAAAACTCGCCGCCGCCAAGAACGTTCAAAAACCCTAACCGAGAACTCTGTTGTGCCACCGAGAACGCCCAAAACCCTAACTGAGAACTCTGTTGTGCCGCTGAGAACTCCAAAACCCTAACCGAGAACTCTGTTGTGCCACCGAGAACTCCAAAACCCTAACTGAGAACTCTGTTGTGCCGCCGAGAACTCCAAAACCCTAACTGAGAACTCTTTCTAGCCGCCGAAAACGTTGATGTGACCGTCAAAAACACCCAAACCCTAGCCGAAAACTCCTAAATAAAGCCAAAAACACATTTTTAATCGAGATTGTGAATTCCAAATATCGAGGCAGTCGATTTTTGTCCAGAATTACGAAGAACACGAAGAACATAAACAATGCTTTTCGTCCAAAATAACCAAAAACACCAAAAACTTCAAGAATCAAGTAATTGCTTCAAAATCGATTGATACCAAACAGCCTAAAATCAAATTTCAAGGCTCCGATACCACTTGTAAGTCCTGAATTTTACTAGATCTAGCAGGTATCAATCGATAACTCGAATGGTGTGGAATCCCAATCGAGTATGAATCTGAAGCAGTTAATCAATACGAATTAAGAACGCAATAAATAAGATGATATACCAAACAGCCTAAATTATGTCCCAACATTAACCCCACAAAACTCTCGTTTCATCTAAGTTATGGGTTTGATTTGGTTTCTGTTTTTGTGTTTGGAACTGATTTGTCGTTTCTAATGTAATGTCTTGCTTAGGTATAGGATCTGGTGCTCTTTCTTTCTCTTTAACTATTTATGGTTTACGTTGCATTTTCGTATTTGAAGCTGTTTTAGCATTACATGTTTGTTGTGTTGCTTAAGTAGTATGGAATTTCACGATCATCCATTGTAATACAAGAAATCGGAGGACGATGTGTTCATGGTAGGATATATTTTGGCGGTGAAATGATTTGAAAATTTGGGAAAGTAGCACATGATGTATCTGTGGGAGGATTGAAGACGAATCTCGCACCATTGTCTGCTACTAACTGAGAAGTGGGTGAAGCTGACTTGGTTGAAATTATCGGATATATAGGCCTGGAGGGTGGTGATGGTTTGGAGTAGAGTCGGAGGTGTGATTTTGTAGTGATGCCGGTGGTGGGGGTGGTGATGGAAGGTGTGTGAGGTTGAGAGAAGATGAAAGACTGAAACAGAGAATGGTTCGATGTCTCTCAGAGAGAGAGAGAGAGAGAGAGAGAGAGAGAGAGAGAGAGAGAGAGAGAGAGAGAGTGAATGTGTGTGTGTGTGTGTGTGTGGGTGGTGGGGGTGAGGTTTTTATGATTTTTTTAAATAAAAAAACCATAAGTAAATTAAAAATAAAAAGAAAAAAGAAAACAATAGTGGCAAAACTGTCATTTTAAGTATTTCTTTTAAAACTTGGACCAAACTCACAACAAATTAAACTTTTTGGACCTGTAATGCTAGTAAAAATCATTTTGGACCAATGTTGCCAATTTTGGCAAACCACGTAAACCAAAAATGCAATTTTCTCTAGAAGAAAACAGAAGCAATTTCCTTGGGCTGTAGTAGCAATGCATTTATTTGTTTATTTTTGGGCTCAATTTAAATATATATTGGGTTAACAAAGAGTAAATTTTACTTGGTCTTAGTGTTATTCGAGTGGCCAACCTAAAACGTATTAAGCCGCACCTGATTAACCCCCAAACTCAAAAAACCGACAATATTTATAGATACAAAACTGATTAACTCAGAAAACTGAAATCAAACATACTTGATAGTTTCGCTAAGAAGTTCACATATTTATAGATAAACAAAATGGTATCTGATTTTCTACCAATTATCTATTCTTCTTATAAATTTTAATTAAAATAATATAAAATAATTCATAGTTATCTCCTCATGACAAATTTAGCATGAATATATGAAATTCAAATTTAAGATGATGATATAAGAATTTTGACCAAAACGCCTGCGTGTCCAACCCTAGACAAACGAGGCTTCGGTTGCATGAGTAGTTGAGTACCTTTTGGCATGGGGTGGCAAAAGGCTTTCATGTTAATGCCACTTCAAGTAATCATCATTTCTAAGATGACTCAAATCATTATCATGCAATTTTATATATTGTTGATTTAATTGATTTCTAACAAGTTTTAAAGCTAAAATAGTAAAATGTATGAATTTAAAAAGATTTACGAGTTAGGGAGAATTTCGCCGAAATCCTTATAAATTTTTATACTTATGTTTATATCCTTGTAAATTTCAAATTACATGTATATTATTATAAAACTCATAAACTCACATATATGCACAAATACTTATGTTAATTATAATTAATCTTGTTAAAATTAAAAAACATTCTTTAAGTTGATTTTTTATTATTAATCTTGGTTGACTTCATGTCGAATTCTGGATTTGGGACTCTCACTCTGTTCAATTGGCCGATACCTAGGGTAGCATTTTGGATTTCATATTTGCTTCGGGTCTATTGCAGCTCTAAACAGGTGAGTTCAATGTGTTTGATCAGCATCTTAGAAGTAACTATTAATTGATTGTAGATTTTGGTTGATAAATAAATGTCGACTGTGGAACGATAACAACTTCATATCAAATTTAGAATTTGAGACCCAAACTTTTTTCAATCGATTGATATTTCGGTTATATCTATATTTCTATCGATATGTTTAGGATTTTTGAGATAAGAGTAATATCATAATGTTACAAGTTAATTGATTTTTAATAATAAAAATTAATTTAAAGATATTTTAAAATTTTTAAAAAGATTAATTATCATTAAATTAAGTATTTTGGGTATACATAATACATGTGAGTAGACCTGGCAAAATCAGATACGACACGACAACCCGACACGAACCCGACACGAAATTAGCGGGTTTGGGTAAGAGGTTTCGACCCGTTTAAGTAAACGGGTCGACACGACACGACACGAAAACTTAAACGGGTTGGGTTAGGGTCAAGACTGTTAACTCGAAAATGACCCGAATAACCCGTTTAATTATATATATATATATATATATATATATATATATATATATATATATATATATATATATATATATATATATATATATATATATATATATATATATATAAGTAAATAACTGGTAACCCTAATCCTTTGTCAACTATTGTTACCCTTAAGCCGCCATCTCCTTATCGCATACATCTCCTTCCCCATCTCCGACCGGTGCATCTCCTTCTCCGATTCAAGCTTTCGACCTCCGTGAATCTGATTGAAGCTGTCGACACCCCCTCCATCTTCTCCGATCTGAAATTGATTGAAGCTGTCGACACTTCTCCGTCTTCTCCGATCTAATACCTCCGTGAAACCGATTGAAGCTTGTGAGAACCGCCAAGCTTCACTCCGACTCTTCCCGCCCAACCGCCGGCTACTCTCTTCCAACCCCACCGTTGACTACTCTGTTTGGTTTTGGTTCTCGATCCTGACCAGCATCACCCCTCCTCATTCGTCTCCTGCTTCCACAGATCATGGCTACGATTCAGACACGATCTGCTTCCACAGATCATGGCTACGATTCAGACACGATCATGGCTACGATTCAGACACGATCTCGTACGGATGATAGAAACTTGTCCGATTCAGACACGATCTCGATTCTATGAGTTCGTATGAGTTTGATTCTGTTTTTTTTTTAATATTAGTTCTCGATTCTATCTGGATTCAAGTCTGATTTTCAGGTTCATATGAGTTTGATTCCTTTTTTTTTCAGATTTTCAGAAAATGGATGCTCACATTAGCTTGTCTGGAGATGAAGCTGAAGAAGAGGTTGAAAGTGTTGTAAATAAGCCAAACATTCCATCAGATTTTCTGGATTCAAGTCTGATTTTCTGTTATTTTGGTGTTATTTACGTGAACTTTTGTATTGTATCTAGTTGTTTTATTGTTTATGTAATTTGGATGGTAAACGGGTTAAACGGGTTGGCGGGTTAAACGGGTTAAACGGGTTGGCGGGTTAAATGGGTTAAACGGGTTGGCAGGTTAAACGGGTTAGCGGGTCGTGTCGGGTTGAAACAGGTTAAACAGGTCGAGTTCGGGTTACAACTTTCAACCCGTTTATGTAAACAGGTCGTGTCCGGGTTCACCCCTCTCAACCCGTTTAGTGTGTTGACCCGACACGAACCCGACACGACCCGACCCATTTGCCACCTCTACATGTGAGTTTATTTAGCTTTTGTAAGGATATACATGCAATGTGAAGTTTTACAATGATATATATACGTAATATGAAAGTTTATATGGATATAAACAAAATCTCCCTGAACAGGTACTTATTTCACTCAAAAGAATATAGATTTGATTGTATTAAACAATTTATATCGACCATATTACATAAACAATAATAAAAATGGCCTATTGGTTATTTTTAGTAAATTGCACGTAAAAATATTTTCTGAGCGAGTTAATTTTTTTAAACTAATATACATCACAAATCAATGTTTAAATCACATATTATAACTCGATTACATATAATATGA
Source organism: Cichorium intybus (assembly GCA_023525715.1). Classification (NCBI taxonomy): domain Eukaryota; kingdom Viridiplantae; phylum Streptophyta; class Magnoliopsida; order Asterales; family Asteraceae; genus Cichorium; species Cichorium intybus. The sequence goes on along the minus strand of CM042014.1, from coordinate 118,982,849 downwards.
AGTATATACCAATGTTATGCAATTTGTCCTCATATATCTATATCTATATTTATATCTATATCTATATCTATATATCTATATCTATATCTATATCTATATCTATATCTATATAACTCTTATAATAGGGGCCATTCATGAATGTGGATCAAGATAACTCAAATACTTGCACCATATTGATTTGAAACCCCAAGACTTTTCAACTTATACTATTTAATGTCTTTGATGTTTTGGCTATATAAGAACATCATTTTCCATGCTTGGTTACTATTAAGAACATCATTTCTCATGCTTGGTTTCTCTTGATTCTTTTTCCTCTTGCCAATTTATTTTTGTAGAATGCATGGAAGTTTAGTAGAAGGTTGTAGTCATCTTATTTGTAAAACAAAAAGTTCAATGATGATCTTCTTTGGGTATATCAAAGATTTGAATGTTTTAACTTTTCCAATGGTTTTAAACATGTTGATGCGCCTCTACGAATGTCCCACGGCCAGTTTTGAGGAATTTTCGTTGATGAAATAATCTTATTTTCCATGGTTAGTTAGTATCATTTGTTTTTCTTATGTTTCCAAATATATATCTATATAATAAGTAATCATTTTTAATGATGTGTAAGAGGAAAGGTTATCATGATATAAGTAAATGGGATACGATCTTCAATTCTATCAAACATTTAAAGGACACAATTATACGTTTGGTGTAAACTACGGTGATGTTTTGTATTAAAAGTTAATTGATATTGTGTTTTTATAAATACACGATAAACTAAGAAATTTTCTTCATATTGTTTTGTATCAATACATGATAGAACACTCTAAATTTTTGACCCGCTAAATGAATTAACCGCACATTGTTGAAATGATTTTAGGCAAGATTTGCGATTGACATTTAAGTATTTCACATATTATTGTAAAAGAATCAACGATTTGAAAATTTGTGGTTCTATTCCATTTTCAAGTTACTTTTTAGTTTAAAGTCAATAATTGGTTTGGAGTTTTTTTTTTTTGGTTTTATTGTCATACTAAATACTAAAAGGATTATGTAATTTTCTACTAAAATCATCCAAATGTTAATATATTTGAGGAGAAAAATTTTATGATGAAAAAAGTTAAACAAATCTAAATATTGGACCATCTAAGAAGATTAAATGGAACTAAATGTAAGAGAAAATTAGTTAATTATTCTTAACATTCAATGTGTTTGTCCCACTTTGTTAATTTCTCACTCGAATTTGAATTTTAGAATAACAAGTAATCATTTTTAATAAACAATAACGAAGTAAATATATTTACTATTTTTATTGAATTTTGTTTTTTTGCACGATTTATATAATAATATATTTTAATGATGTCAAATTTAAAAGACTTAAATAAATTGTTCAAACGCAACTATATGTATGGTTTTTTTTTTCAATCGCATTTGTTATAATTTTAGAAAGTTAGAATGTGTACATCTTTATTAAATTTATTTTGTAATGCTAACCTATAAAATAATTCGTTTAAAAAAGAAAGAGCGTCACAATTTAGATATTTCAATTAAAAAAAATTACTTAAATATAAAATTATTGCATAGAATTTGGAGAGTTATAGTATTTAAATTAAACTTTAATGCAATTAACTAATTTTTATTACATTGAAGCTTTTCATGTCAATCATATTTAATGATTCTAATCAATATGAATTATGTGTCATAACTAAAAAGACTTTTGGGTTGTAGTTGTTTAATGTTATATAACTATCACTAGGAATTTTAAGAGCTGGAATATTAATAGAAATTTTTAATACAATTAATCAATTTTTATTACATTATATTAATGTAGTTTAAGGTATATATATATGCTGAGATGGCGTATGCTAAGATAAGTGATACTGAACATAAATCATGGTAATTTATTTTAAATAAATATTAGTTTTTAACTGTTTAAAAAAGATGATAAAACATAATTTTAATTTTATTGTATATGTAATTTTTAGAATTAAATATACGTAAAAACATGTTTTTAGTATGTTTCTTAAATCAATATACACATTATCATTAGTTTGTAATCATAAATATTATAACAAATTTAAATATTATCTTATTAATTAATGTATTTTATTTTAGTTAAACATTAGTATTTAGTTGTTTAACTGTTGACAATAAAAATATGTTAGTTCATTACTAATAAGTCTAAAAAACTTCCATGGTATAGATTCCAACTATAGTATGATTTCTTTTTTTATTTTAACTATTTTCCCGAAATTTCTTATTTTTATTTATTATGATATTAATTAACTATTTATTTCTTTATTTTTTTATTTTTTAGAACAAATATCTTGATATAAGATAATTCATTAGTGATATATCAACTTTTTGTTTTTTATATACAATTGTTAATACATAGTACATAAAAATGACTTAGATATTTTTTAACAAAACATATGTATTATTATTTTAACTACATAATTTTGTTTCTGCGCAACGAGCAGGGATTCGCCTAGTGTATTATAAGTCGAGTTGGATATGAATAACACAAAAGTAAGTGTTTAAAATTGTTCATATTAACGTATTTTAAAATTTTATTTTTGAATAAGTATATAATAATCAATTTATCGTAAACAAAAGAGTTAGTGATAAAAACTTCCAATTTCATAAGAATTTCAGATATTTATGGTTATCTCCATGTACAATAATCAGTTACATAGGCGGCGTAGAATTTATAAATTGATATAAATATTTATACCAGCATATTATAAATATTGTGATTTCAAATACCCTGTTTTCATTATATTTTAGGGTTAACGTTGAAATTAAACATTAAATTATTGTATTTATGTTTATTTAGTTATTATATTCTAGTAAGATATAAAAAGTAACTGGATTTATTTTTTAATCAATTTGGTCACTATCATCGGTGGCTATAGATTTTCACGTTTTTTTAGTTATCTAAGGTGATTATTTTTTCTATATAACTTCTTTTATATGTTTTTTTTTATAATTTGTTTTTATAAATTTTAGTTTGATTTTATATGTTTTTCGAAATTTGTTTTCACAATTTTATTTTTATTTTGTTTTTACATGTATTTTCACAAATACGTTTTTATAACGCTATTTTTATTTGGTTTTTATATGTTTTTTTACAATTCATTTTTACAACTTCAGTTTTACATCTTTTTCACAATTTTTTTTATAATTTTATTTTTTACTTAATTTTTATATGTTTTTTTCACAATCTAGTTTTCACAAGTTTATTTTTTTTCTTTGTTCTTACATGATTTTTTCACAATTCTTTTTTGTAACTTGATGGCTCAAGTTGAAGGTGTGGCAACGAACTGTGAAAGATTATGTAAAAACAAGTAAAATATAAAAATGTTAAAAGAATTGTGAAAAACATATAACAACAAAGTAAAAGAAATATGTAAAAATGAATTTCAAAAAAAGATGTTAAAAAGAAGTAAAAAAGTAAAGTTGTGAAACCGAGTTGTAAAAAAACAAAGTAAAAAAGAACTTGTTAAACCCTTTATAAAAAACACATAAAAACAAAGTGGAAAACATAGAATTTTAAAACAAATTATAGAAAAATATATAAGCGACCTTATATGATCAAGAAAAATTCAATGACTTTAGTTACTCAAAAAAAATTCAATCACTTTAAATATGCCATCAAACATAAAACTCTTTTATTATAAAGACAAAATTAATTTAAAAATGAAATTCAATGACTCTTTAAAATAACCGAACAAATATAAGAGAAAATAAAAATTTGAATCTAATTGTTTTCTAAAAAATAACAAAAAATAAAATTAAGAATTACCAAAAAGCCATGAAAATCATAGTTGGACCGGATTGTGCTACAATTTTCATGTTTTGGGCTGTAATTTTGCAATTTTATGAAGATATGAATATTACATAAGAGATATCGATAACCAAAATCATAGTCAGATTAGTGGTTAAAATACATGCCTTGTTACATGGAGGGAGGTCATGAAAAATGGCAAAATTTCATACATATCCTTGTAAAACTACGATATTACTTCAATATCCTTGCAAAAATTATAACTACATAGATATCCTTATAAAACTAGAGTATTCACGTCTATATCCAATTTTGTATTTTAACTTAAATTAATTACAATTTATATTACAGAAACTTCATAAAATACAAAATACATTATTAATTGACTAAATTACCCTTCCCCAATTAAATATTAGAATGAAATCAATTTAATTACGTTTAATAATGAAAACCATGTGCGTGAACTAAAAGGTTTTCTACAATCTATGAACTAATAATCCTAAGTTCACATGGAACCTAGAAAAAGATCTATGTTTTTCTATAATTGAACACATAACAAAAACCTAAAGGCCAACAATTTATTTCTAAAGAATTAAATAAGAAAAACCAACCTTTGATTTTCTTCTTGAAGCCAGCAGCACAAATGTCCTGCCTCAAATGAGATCACACCCAATGCAAGAGGAGAAGCACATAATTCCAGAGAGACAGAGTAGCAAAATGGCATAGAGATTAGGGTTACTAGGAGGCTCTATTTATAGCCTCCAGGTGGTGACAGTCAAAACCCTAGAGGAGCCCAACTTTTGACAAGCCTTTTATCAAATGGACCAAGCCTCTAAAACCCTAATTAGGGTTTCGAAATTATGGAGGCTCCCTCCACAATTTCGCCAATCACCTGGATTCCACTGGCCAGTCATTATTCAACTACTGAATAATTACAAAACCAGTCCATGCACTTTTAATTAATTAAATTAATCATTAAATTAATTCCAATTAATTCTATATTAATTTCTAATTAATTAATATAGTTTCTAATTAATATATTATCACTTTAATATATTAATAAACTATTTATTTTATTTCTATTGATTTATTAAACATTTAATAAATCAACCTCTCTCTCTACTGAACTCTATACCAAACCTCTAGCTTTGAGGGCAACCCAAATGGACTTTGCTTCTATTAATAAGATAAATACAAATTATAATTCATGGCTTAGACACCTAATCCAACAGTCTCCCACTTGGATAAGTCTTTGACTTTAATTGTCTATTTATCTTCAGATTAATCAACAAATCTCAACTTCCTAGAAACTGCTTCCGAACTTTGACCTAGTCAGTTCTGTCCATAGATAAGTGATCAGATGATCCTCCGTCCAACAAGATATTTTCAGACTCAAGACATGGATTAAGATCAATCTTGGTCCGATACTCTGTTTCTCGATTTCTGATTCTGCTTATGACTTTAAGACTACCAATGGAACACATCAATTTAGTCCCGGTTGGCCAACACTTTCAGTCAACTTCAAAATCATCGAGAGGCCTACAGATATCTGTTTCCCATCAGGGTCGAGGGACGAATAAGTTTCAACTCATATGCTTATATCTTTTACAAGACAAAATCACTCACAACAATACATTTTATGACATCGAGTTACATACGCGTTTTCGTATTATCAATGAACAACCGCCTTGCAAATTATAACTCATATGTCTCTACTTTAAGATCATAAGATATTATCGTCTCAACATTGCTTGTGATATAATCCATGAAGCAATCTATTGAGTGTGGGTTTATCCAATACTCAAATCTCTATTTCTAAGTACTCATGAACGTTGTAGCAATCCCATTGCAATGTCTAACTCCTTAGACAATCTACAAACCAATTCATGATAGTCTTCGTTCATACTTACTCCCTAAAAGTATGAGCGACTGTGGACATTTGAATAATCAAATTACTCATGAAGTAAACATGCAAAATGAAACACAATGATAAACAATTGACAAAAGCAGTAAACTCTTTGACTTTTTCATGGAAACAAAGATTCCAGCTGCGAGAAGCTTGTTTCAATTCGTAGATTGATTTCTCAAGCTTATACACCTTATTAGGATGCTTTGTGTCTACAAAACCCTCTGGCTGATTCATGTAAACATCCTCAGTCAACTTCCCGTTAAGGAAAGCGGTTTTGACATCCATCTGGCAAATTTCATAGTCATGAAACGCAGCTATGTCAAGCATAATCCTAACAGACTTAATCTTGGCTACTGGTGAGAAGGTCTCATCATAATCAACCCCCGGGGTTTGAGTGAATCCCTTCGCAACCAGCCGAGCTTTAAAGGTGTGTACCTTTCTGTCCATGTCGGTCTTCTTCTTGAAGATCCACTTGCACGCGACTGTCTTTCACATTGTCAACCAAGTTCCAAACTTGATTCTCATACATGAACTTGATCTTGCTGTCCGTTGCCTCTTTCCACTTGGCAGACTCGGGGCCCGCCACTGCTTCCTGGTAGTTAGCTGGCTCATCCAAATTTGTTAATGTCCTATCACTGACAAACGTGTCACCATCTGTAGTTATATGGAAACCATAAAACTTGGGTGGCATGCTAACTCTACCGGAGCGCCTAAGAGGTAATGAAATGTTTGTCGGACCAACACGAACCTCTTCCTCTTGTTGGTTGCTAGTTTCTTCTAAGGCTCCATCATCGGATGACTCCTGAATTTCTTCAAGGTTAATGGTACTCCCACTATCCTCTTTGGATATGAGCTCTCTCTCGAAAGACTCCTCGTTTCGCTACAAAGACCACGTCCTCGCTTAGTCTGTAGAACAAGTATCCAAAATACTGTTTTGGGTATCCGATGAATATGTACCTCTCACTTCTTTCTGCAAGTTTGTCTTGAGTCTCTCGTCTCACGAAAGCCTCACAACCCCAGACCTTGATATGTGCTAACGAGGGAACTTTCCCTGTCCACATCTCATCAGGTGTTTTGGCAACCTTCTTAGTTGGGACAAGATTGAGGATATGGGCGGCAGTCTCTAAGGCATACCCCCATAAATGGATTGGAAGCGAAGCTCGACTCATCATGGAACGAAGCATGCCCAACAGGGTTCAGTTTCGCCTCACAGCAACACCGTTCAACTGTGGTGTTCTAGGAGGTGACAACTGTGAAACTATCCCACTTTCCTATAGATAGTTAAGGAACTCGATACTAAGATACTCACTGCCTCTGTCGGATCTAAGCATCTTTATCTTCTTGCCCAATTGATTCTCTCTTTATTTTTGAATTCTTTGAACTTTTCAAAGGTATCTGACTTGTGCTTGATTAAGTAGATATACCCATATCTACTATAATCGTCAGTAAAGGTCACATAGAACCGCGTGCAATCCTTTTGTGGTTGATTTGAAGGGACCACACACATCTGTGTGTATGATGTCCAACAGACCTTTACCTCTTTCAAAAGACCCTTTGAAAGGTGATTTTGTCATCTTGCTAAACAAACAAGATTCGCATACATCATCCGACTTTAGGTCGAATGATTCCAACACTCCATCCTTTTGGAGTTGGGCGATGCGTTTCTTATTGATGTGCCCAAGACGACAGTGCCACAAGCACGCCTTTTCTACACTACTAGAAGAATCAATATTTAACACATTATTTCATAAATTTTCAATACACATTACAATTTCATACACACCATCACAAGGCAAAGATTCAAAAGTAAATACATTATTTTTAAAAACAGAAATCGAACTATTCAATTTATCAAAAGAGTAATAATAGCCTTGTCTGAACAATGGATGATATGAATTATGTTTTTAGCCATATTTGGCGAATAGCAACAATTTTGTAAATCTAAACCAACACTATTACTAAGCACTAATCTATAGACACCGATCTTGGTAATAGGTGACGTTCGCCTATTGCCCATGATCAGGTTCAATCTATCGTGCTCCACCTCCCTACTTTCTTTTAGGCCCTGCAAATCAAAACAAATGTGAAAACCACATCCGGTGTCAAGGACCCAAGAACAGGAAGATGATGAGTTTTTAGATATAGTGTAAGTACCTGCTTGTAATTGTTGGATTAGGTGTCTAAGCCATGACTAATAATTAGTATTTATCTAATTAATAGTAGCATAGTCCATTTGGATTGACCTCATAGTTGGAGGATTGGCAGAAAGTCCGGTAGAGAGAAAGGTTGATTTATTATGTGATTAATAAATCAATATAAATTAAATAAATAGTTTATTAATATATTTAAGTGATAATATATTAATTAGAAACTATAATAACTAATTAGAAATTTTTCTGGAATTAATTTGGCAGTTAAATTGATTAATTAAAGGTGCAGGGACTAAAACTGTAATTATTCGATAGTTGAGTAAGTGGCAGTGTGAGTGACCATGTGGTGGCCGAATATATATATATATATATATATATATATATATATATATATATATATATATATATATATATATATATATATATATATATATATATAGATATATATATTTTCGATATATATATATATATATATATATATATATATATATATATATATATATATATATATATATATATATATATATATATATATTACAGATAAATGTGGTTTGAATGATTAAAATAATAGTTTATCTTAATTCGAATTCAAAAAGGTTTATCTGTAACAATTATCTGATCACCACATGGAGGCTATAAATAGGGAGGCTTCCCTAAACCCTAGACCACGTTTTTGACTCTCTCTCTCTTCCTAGAAATTTCGGCCAAGAGCTCCTACTGGGTGTGACTGCATTTGAGGCAAGAGACTTCTGTTGCTTTGCTTCCAAAATTCGCTTAAAGGTTGGTTTTTCTTGATCTTTCTTTTAGTTAATCTTTTTCTGGCCTTCTAGGAATTGTTATATGTTTAATTAGAAGGAAAACTTAGATCTTTATAGGTTGCATGTAAACTTAGGATTTTTAGTTCATAGTTGCAGAAAACCTTTCAGTGGTATCAGAGCAATTGGTTGTTTTTCTTGTTAAATTGCTATAATTGTGTTCCTAGTAATTAGGGTTTATTGTTCCTAAACCCTAATTTGTGCAAATCGACAACTAGGGTTAGGGTTTTGAAAACCCTAGCCCCTCCCCTTTGATTTGGCGATTTTTTGTGATTAGGTTAGAAGGTATTCTATTTTTTGGTAACTTTAAATTGTTTAAAAGATAAACCTTAAAACCTTTTATCCTAAAAATCGAAAATTAAGGGATTAGGATAGGTTTTAATTAATTTGATTAATTTGATAAAAACCTATCTACATTTGAATTAATTTAATTAATTGGTAATTAAAAGATAATTCAAGGATTTAATTTAATTTAAAATTTAATTGCTTTAAATTGGCGAAAATTAAATAGATAAATTCTAAAATATTTTAAAAGGTTTAAAATATCAAATTTAATTAATTTAATTAATTGGTTAATTAAAAGATAATTAAAATCGATTTTAAGGTTTAATTTAATTTGATATTTAATAGTTTAAATTGGCAATAAATTAAAAGATAAACCAGAAACAATTTTTTAAATGGTTTAAAAAATTACATCTTATATATATTATAATTAGGAAGTTATTATTATATGTATAAGATTAAAATGGTTAGTCAAATCATTAGTAGGCCTCATTCACAAAACTGGTCTATAAAGTGGGTATAAGGAGACTGCCTATAAAACGGCGGTCTAATGGGTGAACACTCTCACCCACCGCTCGCCTGATCAGTGGAGAGTCGTTAGCCAAACGGGTTTGATAGGACCGCCTAATCTCATTAAAAGTATAATGATATTATTCAAAGTACTAGAACATTTTAAAATAAAATCCCAATCTAGCTACTATAGGAAAAAATGTGAATTGGTGCTAACCCTTGAAATTACACATTGCACTTTATGAAACATTGGTGGAGCGTGTGTGGTTTACCGGCACGCCAATTGGGGTTCATAAAGAGTTGCAATGGGTTTCTCGGGTGTTGTCATTATTGATGGAGCGTGTGTGGTTTACCGGCACATTAATTTGAGATGACAACTGACCCCGAGAGTACCAAGCTAATTTGCATAGTTATTCACACCCGGTTTGTGATCCTCGGTATCCCAGTCACAAACAGTGGGGCACATCCGAGATTAAAACATGCTATTGAACAGTTCAATAAATCTCAAAGAATCTAGGAATTCCATTTTAATAAGATTATCTTTCCGCGGTGGAATTGGCTAAATCGTCATTCGCCTACCTTATAAAATTTACAATATTGATTATGGCATCCCTCTTCGAGATTGTAAATTGTTATTGTAGGATCCTAGCCTTATAATTATTTTTGGGTTATTATAAGGATCATTATTAATATCTAATTAAAATTATCTTCTTTTATAGATGTCTTCTGCTGAACAAACCGCCCCCCAATCAAACTCCAATGTTACCTCTATCTTGTCATTATGCTCCAAAGTTACGTTGGACGGTACCAACTATAATGACTGGATTCGTAACATCAAGATGGCTCTAAGGTTTGAACATAAAGAGTATGTTCTGGAAACCGAGCTAGTCGAAATTGACCCTGATAATGCTACTCCCGAAGAAATCGCTCAATACTCAAAACATTCTGATGATGCAACCAAAGTGGCTTGCATCATGATAGCTACAATGAACCCAGAGTTGCAAAGAATATATGAAGACTACTGGCCCTATGAAATGCACAAAGAGCTGGCGGAAAAGTTCCGCAAGCAGGAGCGCATAGAGAGGCGCGAGGTAGTCAAAGCTTTCACCAATGCGAAGCCAAAGGATGGAGAGTCTATCTGTAATCACGTGCAGAGGATGCAAGGATACGTGGAAAGGCTTAGGAAGCTTGAGATGCCAGTTCACGATGATTTAGCTGTAGACATAGTGCTAAATTCTCTGCCTAGTTCATATGACCAGTTCACGCTGGCGTATCATCTGAACAATTCTCAGGCCACGTTGGCCGAACTGCATCGCATGCTCCGCACCGCTGAGGACGGAATGAAGGGTAAGAGTGTACCCGCAGCTAATGAAGTCGTCCTGGCCATTACTGGTGGAAGGGGAAAGAAGAGAAAGGGCCCTCATAAACAAAATTGGAGGGAAAAAGTCCATGTTGGGTCTTCCAGCAGTGGGACAAAACCCAAGACTTATGGCATTCCTCACAATGCCAATCCCAAGGAGGCAGAGTGCTTCTATTGCAAAGCTCGGGGATATTGGAAGAGAAGCTGCCCCACATATCTGCAAGATTTGAAGGATGGCAAAGTCAAGCCGTCTTTAGCAGGTATTTACACTATCTTTAAAAACTCACCATCTTCCAGTTCTTGGGTCCTAGATACAGGATGTGGTTTTCATATTTGTTCTGATTTACAGGGCCTAAGGGAAAGCAGGGAGGTGGAGCACGGTAGACTCAACTTGATCATGGGGAATAGGAGATCGTCGCCTGTGACCAAGATCGGGACTTATAGTTTAGTGCTCAGTAGTGGTGTTTGTTTAAAACTTTTAAATTGTTGCTATTCGCCAGAAATGGCAAGGAATATTATTTCATTTCATGCATTGTTTAAACAAGGTTTACAGTTTTCGTTTGATAATAGTAATGGTTCTATTTCTGTTTTTCAAAATGGCAATTCTGTATTTACTACTTTACCTTGTGATGGTGTGTATGAAACTGTGCAATGTGTAGACAATTTAGGTCATAGTGTAAACTTTATTGATTCTTCTAGTGGTGTAGAAAAGGTGTGCTTGTGGCACTGTCGTCTTGGGCACATTAACAAGAAACGCATCGCCCAACTCCAAAAGGATGGAGTGTTGGAATCATTCGACCTCAAATCGGATGATGTATGCGAATCTTGTCTTTTGGGCAAGATGACAAAATCACATTTCAAGGGTTCCTTTGAAAGAGGTGAAGGTCTTTTGGACATCATACACACAGATGTGTGTGGTCCCTTCAGATCTACCACAAAAGATGGCACACGGTTCTACGTGACCTTCACTAACGATTTTAGTAGATACGGGTATATCTACTTAATCAAACATAAGTCAGACACCTTTGAAAAGTTCAAAGAGTTCAAAAATGAAGTTGAGAATCAATTGGGTAGGAAGATAAAGATGCTCAGGTCCGACAGAGGCGGAGAGTATCTTAGTATCGAGTTCCTAGACAATCTGAAGGAATGTAGAATAGTTTCACAGTTATCGCCTCCTCGGACACCACAGTTGAACGGTGTTGTCGCGAGACGTAACCGAACCTTGTTAGACATGGTTCGTTCCATGATGAGTCGAGCTTCACTTCCCATTCACTTCTGGGGGTATGCCTTAGAGACTGCCGCCCACATCCTCAATCTTGTCCCTACTAAGAAGGTTGCTAAGACACCTCATGAGATGTGGACGGGGAAAGTTCCCTCGTTAGCACATATCAAAGTCTGGGGTTGTGAGGATTTCGTTAGACGAGAGACTCACGATAAACTCGCAGAGAGAAGCGAGAAATGTTTTTTCATTGGATATCTCAAACAGTCCTTTGGATACGTGTTCTACAGACCAAGCGAGGACGTGGTCTTTGTAGCGAGACGGGGATTCTTTCGAGAGAGAGAACTCATATTCAAAGAGGACAGTGGGAGTACCATTGACCTTGAAGAAATTCAAGAGTTACCCGACAATGCAACCTTAGGAGAAACTAGCAACGAACAAGAGGAAGAGGTTCCTGTTGGTCCAACTGACATATCCTTACCTCTTAGACGCTCTAGTAGAGTTAACATGCCATCCGAGTTTTATGGATTCCATATAACTACGGATAGAGATACGTTTGTCAGTGATAGGACGCTGATAAATTTGGATGAACCTGCTAACTACCGGGAAGCGGTGGCGGGCCCTGAGTCTGCCAAATGGAAAGAAGCAATGGACAGCGAGATCAAGTCCATGTATGACAATCAAGTTTGGAACTTGGTTGACAATGTACCGGGTCGAAAGACAGTCGGGTGCAAGTGGATCTTCAAAAAGAAGACCGACATGGACGGAAAGGTACACACTTTCAAAGCAAGACTGGTTGCGAAGGGCTTTACTCAAACCCCAGGGATTGACTATGATGAGACCTTCTCACCAGTGGCTAAGATAAAGTCAATTAGGATTATGCTGGCCATAGCTGCATTTCATGATTATGAAATTTGGCAGATAGACGTCAAAACGGCTTTCCTTAATGGGAAGTTGACTGAGGATGTATACATGAATCAGCCAGAGGGTTTTGTTGATGCAAAGTATCCTGGAAAAGTGTGTAAGCTTGAGAAATCCATCTATGGATTAAAACAAGCTTCTCGCAGCTGGAATCTTTGTTTCCACGAGAAAGTCAAAGAATTTGGTTTCTTTAGGAGCGAGGATGAGTCTTGCGTATATGTCAAAGCTAGTGGGAGTATAGTCACTTTCCTGGTGCTGTATGTAGATGGCATACTGCTCATGGGAAACGACGTTCCGACCTTGCAAGATGTCAAGTCTTGGCTCGGGAAGTGTTTCGCCATGAAAGACCTAGGAGAGACAGCCTATATTCTCGGGATAAGAATATTGAGAGATAGGAAGAAAAGACTAATTGGACTTAGTCAAAGTACATTTTTGGACAAGGTACTAAAAAGATTTAGTATGGAAAATTCCAAGAAGGGAGAGCTACCAATGCAAAGTAATGCTAAGCTGAGTAAGACTCAGAGTCCAAGTACAGACGAGGAAATTGCGGACATGAGTCGGGTACCTTACGCTTCGGCTGTGCGGTCGATCATGTACGCCATGACGTGTACTCATCCCGACATGGCCTTTGCCTTGAGCATGGTCAGTCGATACCAGTAAAACCCTGGTAGGGCACATTGGACAGCGGTCAAAAACATACTCAAGTATCTGCGCAAGACAAAGAACTTTGTCTTAGTCCTTGGTGCCAGTGATACCTTGAGAGTTGATGGGTATACTGATGCCAGCTTTCAGACAGATAGAGACAATGGTCGGTTTCAGTCTGGCTGGGTATTCCTATTGAATGGAGGAGCGGTGACTTGGAAAAGTTCCAAGCAAGAGACGGTGGCTGATTCAATGTGTGAATCAGAGTACATCGCAGCGAGTGAAGCGGCAAAGGAAGCGGCTTGGATGAAGAACTTCATCGGTGACCTTGGAGTAGTCCCGAGTATTCAGGAGCCCATAGAACTGTTCTGTGATAATGAAGGAGCGGTTGCTTTGACAAAGGAACCGAGAGATCATGGAAAGTCCAGACACATCGACAGAAAGTACCACTATGTAAGACATAGGGTAGAAGAAGGTCACCTCATAGTGAAGAGGGTATCATCAGAAGATAATCCTGCAGATCCCTTGACAAAGGCTCTGAGTAGGGTTAAGCACTATCAGCATGCACGGCGCATAGGATTAACAGATGATATTAGTTTTTGTAATTAGATAGGTTTTGAAACTTGTAGCAATATAAATGTAATTAACTTTGGTGAATTAATAATATAGTTTTGTTGATGAGTATTTGATGCTACCATTTGTTGATTGTTTATTATTGTGTTTCAATTTTGCATGTTTACTTCCTGAGTAATTTAATTATTATTCGAATATCCACAGTCGCTCATACTTTTAGGAAGTAAGTATGAATGAAGACCGTCATGAATAGTTTTGTAGATTGTCTAATGAGTTAGACATAGCAATAAGATTGCTACAATATTCATGAGTACTTAGAAATTAGGGATTTGAGTATTGGATAAACCCACGCTCAACAGATTGCTTCATGGATTTCATCATAAGCAATGTTGAGACGATAATATCTTTTGATCTTTAAGTAGAGACATATGAGTTATGTTTTACCAAGCGGTTGTTCATTGACAATGCGAAAACGCATCGGTAACACGATGTTATAAAACGTGTTGTTGTGAATGATTTGACTAGTAAAAGACATAAGTATATGAGTCAAAACTTATTCGTCCCTTGACCCTGTCGGGAAAACAGATATCTGTAGGCCTCTCGATAATTTTGAAGTTGACTAAAGGGTTGGCCAACCAGGACTAAATTGACATGGTCAATTGGTAGTCTTAAAGTCATATGTAAATTAGAAATCGGGAAACAGAGAATCAGACAAGGATTGATCTTAATCCATGTCCTGAGTCTGAAAAATATCTTGTTGGACGGAGGATCATCTGATCACTTATCTTTGGACAGAACTGACTAGGTCAGAGTTCGGCATCGGTTTCTGGGAAGCTACAGTTGCTAAATTAATTAGAGGGTAAATTGGTAATTTTAGTCATAGACTTATCCAAGTGGGAGACTGTTGGATTAGGTGTCTAAGCCATGACTAATAATTAGTATTTATCTAATTAATAGTAGCATAGTCCATTTGGGTTGCCCTCATAGTTGGAGGATTGGCAGAAAGTCCGGTAGAGAGAAAGGTTGATTTATTATGTGACTAATAAATCAATATAAATTAAATAAATAGTTTATTAATATATTTAAGTGATAATATATTAATTAGAAACTATAATAATTAATTAGAAATTTTTCTGGAATTAATTGGAATTAATTTGGCAGTTAAATTGATTAATTAAAGGTGCAGGGACTAAAACTGTAATTATTCGATAGTTGAGTAAGTGGCAGTGTGAGTGACCATGTGGTGGCCGAATATATATATATATATTTATATATATATATATATATATATATATATATATATATATATATATATATATATATATATATATATATATATATATATATATATATATATATATATATATATATATATATATATATATATTACAGATAAATGTGGTTTGAATGATTAAAATAATAGTTTATCTTAATTCGAATTCAAAAATGTTTATCTGTAACAATTATCTGATCACCACATGGAGGCTATAAATAGGGAGGCTTCCCTAAACCCTAGACCACGTTTTTGTCTCTCTCTCTCTCTCCCTAGAAATTTCGGCCAAGAGCTCCTACTGGGTGTGACTGCATTTAAGGCAAGAGACTTCTGTTGCTTTGCTTCCAAGATTCGCTTAAAGGTTGGTTTTTCTTGATCTTTCTTTTAGTTAATCTTTTTCTGGCCTTCTAGGAATTGTTATATGTTTAATTAGAAGGAAAACTTAGATCTTTATAGGTTGCATGTGAACTTAGGATTTTTAGTTCATAGTTGCAGAAAACCTTTCAGTAATGACTTCACTTTGCCATCCTTAATGTCTTGCAAGTACTTTGGGCAAATTCTTTTCCAGTGACCCTTCTCATTGCAATAAAAACAATTGGTATCTTTGGGATTCGTGACATGAAGAATGCCGTAAGACTTGGCTCTCAGTCCATTGCTGGATGACCTGACTTGAACCTTTTCCCTCCAATTCTGTTTGGGAGGGCCCTTCCTTTTCTTTCCTTTGCCATGGCCAATTGCCAAGACAAGCTGGTTCACTGAGGGTACACTTTTACCCTTCAGCCCGTTTTCAGCAGTTTGAAGCATGCCATGCAACTCAGCCAAAGAGGTCTGAGTGTTGTTCAAATGATACGCCAGTGTGAACTGGTCATAAGAACTCGGTAAGGAGTTAAGCACTATGTCAACGGCCAACTCCTCATCGACAGGCATACCCAGCTTCCTTAGCCTATCCACGTAACCTTGCATCCTTTGCACATGAGTACAGACGGACTCTTCGTCCTTAGGCTTGCCGTTCGTGAAAGAGTTAACCAGTTCGCACTTCTCGACACGCTCTCGCTTGCAGAACTTTTCCGCAAGGTCCTTGTGCATCTCAAAAGGCCAGTAGTCCTCGTAGATTCTTTGCAATTCGGGTTTCATGGTAGCGATCATGATGCAGGCCACTTTGGTCACATCATCATAGTGTTTTTGGTACGAGGCAACATCCTCGGGAGTAACTATGTCGGGTTCAACTTCTATGAGCTCGGTTTCAAGAACATTCTATTTGTTCTCAAACCTCGGAGCCATCTTTATGTTTCTGATCCAATCATTGTAGTTAGTGCCATCTAATTTCACTCTGGAACACAATGACAGGATTGAAGTGACGTTACTAGAGTTTGAGTGTGGAACGGATTGGTCAGCGGAAGACATCTATAAAAGAAGGTAGTTTTAATTAGATATATGTAATCCTTAATATTAACCCAATATAATAATAAGGCTAGGATGCAACTATAACAATTCACAATATAGAAGAGGGATGCCGTAATCTAATTGTAAATTTTATAAAGGTAGGCGAATGACGATTCAGCCAATTCCACCGCAGAATATAATCATATTATAATAGAATTCCTAGTTCTTTTGAGATTTATTGAACTGTTCAATAGCATGTTTAATCTCGGATATGCTCCATTGTTTGTGACTGGGATGCCGAGGATCACAAACTGGATGTGAATAATCATGCAAATTAGCTTGGTACTCTCAAAGTCAATTACCATCTCTAATTGACGTGCCGGTAAACTGAAGGGTTTTTAAACAATCAATGAACAAATAAAATCCTAAGTTCACATGCAACCCTAATAAGATTTATGTTTTCTTCTATGAAGATATAAACTAAAACCTTAGGCAAACATTTATTTCTAAAGATAAAATAAGAATTAACCAACCTTTTGATCTTTTGATCTTGAAGCAAGCAGCAAAGAAATCCTGTCTCAAATGCAAGTCACACCCAAAGCAATGGAGAAAAGAGTCCAGCAGAGTATCCTCAGGTCAAAATGGCGCAGGAAATAAGGGTGCCAGAGGGTTCCTTTTATAGCCTCCTAGGGTTACAGCTGAAACCCTAGGGAGCCTCCAAAGTGGGCAAGCCTGTTGACCACTTGGACCAGATCCCCAAACCCTAATTAGGGTTTTCGCCAACCCTAGAGGAGCCTCCAGGGTGGTGCCACTTTTTGGCCCCTGGACTTCTCTTTGCCACTTATTCAACTTTTGAATAAGTACAAACCAGTCCCTGCACTTTTAATTAATTAATTTAATCACTAAATTAAATCCAATTAATTCTAGATTAAATCTTAATTAATTATTATAGTTTCTAATTAATATATTAACACTTAAATATATTAATAAACTATTTATTTAATTCTATTGATTTATTAAACAATTAATAATTCAACCTTTCACTCTACTAAACTCTACACTAAGCCTCCAGCTATGAGGGCAACCCAAATGGACTTTTTCTTCAATTAACAAGATAAATACAATTATAAGTCATGGCTTACACACCTAATCCAACAGTCTCCCACTTGGATAAGTCTATGACTTTAATTGTCCATTTACCTTCCGATTAATACCAGTTTCCCAGAAACTGTTCCTGAACTCTGACCCAGTCAGTTCTGTCCGAAGATAAGTGATCAGATGATCCTCCATCCAACAAGATATTTTTCAGACTCAAGACATGGATTAATATCAATCTTGGTCTGATGCTCTGTTTCTCGATTTACGATTTTGCTTATGACTTTAAGACTGCTAATTGAACACATCAATTCAGTCCCGGTTGGCCAACACTTTTAGTCAACATCAAAATCATAGAGAGGCCTATAGATATCTGTTTCCCATCGGTTCAAGGGACGGATAAGTTTCGACTTATATGTCCATACCTTTTACCAGTCAGAATACTCGCAACAATGCGTTTTATAACACCGAGTTATCGGCGTGTTTTCGCATTATCAATGAGCAACCGACTTGCAAATTACAGATCATATCTCTCCACTTAAAGATCAACGGATATTATCGTCTTAACATTGTGATGTAATCCATGAAGCAATCTGTTATGCGCGGGGTTATCCAATACTCAAATCTCTATTTTCTAAGTACTCATGAACGTTGTAGCAGTCTTACTGTAATGTCTAACCCCTTAGACAATCTACAACTGATTCATGACAGTCTTCGTTCATTCTTACTCCCTAAGAGTATGATTGACTGTGGAAATTTAAATAATCTAATTATTTAGGAAGTTAAACATGCAAATATAGAAACACAATAATAAAGAATTGACAAAGGCAGTAACAATACTCATTTATAAATCTCCATTATAAAATCTATCTAATTACTAAAACTAATATCATCCTTCTGTCCAATGCTCCGAGCATGCTGATTGTGCTTGATTCTGCTGAGTGCCTTAGTCAAAGGATCAGCAGGATTGTCTTCTGATGATACTCTCTTAACCAGTAAGTGACATTCTTCTACTTGATGTCGAATATAGTGGTACTTTCTTTCGATATGCCTGGACTTTCCATGGTCTCGTGGTTCCTTTGTCAAAGCGACCGCTCCTTCGTTATCGCAGAAAAGTTCCACCGGCTCCTGAATGCTCGGGACAACTCCAAGGTCCCCGATGAAGTTCTTCAGCCAAGCTGCTTCTTTAGACGCTTCACTCGCTGCAATGTACTCTGATTCGCACGTTGAATCAGCTACCGTTTCTTGCTTGGAACTTTTCCAAGTGACCGCTCCATCGTTCAACAGAAATACCCAACCCGACTGGGACCGACCACTGTCCCTATCTGTCTGGAAGCTGGCATCTGTATATCCACTCACTTTCAAGTCATCACTGCCACCAAGGACTAATACCATATTCTTTGTCCTTCGCAGATACTTGAGTATGTTCTTGACCGCTATCCAGTGTGCCTTTCCAGGATTACACTGGTAACGACTAACCATGCTTAATGCAAAGGATACGTCGGGGCAAGTACATGTCATAGCATACATGATCGACCCTACTGCCGAAGCATAAGGCACTCGACTCATCTCAACTATTTCCTCATCGGTACTTGGACTTTGAGTCTTACTCAATTTAGCATTACTCTGGATTGGTAGCTCTCCCTTTTTGGAATTTTTCATGTTAAACCTTTTTAACACCTTTTCCCAATATGTACACTGGCTCAGACCTATTAATTTTCACTTTCTATCTCTCAGTATTCTTATCCCGATAATATAAGCAGCTTCTCCAAGGTCTCTCATGGCGAAACACTTCCCGAGTCAAGACTTGACATCTTCCAAAGTTGGAATATCGTTTCCCATGAGCAGTATGTCATCAACATACAGCACCAGGAAAGTGACTATACTCCCACTAGCCTTGACATATACACAGGACTCATCTTCACTCCTAGAGAAGCCAAACTCTTTGACTTTCTCATGGAAGCAAAGATTCCAACTGCGAGATGCTTGCTTCAACCCGTAGATTGATCTTTTAAGCTTACATACTTTATCAGGGTGCTTAGTGTCTACAAAACCCTCTGGCTGACTCATGTAAACATCTTCAGGTAGTCTCCCGTTAAGGAAAGCGGTTTTGACATCCATCTGCCAGATTTCATAATCATGAAACGAAGCTATGGCAAGCATTATCCTGATTGACTTAATCTTGGCTACTGGTGAGAAGGTTTCATCATAGTCAACCCCTGGGGTTTGAGTGAATCCCTTCGCAACCAGCCGATCTTTATAAGTATGTACTTTGCCATCCATGTCGGTCTTCTTCTTGAAGATCCACTTGCACCCGACTGTCTTTCGACCCGGCACATTGTCAACCAAGTTCCAAACTTGATTGTCATACATGGACTCAATCTCGCTGTCCATTGCCTCCTTCCACTTGGCAGACTCGGGGCCTGCCACCGCTTCATGGTAGTTAGCTGGCTCATCCAGATTAGTCAATGTACGATCAGTGACCAACGTGTCACCGTCTGAAGTAATATGGAAACCATAAAACTCGGGCGGCATGCTAACTCTACCCGAACGTCTAAGAGGTAATGAGATGTCGGTTGGTCCAACAGGAACTTCTTCCTTATGTTGGTTGCTAGTTTCTCATAAGGTTGGCTCATCGAGCGTCTTCTGAATTTCTTCGAGATCGATCGTACTCCCACTGTCCTCTTTGGAAATGAGTTCTCTCTCTCGAAAGAACCCCCGTCTTGCTACAAAGACCACGTCCTCGCTCGGTCTATAGAACAAGTATCCAAATGACTGTTTCGGGTATCCGATGAAGAAACATCTCTCACTTCTTTC
This sequence comes from Cichorium intybus, assembly GCA_023525715.1. NCBI lineage: Eukaryota > Viridiplantae > Streptophyta > Magnoliopsida > Asterales > Asteraceae > Cichorium > Cichorium intybus. The sequence goes on along the minus strand of CM042014.1, from coordinate 118,962,128 downwards.
CGCGAGCTTGTCATGAGTCTCTCGTCTTACGAAAGCCTCACAGCCCCAGACTTTCATGTGTGCCAACGAGGGGACTTTCCCCGTCCACATCTCGTGCGGTGTTTTCGGAACCTTCTTGGTTGGGAAAAGGTTGAGGATATGGGCGGCAGTCTCTAAGGCATACCCCCAGAAATGGATTGGAAGCGAAGCTCGACTCATCATGGAACGAATCATGTCCAACAAGGTCCGGTTTCGCCTTTCAGCAACACCGTTCAACTGAGGTGTTCTTGGAGGCGAAAACTGTGAAACAATTCCACATTCATTAAGATAATCGAGAAACTCGATACTAAGATACTCACCACCTCTGTCGGACCTAAGCATCTTTATCTTTCTGTCCAATTGATTTTCTGCTTCATTCTTGAACTCTTTGAACTTTTCAAAGGTATCTGACTTATTCTTGATTAAGTAGATATATCCATATCTACTAAAATCGTCAGTAAATGTCACATAGAAACACGTGCCATCTTTTGTGGTTGTTCTGAAGGGACCACATGAAGGGTTTCTATGCAATCAATGAACACAAAATACCTAAGGTTCACATGCAACCCTAATATTGATCTATGTTTTCTTCTATGAAGATTAGAACTAAGAACCTAAAGGAAACAATTCAATTCTAAAGAACAATTAGAAAACCAACCTTTGATCTTATGATCCTTTTCAAGCAGCAGCAAAAGTATCCTGCCTCAAATGCAAGTCACACCCAAGGGATGGAAGAATCAGTCCAACAGAGTAAATCCAGAGAGAAGATGGCGTAAAGAATGAGATGCCAGGGGGTTCCTTTTATAGCCTCCTAGGGTTACACCTGAAACCCTAAGAAGCCTCCAACTGGACAAGGCTTTTGACCACTTGGACCAGGCTTACCAAAACCCTAATTAGGGTTTCACCAAACCCTGGAGAAGCCTGCAGGTTGGCGCCACTTTTGGTCCCTGGTTTTATCTGGCCAGTTATTCAACTATTGAATAAATGCCAAACCAGTCCCTGCACCTTTTAATTAATTAGTTTAATCTCCAATTAATTCTAGATTAAATCTCAATTAATTAATATAGTTTCTAATTAATATATTAACATTAAAATATATTAATAAACCATATACTTAATTTCTATTGATTTATTATACAATTAATAAATCAACTATTCTATCTACTGAACTATATATCTATCCTCCACCAATGAGGACAACCCAAATGGACTTTGCTTTTAATCATAAGATAAATACAATTACAAGTCATGGCTTAGACACCTAATCCAACAGTGTCCCACTTGGATAAGTCTATGACTTTAATTATATGAACTCTGACCCAGTCAGTTCTGTCCAAAGATAAGTGATCTGATGATCCTCTGTCCAACAGGATATTTTCAGACTCAAGACATGGACTAACATCAATCTTGGTTTGACACTCTGTTTCTCGATTTCTGATTTGCATATGACTTTAGAGACTACTAATTGAACACATCAATTAAGTCCCGGTTGGCCAACACTTTCAGTCAACTTCAAAATCATCGAGAGGCCTACAAATATCTGTTTTCCATCGGGTCATGGGACGGATAAGTTTCGACTCATATATCCATAACTTTTATGGGTCCAAATACATACAACAATGCATTTTATAGCTCCGAGATACTGGCGCGGTTTCGTATTGTCAATGAGTACTTGTCTCGCAAATAACATATCATATCTCTCCACTTAAAGATCACCGGATATTATCGTCTTAACATTGCTCGTGATATAATCCATGAAGCAATCTGTTAAGCGCGGGTTTATCCAATATTCAAATCTCTATTTCTAAGTACTCATGAACGTTGCAGCAGTCTCACTGCAATGTCTAACTCTTTAGACAGTCTGCAACCATTTCATGACAGTCTTAGTTCATACTTACTTCCTAACAGTATGACCGACTGTGGAGTTTTAAATAATCTAATTATTAAGGAAGTTAAACATGCAAATATAGAAACACAGAAATAAACAATTGACAAAGGCAGTAACAATACTCATTTATAAATCTCTATTATAAAATCACCGAGTCAATTACATTTATACTGTTACAAGTTTCTAATCTATCTAATTACTAAAACTAACATCATCCTTCAATCCAATGCTCCGAGCATGCTGATTGTGCTTGATCCTATTCAGAGCCTTCGTTAAAGGATTTGCAGGATTGTCCTCGGATGATACTCGCTTAACCAGTAAGTGCCCTTCTTCTATTTGATGTCGAATGTGGTGGTACTTTCTTTCGATATGCCTGGACTTTCCATGGTCTCGCGGTTCCTTTGCCAAGGCGACCGCTCCTTCATTATCGTAGAAAAGTTCCACCGGCTCTTGAATGTTCGGGACAACTCCAAGATCCCCGATGAAATTCTTTAGCCAAGCCGCCTCCTTAGACGCTTCACTCGCTGCGATGTACTCTGATTCGCACGTTGAATCAGCCACCGTTTCCTGCTTGGAACTTTTTCAAGTGACCGCTCCACCGTTCAAAAGAAATACCCAGCCCGACTGGGACCGTCCACTGTCCCTATCTGTCTGGAAACTAGCATCTGTATATCCACTCACTTTTAACTCATCACTGCCACCAAGGACTAATACCATATTCTTTGTCCTTCGCAGATACTTGAGTATGTTCTTGACCGCAATCCAATGTGCTTTTCCAGGGTTACCCTGGTACCGAGTAACCATGCTTAGTGCATAGGATACGTCGGGACGAGTACATGTCATAGCGTACATGATCGACCCTACTGCCGAAGCATAAGGTACCTGACTCATTTCAGCCATTTCCTTCTCGGTACTCGGACTTTGAGTCTTACTCAATTTAACACCACTTAGGATTGGTAACTCTCCCTTTTTGGAACTTTCCATGTGAAACCTCTTTAATACCTTTTCCAAATATGTACACTGGCTAAGGCCTATCAATTTTCTCTTTCTATCTCTAAGTATTCTTATCCCGAGAATATAAGCAGCTTCCCCTAGGTCTTTCATGGCGAAACACTTCCCGAGCTAAGCCTTAACATTCTGCAAGGTCGGAATGTCGTTTCCCATGAGCAGTATGTCATCAACATACAGCACCAGGAAAGTGACTATACTCCCACTAGCCTTGACATATACACAGGACTCATCTTCACTCCTAAAGAAGCCAAACTCTTTGACTTTCTCATGGAAGCAAAGATTCCAACTGTGAGATGCTTGCTTCAACCCGTAGATTGATCTTTTAAGCTTACATACTTTATCAAGGTGCTTAGTGTCTACAAAACCCTCTGGATGACTCATGTAAACATCTTCAGGTAGTCTCCCGTTAAGGAAAGCGGTTTTGACATCCATCTGCCAGATTTCATAATCATGAAACGCAGCTATGGCAAGCATTATCCTGATTGACTTAATCTTGGCTACTGGTGAGAAGGTTTCATCATAGTCAACCCACTGGGGTTTGAGTGAATCCCTTCGCAACTAGCCGAGCTTTATAAGTATGCACTTTTCCATCCATATCGGTCTTCTTTTTGAAGATCCACTTGCATCCGACTGTCTTTCGACCCGGTACATTGTCAACCAAGTTCCAAACTTGATTTTCATACATGGACTTTATCTCGCTGTCCATTGCCTTTTTCCATTTTGCAGACTCGGGGCCTGCCACTGCTTCACGGTAGCTAGCTGGCTCATCCAAATTAGTCAATGTATGATCACTGACTAACGTGTCTCCGTCCGAGGTAATATGGAAACCATAGAACTCGGGCGGCATGCTAACTCTTCCTGAACGCCTTAGGGGCAACGAAATGTCGGTGGGTCCAACAGGAACTTCTTCCTCATGTTGGTTGCTAGTTTCTTCTAAGGTTGTTTCATCAGGCGTCTCCTGAATTTCTTCGAGATCGATCGTACTCCCACTTGTTAGTTCTATATGCCCAAGGATGATCATAAAATGATATTACTAATAATACATGATCCTATAGGGTCACACCAACAACAAGTTTGACACCAATTGATCATTTAGAACGTTAAATTTGATTTAACATCAAATGATACTAAACTTGCAATTTAATCTTGTAGGTTATTATTATTTGAGGTAAATAATAATAACTACAAAATTAAAGGTTGATTAGTAATTCATATGTGATGAATTAATTAAGTAACAATTAAATTGTTTAAATTGTTAAACGATTTAATTGATTTATAAGTAAGCCTTTTATTTAATTTAATTAGTAAATTAAATAAAAAATATATATATTGTTATATATATATATATATATATGTATATATATATATATAATTATACAATTAAGATTGTATATTTAGATGGTTTATTTATATATTTGATTATGGGTTAAATGTTATTCCATTAAAGAAATAAGAAGATGTATTATTTATAAGCTTATAATTATCTAAGTTTTATAAATAATAACAACCCACTAGCACTTCATTAGTCATCATATAACTAGCCATATTTGAATAAAAAGAATGCATTAAGAACTTAAAAGAAAAAGAAGATGCCTTGTGTCTTCTAGCTTTTGATTATAGAAATCAAATGGATCTTTCTTTTAAGCTAGTTGCATGTGCTTTTCTTTTCTCTTGGTGGGTTATATTGTGAACGATTTTGAGGGCATGTGTAATTTGATTCCTAGCTATCAAAATCATCCAAAACAAACCCAAGAACAAAGGTTATAATCTTGAACTTAAACTATGTTTGTTCTTCATCTTATCTCTACATGCATGTAGCATGATCCTCTTGGAATGAAACTTGTGTTCATGATTTTATGCTTCCGTTGCAACTTCAAGTTTTTGAAACTAATTACATGAACCATGATTTCCAACAATTGGTATCAGAACCATGGCTATATTGCATGTTTAGATAATAAGTTTATTTGGATAAACTTGGTTTTTGGAAGCCATGAATGTTCATCTTCTTAAATGAAAGTTTCATGCATGGCTTCTTTGGCAACATGCAATTATATTATCTATGATTTTATGTAACCAACTATATCTTATGTATGCATGCTTTTGGTTACATAAATTGTTGCCTTAGAAAAACAAAGTGTTGATTTTCTTATGATTTTATGTGATAAAATGGTGCATAAACAAGCCAAGGACCATATGATGCATGTTTTGTGTTTGTGTTCGATATGGTTGTAATCTATTGATTTATTCAAATGGTTTGTAATAATAATTAGTTATTTCCTTCTTAATATTCATTTTGTAAATATTAGAATAGTTGTATTTTATTTATTTCACAAAATGTAACAAGAGAAGGAAGTAAAAGACCAAGAGAAGATTGCACCCAACAGCAGCACTTTCTGAAGAGCTGCTGTCCAGATTTCAAAATTGTTTTGGAAGTGTTTTATAAATTCATATCTTGGTCATTTGGTGATATACTTGTTGGTAACTTTAATATCTAGAATATACATTAAGTTTCAACAAGTATTAGCATCAATATAGCCAAGAATGAATTGAAAAATGCAACAAAAACAACAAAAATTCCTTCCTGCTGCCCCTGATTTCGAAATTTTTGAGGGCTCCATAGAAAAATCACATGTCACTCAATGGTGTCAAGAAATGGTGGTTCAAGTGTCATTTGGTGATATAAGAAGCTTGGCAAAATTGTAGCCAAATCGGAGATCATTTGGTTGAGTTTTTGTCACTCTTTTGTCCCTAGGTTTGGACTTGATATTTCATGTGTGGCTCACATGAAATATCAAACTAGTTGGCTTGTGTTTATGCACCCATGCATGATTGTGATGTTTGAATGTTTTATTATGTTATGTTGTGGATGAAAATAAGATTTTGCATGCTAGACAACCTAGATAATTAAACATAATCATCAAGGAGTTTGTATTTTCAAAAGTTGACAATTAAAACATAAGATGTGAAAAATGGGTTTTATTAAAATGGGTTTTGTTTAAAACCTATTAAGTCAAGTTTTGAAAATGATTGAAACAAGAAATAAAATGGAGATTTTATAAACTCTTACAAACTCCAACCCTAAGTAATAATGGTAATTATTTAGGATTATAAATTGGTTCTAATGTATGTGATCAAACTCAAACTTAATATTGGATATTAATCTTGACCACAAACAAAGAATCAATAAAATGGAGATTTTATGATTTAGGAACCAATTAACAAAATAAGATTTAATGGTACCATGTTCATTGGATGCATGCAATCTACATGATACCATATGTTTTTCAAAATTAGAATTGTAAAACATTCAAATCCCTTATGAAATACGAATCTATGCCGTCCTTCTTAAAGACACTCATGTATCACTTGTATTTCCTTGTGGGATAAAGGATACCTAACCACTTGGAGTCTTCTTGTGATACAAGAAGTAGTTTTGCAATATTGATGGGATAAAGGACACCTAACCATCAATAGTTGACAAAACTACACGTCCGTTTAAGTAGGATGATTCATTTGGAAATCTCTTGTGATAAAGGTCACCTAAGCATTAGAAATCCAAGGCATAGATGGGATCAAACATGCCAAACTTATAAATGTTATAATGGGATCCCATAAATCTAGAAATTATATTTGGATATAATTGGTAAACCGTTACCTACCTTGTTGATTCGAATAGGTGGGATAAAGGATACCTAACCACTTATTCGTGATGCAACTTGGATTCTAGACCTTAATTAATTAAAGTTTATGAAACAAGAAAGGGTATTAATTATTAAGGACTTAATATCATAATTTACTAAATAGAACCTTGTTAAAATTTTTGTAGATGGCACCAAACAACACACACTCGGCTCCTAACAAAACCTCACTACGGTCTCTCCTTGAAGGAGAAAAACTTAAGCATACCAACTTCTTGGATTGGTACCGTAGTGTGAGAATTGTTCTCAAACAAGAAAAGAAAGAATATGTTCTCAATGAACCACTTACAGAATAGCCCCCTGCCACTCCTAAGCCCGCACACGATGCATGGCTTAAAAAGATGGATGATTCCATCGATGCATCATGCCTCATGTTGGCAACCATGATTCCCGACCTTCAGAAGGATTTGGAGAATCATTCAGCCTATGACATGATTAATCAACTAAAGGAAATGTTCCAACAACTTGCAAGAACGGAAAGGTTCGAAACTGTTCGGGCTTTCCATGCTTGCAAGATGGAGGAAGGGCAGTCGGTAAGCTCTTATGTGCTCAAAATGAAGAGTCACATTGATCATTTGGCACGTCTTGGAGTTGTGATGCCCGAAGAGCTAGCAACGGATATGATCCTTAACTCCTTGACAAAGTCCTTTGATCCTTTCGTCATGAATTATAACATGAATGGTTTGAACAAGACTATCCCGGAATTACATGGGATGCTAATTACCGGGGAAAAGAGTCTGCCTAAGAAAACCACTCAAGTTCTCATGATCAAGGAAGGTGGAACAAAGAGAACTAGACCAGAACACCCCACCAACTCCAAGGGCAAAGGGAAAGCAAAAGCTTTCAAAGGTATGGGCAAGAAAGTTATCCAACCTTCCCATCCGCCCAAGAAGAAGGCAAAGGTTGCCAAAGATGAAACATGCTTTGAATGTGGCAAAGCTGGGCATTGGAAGAGAAATTGCCCTACCTATCTTGCGGAGTTGAAGAAGAAGAAGGCCGGTGAAGGCACTTCAGGTATCTATGTGATAGACCTAGAACTTTATAATTTATCTCCTAACACATGGGTATTTGATACTAGTTGTGGAACTCACATATGTAATATGTTGCAGGGGTTCAAAAGGAGTAGGCGACTGAAGGCAAATGAGGTAGTACTTCGGGTTGGAAACAATGCAAGAGTTGCGGTGGATTCAATTGGAAGTTTTAATTTATTACTACCTAATGGCTTGTGTGTGACATTGTTGAATGTTTACTATGTTCCTAGCTTGACTAGGAATATTATTTCGGTTGCTAAATTAAGACAATGTGGATTTGATCTTTCCTTTTATAATGATGATATTTGTGTTTACAAAAATAATGTATTCTATTTTGAGGCTAGGCCTTTAAATGGAATTTATGAAGTAAACCTTGATGAAAAGACTAACAATAGCTCTTTATACCACACTTTCACCAAGAAACCCAAATTTGATTTGAGTCAAACCTATCTATGGCATTGTCGCCTTGGGCATATAAACAAGAATCGCATATCCCAACTTCAAAAGAGTGGACTTTTGAAGGCAAATGAGAATGACTCATTTGATATATGTGAATCTTGTTTACATGGCAAGATGACTAAAGCTCCTTTCTCCGGAACCAATGAGAGAGCAAAGGACTTGTTAGGAATCATACATACGGATGTATGTGGTCCTTTCAAGCCAATGACTAGATATGGTGAAAGATATTTCATCACCTTCACTGACGACTTTAGTCGTTTTGGATATGTTTATTTGATTAAACATAAACATGAGGCATTTGAAATGTTCAAAACGTTTCAAAGTGAAGTGGAAAATCAACTCAACAAAACAATTAAAGTTCTTCGTTCTGATAGAGGAGGTGAGTACTTAAGTACAAACTTTATGGATCATTGTAAGACTTGTGGAATTGTTTCACAACTTACTCCACCTGGAACACCACAACATAATGGTGTGTCTGAGAGGCGGAACCGAACACTATTGGATATGGTTCGATCCATGATGAGTAGAAGTACTCTACCTTTATCATTTTGGGGTTATGCTTTACAAACAGCTGCTCGTCTCCTAAATATGGCACCTACTAAAAAGGTAGATAAAACACCTTATGAGATATGGCATGGAAGGGTTCCATCTTTATCCTATCTCAAGGTATGGGGTTGTGAAGCTTATGTTAGACAAGAAGCTTCAAACAAATTAGAACCCCGTTCAACTAAATGTATCTTTGTAGGGTATCCGAAAGATTGTCTTGGATACTATTTCTACAATCCCATCGAGAATAAGATATTTATTTCTCGAAAAGCTGAATTCCTTGAAAATAAGTTTCTGACGGAAGAGGCTAGTGGGAGGTTTGTGGAACTTGAGGAACTTCAGGAACCACAACCTGATACACAAGAAGTTGAATCTAGCATTCAACAAGAAATTGTTGAACCTGAACAAACGGTTGATCAGGAACAAATTGTAACACAAGGTGTTCGCAAATCTGGTAGGGTTCGAATTGAACCAGAAAGGTATGGTTACCTTTTGATGGAAGAGGAATGTTATACGATAGATTCTGATGAACCCGTCAACTATCAGAGTGCAATATCAGATCCTGAATCTGATAAATGGCTTGAGGCCATGAACACTGAGATGCAATCCATGCACGATAATCAAGTTTGGAACTTGGTTAATCTTCCCACCAATTGTAAGACTGTTGGGAACAAATGGGTTTTCAAGAAGAAAATCGACGTGGATGGAAATGTTCACACTTTTAAGGCTAGACTTGTCGCTAAAGGATACTCACAAACTCATGGTATTGACTATGATGAGACCTTTTCTCCAGTGGCAATGATCAAGTCGATTAGGATACTTTTTGCCATAGCCGCATACTATGATTATGAGATATGGCAAATGGATGTCAAGACCGCTTTCCTTAATGGATACTTATTGGAAGATGTCTATATGGAACAACCTGAAGGTTTTGTCGATCCCAAGCATTCAAACAAAGTGTGCAAGCTTAAAAGATCTATCTATGGATTAAAGCAAGCGTCTCGAACATGGAACATCCGTTTTGATGAAAAGATTACGAGTTTTGGATTCATCAAAAATGAGGATGACTCCTGTGTTTACAAGAAAGCTAGTGGGAGCATTGTCATAATCCTAGTATTGTATGTAGATGACATACTTTTATTTGGAAATGACATCCCAACCTTAAAAGGTGTCAAAGCGTTCCTTGAGAGTTGTTTCTCAATGAAGGATCTAGGGGAAGCTGCTTATGTATTAGGCATAAAGATCTATAGAGATAGATCTAAGAGACTTATTGGTCTTAGCCAAAGTGTATATATTGATAAAATCTTGAAAAGGTTCAAGATGCAAGACTCCAAAAGAGGATTCTTGCCAATGCCTCATGGCACCATCCTAAGCAAGTCTCAGTGCCCAAACTCTAGGACTGAACTTGAAAGGATGAAACATGTCCCATATGCTTCGGCAATTGGGTCCATCATGTATGCCATGTTATGCATTAGGCCCGACGTCTCATGTGCCTTAAGTATGACTAGTAGGTATCAACAGAACCCAGGTGAAGCCCACTGGACTGCTGTAAAGAACATTCTTAAGTACTTGAGAAGAACTAAAGATATGTTCTTAGTTTACGGCGGTTTGGAAGAAAGCTTAAAGGTAAAGAGTTACACTGACGCAAGCTTCCAAACAGATAGGGATGATTCGAAATCTCAATCTGGGTATGTCTTTATTTTAAATGGAGGAGCCGTGTCTTGGAAGAGTTCCAAACAAGAAGTGATTGCACAATCCACTACAGAATCAGAATATGTTGCTGCTTCAGAAGCTGCTCAAGAAGCTGTCTGGATGAGAAAGTTCATAGAAGATCTAGGGGTTGTCCCTTCCATTCGGGACCCTATAGAAATCTTCTGTGACAATCTAGGTGCTATAGCTCAAGCAAAGGAACCTAGATTGCATCAAAAAACCAAACACATTCACCGAAGGTATAACTACATTAGACATGAAGTTAAGAATGGTGAAATAAGTATTCACAAGGTTCATACAGATCAAAATTTGGCAGACCCATTCACCAAACCTTTACCCCAAACTAAGCATGAAAGTCATGCTAAGGGTATAGGGCTCCGTTTTTTTAATGAATGGATTTGATTTATGTTTAATGTTTTATGAATATGAACTTATGTAAAAGACAAGAATTATGTAATATATGTGACGTGATGTTTCATTCATAATTATTGTGTTTTATTAGCATGTTTAATCCTTGAATAATTTAGTTATTCTAAACGTCCATAGTCGATCATAGTTGTGGGAGCAATTATGAAGTAAGACTAATATGAATTGGATTGGTTGACTTTTATAAGTAAAAGTAGCAAAAGGTTGCAACCAAATTCATAGGTACTTGTTAGTGAACAAGTATTGGACTTGACCCGTTTCAAGATCACTCCATGGATCATCATCATAAGTGATTTTTGAATAAAGGTATTATCATTGTATCCTTTGACCTGAGATACATATTTGGGACTCAAATGTAGAGTGTACTATGCTTTGATATGGTTTACTGTTGTTCTTGAAATACAGACAACCATAAAGGCCATACTCATGCATAGTACTAACTATATGAGGGGCGTATGTAGTCAAGACGGGATTTGTTCCTCTTATGTGTTGAGAGTTAGACATCTAAGGCGCCTGTTTGAAAGTTGAACATAAAATGAGAATGATTAAGATCCATGTCTCATGTTCAACATGATGTCTGTGACAAAGGGATAATTGATAGATAACCTTATACATCAATTAGAGCCTCGTGTTTTCTGAAGAATTGAATGTTGTTGAATGGCACAATGTCATGTGTTATTGGGGGCAGTGAAATGTTGCTAGACGTTTACCACTGTCGATATCATTCTATGATGCAACCTTGTGCAAGTGGGAGATTGTTAGTTCTATATGCCCAAGGATGATCATAAAATGATATTACTAATAATACATGATCCTATAGGGTCACACCAACAACAAGTTTGACACCAATTGATCATTTAGAACATTAAATTTGATTTAACATCAAATGATACTAAACTTGCAATTTAATCTTGTAGGTTATTATTATTTGAGGTAAATAATAATAACTACAAAATTAAAGGTTGATTAGTAATTCATATATGATGAATTAATTAAGTAACAATTAAATTGTTTAAATTGTTAAACGATTTAATTGATTTATAAGTAAGCCTTTTATTTAATTTAATTAGTAAATTAAATAAAATATATATATATATATTGTTATATATATATATATATATATATATATATATATATATATATATATATATATGTATATATATATAATTATACAATTAAGATTGTATATTTAGATGGTTTATTTATATATTTGATTATGGGTTAAATGTTATTCCATTAAAGAAATAAGAAGATGTATTATTTATAAGCTTATAATTATCTAAGTTTTATAAATAATAACAACCCACTAGCACTTCATTAGTCATCATATAACTAGCCATATTTGAATAAAAAGAATGCATTAAGAACTTAAAAGAAAAAGAAGATGCCTTGTGTCTTCTAGCTTTTGATTATAGAAATCAAATGGATCTTTCTTTTAAGCTAGTTGCATGTGCTTTTCTTTTCTCTTGGTGGGTTATATTGTGAACGATTTTGAGGGCATGTGTACATTATTTCTTGCTTCAAAAATCAGCCAAAGAAACTCTCTAAAAGCTCTCTTGATAGTTAGCAAAAATTGGTTTTTGGTTTCACAAGAAAAGGAGTTCTAACTTGCAAGTTGTGGAACTAGCATTCAAGGGTGTTCAAGCTTGTGGTGGATCAACTATAGAGGGATTCTAATTTGATTCCTAGCTATCAAAATCATCCAAAACAAACCCAAGAACAAAGGTTATAATCTTGAACTTAAACTATGTTTGTTCTTCATCTTATCTCTACATGCATGTATTTGGATATGAGTTCTCTCTCTCTCTCGAAAGAACCTCCGTCTTGCTACAAAGACCACGTCCTCGCTCGGTCTGTAGAACAAGTATCCAAAAGACTGTTTCGGGTATCCGATGAAGTAACACCTCTCACTTCTTTCTGCGAGCTTATCTGAAGTATCTCGTCTCACGAATGCTTCACAGCCCCAGACTTTGATATGTGCCAACGAGGGAACTTTCCCCGTCCACATCTCGTGTGGTGTTTTTGCAACCTTCTTGGTTGGGACAAGATTTAGGATATGGGTGGCAGTCTCTAAGGCATATCCCAGAAATGGATTGGAAGTGAGGCTCGACTCATCATGGAACGAACCATGTCCAACAAGGTTCGGTTTCGCCTTTCAGCAACACCATTTAGCTGAGGTGTTCTTGGAGGCGACAACTGTGAAACAATTCCACATTCCTTGAGGTAATCGAGAAACTCGATACTAAGATACTCACCGCCTCTGTCGGATCTAAGCATCTTTATCTTTCTGCCCAATTGATTTTCCGCTTCATTCTTAAACTCTTTGAACTTTTCAAATGTATCCGACTTATTCTTGATTAAGTAGACATATCCATATCTACTAAAATCGTCGGTAAAGGTCACATAGAACCGCGTGCCATCTTTAGTAGTTGTTCTGAAGGGACCACACACATCTGTGTGTATGATATCTAACAGACCTTTACCTCTTTCAAAGGAACCTTTGAATGGTGATTTTGTCATCTTGCCAAGTAAGCAAGATTCGCATACATCATCCAACCCGAGGTCGAATGATTCCAACACTCCATCCTTTTGGAGTTGGGCGATGCGTTTCTTGTTTATATGGCCAAGGCGACAATGCCACAGACATGCCTTTTCTACACCGCTTGAAGCATCAATAGTTAATACATTTTTACCATAATTATCAACACACATAATAGATTCATAAACACCATCACAAGGCATAGCATTAAATATAAAAACATCATTTTTGAAAACCGAAATTGAACCATTCAATTTATTAAACTCATAATAAAAGCCTTGTCTAAATAGTGCATGAAAAGAAATTATGTTCTTTGCCATATCTGGCGCATAGCAACAATTATGTAGATCTAATCTAACTCCACTACTCAGCATCAGTCCATAAACACCAATCTTGGTAACAGGTGACGTTCGCCTTTTGCCCATGACCAGGTTCAGTCTGCCATGCTCTAGTTCCCTACTTTCCTCTAGGCCCTGCAAATCAGAACAGATGTGAAAACCACATCCTGTATCAAGCACCCATGAACGGGAAAAAGATGAGTTATTAGATATAGAATATGTACCTGCCTGTGACGGTTTCACTTTACCGTCCTTAACATCCTGGAGATACGTTGGGCAGCTCCTCTTCCAATGACCCTTCTGCTTACAGTAAAAGCAGTCGGCCTCTTTGGGGTTCCGAACATGTGGAATTCCGGAAGACTTACCTTTCGGGGCACCGCTAGATGACCCGACGTGAGTCTTTTCCCTCCAGTTCTGCTTAGGAGGGCCTTTCTGTTTCTTTCCCTTTCCGGAGCCAATAGCCAAGACAAGCGGGTTGACAGGGAGCACAACTTTTCCCTTCATCCCGTCCTCAGCCGTACGCAGCATGCGGTGTAACTCAGCTAGATTTTCCTGGTTGTTGTTCAAATGATACGCCAGTGTAAACTGGTCATAAGATCTGGGTAAGGAGTTCAACACTATGTCAACTGCTAAATCCTTATAAACCGGCATTTCCAGCTTTCTAAGCCTTTCCACGTAACCATGCATCCTCTACACATGTGCACAGATGGACTCGCCCTCTTTGGGCTTGCTGTTAGTGAAAGCTTTTACAACCTCACGCCTCTCGATGCGCTCTTGCTTGCGGAACCTTTCCGTGAGCTCTTTGTGCATCTCGTAAGGCCAATAGTCCTCATAGATACGCTGCAGTTCAGGGTTCATAGTAGCGATCATGATGCAAGCCACTTTGGTTACATCATCAGAGTGTTTAGTGTACGCAGCGATTTCCTCGGGAGTAGCGGTTTCAGTGTCCACATCAACAAGCTCGGTTTCTAGAACATACTCTTTATGTTCAAACCTTAGAGCCATTTTGATGTTGCGGATCCAGTCATTGCAGTTGGTGCCGTTTAATGTCACCTTTGAGCATAATGACACAATCGAGGTGACACTACCAAGATTTGAGTGGGGAACGGATTGGTAGTTTTAATTAGATACTACCGGGATTTGAGTGCAGAAGACATCTGAACAAGAAGAAGGTAGTTTTAATTAGATAGAGTAATAATAATAATCCTCATATTCACCCAAGAATAAATACGAGGCTAGGATCCTACAATAACAATCTACAATACCGAAAAGGGATGCCGTAATCAATATTGCAAATTTTACAAGGTAGGCGAATGACGATTCAGCCAATTCCACCGCGGAAACATAATCATATTATAATGGAATTCCTAGTTTCTTTGAGATTTACCGAACTGTTCGATAGCATGTTTTAATCTCGGGAATGCCCCGCTGTTTGTGACTGGGATACCGAGGATCACAAACCGGGTGTGAATAACCATGCAAATTGCTTGGTACTCTTGAAGTCAATTGTCATCTCTAATTAACGTGCCGGTAAACCACACACGCTCCGTTAATAATGACAAAATAAAGAAACCCGTTGCGATTCTTTGCGGACCCCAGTTGGCGTGCCGGTAAACCACACACGCTCCACCAACGTTCCACAAAGTGCAATGTGCAATTTCATGGATTAGAACCAATTCACATTTTAACCTAAAGTAACTAGATTGAGATTTGTTTTAGGGTTCTAGTACTTTCAATTATAGCATTATACTTTTAAGAGGCTTAGCGGTTCTATCATACCCGTTCAGCTTACGACACTCGACTGACCAGGAGAGCGTTGGGTAAGAGTAGATACCCATTAGACTAACATTTTATAATCAGTCGCCTTATACCCTATTTATAAGACAGTTTTGTGAATGAGGCTTACTAGCGGTAGACTAACCAATTTTCTTATATATATTAAATTAACTTTTAATTTTAAATACATATAAGATATATTTTAATCTCATTAAAATATTTTAGAATTAATTAAGTTCTAATTTTCGCAAATTATACAATTTTATTGAAAATTTTAATTAATTCTTTAAACTGATTTAATTGGTCTTTTAATTAATCAATTAATTAAACTAATTAAATCTAGGTTACAGATTACCAATTAATCAAATTAATTAATCTGTATTGGTCCCATGAATTTCGAAAAATACAAGCCAAGGAATTAGGGTTCAAGTTATTTTAGTTGATTTAGTTACCAAAAATAACAACACATAATTAAGGCAAGCAAATCAAGCATTCAAGGAAGGGGACCATAAGGGTGGCGGCTAGGGTTAGGAAACCCAAGCCTTGAAATCGACAAGGCCATCTCCAATGGTTTAAATTTCGCCAATAACCCTTAGGCACAAAACAATTCAAGCAGTTCATAATCAAACGCAAGAAAACAACCTGGCTCTGATACCACTGAAGGGTTTCTATGCAATCAGTGAACACAAAATACCTAAGGTTCACATGCAACCCTAATATTGATCTATGTTTTCTTCTATGAAGATTAGAACTAAGAACCTAAAGGAAACAATTCAATTCTAAAGAACAATTAGAAAACCAACCTTTGATCTTATGATCCTTTTCAAGCAGCAGCAAAAGTATCTTGCCTCAAATGCAAGTCACACCCAAGGGATGTAAGAATCAGTCCAGCAGAGTGAATCCAGAGAGAAGATGGCGTAAAGAATGAGATGCCAGGGGGTTCCTTTTATAGCCTCTTAGGGTTACACCTGAAACCCTAAGAAGCCTCCAACTGGACAAGGCTTTTGACCACTTGGACCAGGCTTACCAAAACCCTAATTAGGGTTTCGCCAAACCCTGGAGAAGCCTCCAGGTTGGCGCCACTTTTGGTCCCTGGTTTTACCTGGCCAGTTATTCAACAATTGAATAAATGCCAAACCAGTCCCTGCACCTTTTAATTAATTAATTTAATCTCCAATTAATTCTAGATTAAATCTCAATTAATTAATATAGTTTCTAATTAGTATATTAACATTAAAATATATTAATAAACCATATACTTAATTTCTATTGATTTATTATACAATTACTAAATCAACTATTCTCTCTACTGAACTATATATCTATCCTCCACCAATGAGGGCAACCCAAATGGACTTTGCTTTTAATCATAAGATAAATACAATTACAAGTCATGGCTTAGACACCTAATCCAACACCACACACATATGTGTGTATGATATCCAATAGACCTTCACCTCTTTTAAAGGAACCTTTGAATGGTGATTTTGTCATCTTGCCAAGCAAGCAAGATTCACATACATCATCCGACCCGAGGTCAAATGATTCCAACACTCCATCCTTTTGAAGTTGGGCGATGCGTTTCTTGTTGATATGGCCAAGGCGACAGTGCCACAAACACGCCTTTTCTATACCGCTTGAAGAATCAATAGCTAAAACATTCTGACCATAATTATCAACAAACATAATAGATTCATACACTCCATCACAAGGCATAGCATTAAAAAAAACATCATTTTTGAAAACTGAAATCGAACCATTCAATTTATTAAAATCATAATAAAAACCTTGTTTGAACAATGCATGAAAGGAAATTATGTTCTTTGCCATGTCAGGCGAATAGCAACAATTATGTAAATCTAAAACAACTCCACTACTAAGCACTAATATATAGGCACTGATCTTGGTAACATGTGACGTTCGTCTATTGCCCATGACCAGGTTCAATCTACCGTGCTCCAGCTCCCTACTTTCCTTTAGGCCCTGCAAATCAGAACATATATGAAAACCACATCCTGTATCAAGGACCCAAGAACAGGAAGAAGATGAGTTATTAGATATAGAATATGTACCTGCATGTGATGGCTTTACTTTGCCATCCTTGATGTCTTACAGATACGTGGGTCAGCTTCTCTTCCATTGACCATTTTCCTTGCAGTAAAAACAGCCAGTTTCTTTGGGATTCGTGAAGTGGGTAGTTTTAATTAGACATTTATTAAATAACCCTTATATTTACCCAAGAATAAATATAAGGCTAGGACCCTACAATAACAATCTACAATATCGAAGAGGGATGCCGTAATCTTTATTGTAAATTTTACAAGGTAGGCGAATGACGATTCAGCCAATTCCACCGCGGAAAAATAATCTAATTATAATGGAATTCCTAGTTTCTTTTGAGATTTATTGAACTTTTCAATATCATGTTTTAATCTCGGGAATGCCCCGCTGTATGTGACTGGGATACCGAGGATCACAAACCGGGTGTGAATAACCATGCAAATTCGCTTGGCACTCTCGAAGTCAATTGTCATCTCTAATTAATGTGCCGGTTAACCACACACGCTCTGTTAATAATGACAAAATCGAGAAACCCATTGCGACTCTTTGTGGACCCCAGTTGGCGTGCCGGTAAACCACACACGCTCCACCAACGTTCCACAAAGTGCAATGTGCAATTTCATGGATTAGCACCAATTCACATTTTTGAACCTAAAGTAGCTAGATTGGGTTTTGTTCAAAGTTTTAGTACTTTCAATTATAGCATTATACTTTTAAGAGGCTTAGTGGTTCTATCAAACCCATTCGGGTAACGACACTCGACTGACCAGGAGAGCGGTGGGTAAGAGTAGACACCCATTAGACAACCATTTTATAGGCACTCGCCTAATACCCTCTTTATAGGACAGTTTTGTGAATGAGGCCTACTAACAGTAAGACTAACCATTTAATCTTAAATATAAATATTAACTTTTAATCATAAATATATAAGATATATTTTAATCTTATTAAATATTTTAGAATTAATTTAATCTTAATTTTCGCAAATTTAAAACTATTTTTCGAAAATTTAAATTAGTTCTTTAAGTTGATTTAATTGATCTTTTAATTAACTATTAATTAAATTAATTAAATCTAAGATAGATTTCATAAATTAATCAAATTAATTTTTCTATCTAAAACCCTAGTTAGTCGAAAATTGCATGTAAGGTAATTAGGGTTCCAGTTATTCAATTTAGTAAACTACCAAAAATAACAACCAACTCAACAAGGCAAGCAAGGGAGGGGACCAACAAGGGTGGCGGCTAGGGTTACGAAACCCTAGCCTTGAAATCGATCAAGGCCTTTGAAAGGGTTATTTTCGAAAAACCCTTTAGGTCAAGACAAGCAGTTTATATCAAAACACAAGAAAACAAGTCATAGCTCTGATACCACTGAAGGGTTTTTAAGCAATCAATGAACAAATAAAATCCTAAGTTCACATGCAACCCTAATAAGATCTATGTTTTCTTCTATGAAGATATAAACTAAAACCTAAGGCAAACATTTATTTCTAAGGATCAAATAAGAATTAACCAACCTTTTGATCTTTTGATCTTGAAGCAAGCAGCAAAGAAATCCTGCCTCAAATGCAAGTCACACCTAAAGCAATGGAGAAAAGAGTCCAGCAGAGTATCCTCAGGTCAAAATGGCGCAGGAAATAAGGGTGCCAGAGGGTTCCTTTTATAGCCTCCTAGGGATACAGCTGAAACCCTAGGGAGCCTCCAAAGTGGGCAAGCCTGTTGACTACTTGGAGCAGATCCCCAAACCCTAATTAGGGTTTTTGCCAACCCTAGAGGAGCCTCCAGGGTGGCGCCACTTTTTGGCCCCTGGACTTCTCTTTGCCAGTTATTCAACTTTTGAATAAGTACAAACCAGTCCCTGCACTTTTAATTAATTAATTTAATCACTAAATTAAATCCAATTAATTCTAGATTAAATCTTAATTAATTATTATAGTTTCTAATTAATATATTAACACTTAAATATATTAATAAACTATTTAATTAATTCTATTGATTTATTAAACAATTAATAAATCAACCTTTCACTCTATTGAACTCTACACTAAGCCTCCAGCTATATGGGCAACCCAAATGGACTTTTGCTTCAATTAACAAGATAAATACAATTATAAGTCATGGCTTAGACACCTAATCTAACATGAACCACACACGCTCCATCAACAATGGTAAGATTGTGAAACCCAATGCAACTCTTTATGAACCCCTATTGGTGTGCCGGTAAACCACATACGCTCCACCAATGTTTCGTAAAGTGCAATGTGCAATTTCATGGATTAGCATCAATTTACATTTTTCCTAAAGTAACTAGATTGGGATTTTTATGAAATGTTCTAGTACTTTCAATAATAGCATTATACTTTTAATGAGAATTAAGCGGTCCTATCAAACCAGTTCGGCTAACGACACTCCACTGACCAGGAGAGCAGTGGGTGAGAGTGGACACCCATTAGACTACCATTTTATAGACAGTCTCCTTATACCCTCTTTATATGTCAGTTTTGTGAATGAGGCCTACTAACGGTATGACTAGCCAATTTATCTTATATATATATATATATATATATATATATATATATATATATATATATATATATATATATATATATATATATATATATATATATATATATATAAAATTAACTTTTAATTTTAATACATATAAGATGTATTTTAAACTTTTAAAATATTTCTGGTTTAATCTTTTAATTTTCTAAAAAATTAACTCTTTAATTTTAAAATTAAATTTAAACCTTTAAGTGATTTAATTTATCTTTTAATTAAACAATTAATTAAATTAATTAAATATAGATAGGCATCACAAATTAATCAAATTAATTTACCTATCTTAAACCCTAGTTATCGAAAATTGCAAGAAAAGGGTTTAAGGTTTCCATTTATTAATTAATCATAATTACCAAAAAAAGAAACCTGCAAAACCCTAGAGCCAATTTCGCAGATAATGGGGTGGAGGCTAGGGTTTTTAAAACCCTAGCCACCAATCAATTTTGGCCTTCCCCAAGGGTTTAATTTTCGAAAAAACCCTTGATCAAACAAAGCAGTTATAACAATTCAATCAGAAAAATAGCCAAAGCTCTGATACCACTGAAAGGTTTTCTGGAATCTATGAACTAATAATCCTAAGTTCACATGCAACCTAGAAAAATATCTATGTTTTTCTACAATTGAACACATAACAAAAACCTAAAGGCCAACAATTTATATCTAAAGAATTAAATAAGAAAAACCAACCTTTGATTTTCTTCTTGAAGCCAGCAGCACAAATGTCTTGCCTCAAATGAGATCACACCCAATACAAGAGGAGAAGCACAGAATTCCAGAGAGACGGATTTGCAAAATGGCGCAGAGACTAGCGTTACCAGGAGGCCCTATTTATAGCCTCTAGGTGGTGACAGTCAAAACCCTAGAGGAGCCCAACTTTTGACAAGCCTTTTATCAAATGGACCAAGCCTCTAAAACCCTAATTAGGGTTTCAAAATTATGGAGGCTCCCTCCACAATTTCGCCAATCACCTGGCTTCCACTGGCCAGTCATTATTCAACTATTGAATAATTACAAAACCAGTCCCTGCACTTTTAATTAATTAAATTAATCACTAAATTAATTCTATATTAATTTCTAATTAATTAATATAGTTTCTAATTAATATATTATCACTTTAATATATTAATAAACTATTTATTTTATTTCTATTGATTTATTAAACATTTAATAAATCAACCTCTCTCTCTACTGAACTCCATACCAAACCTCTAGCTTTGAGGGCAACCCAAATGGACTTTGCTTCTATTAATAAGATAAGTACAAATTATAAGTCATGGATTAGACACCTAATCCAACATGAACTTCATTGATTCTTCCTGTGTGCCGAGAATATCATCGAATGCGCCATTATCAATGTCCTCTTCATCACAACTTTCAAGATCATCGAGTTTACTCTTCTTCATTGCAAGAAGGCTAGTATCTATGAGCAGTTTCTTGAGTTCAAGGGTAATTTTTAGAGCTACATGATTAAGAATTTAAAAACACAACATTATGATGTTTAAGTTTAAAACTGAATAACATTGATTGTATGAAAGATAAGTAACAAAGAAATGATGAAAATACCTTAGTAACAGTCAACATTCTGCTAAGCAAAAATCTAGATAGGACATAGTAGTGATTACCATTATCGCCCAACCATGCTTTCACATAAAAAAAAGAAACAAAACCGCTAACCAACGCAATCATTTATATCTGTCTATATCTAAGGAGATTAAATCTATAATACTCGCTTACATTTCAATTTTTCACGTTGATATAGAGTTCGAAAACACTACTTAGAGTGGAAACCAATTTGAAGGATTATTGAAACAACAAAACTTGGGGAAATCGTGTTTGGAGGAACCTTCACGAGTGGCGAGGTCAAAGGGAAGTCATTAGTAGCTTGATGCTTCTCCGATTATTCCTCCTCTTCTGGAAGGAATACTCTGTTGGAAAAAGATGATATGATGTTGAAAAATCATAATGTTAATGGATGTTGTGTCAATCGCATTCCACGTAACTTCAACAACATCGTTCAAAAACAGCACTTCAAAAAGTGAATTATTTCAACGATTAAAGAAAAACTCATAATACTTCTACCAATCGCATTCCAGATAACTTATACTAATCAGACCAAATTTCAGTAATACCTTACTTACCGGTTAGTTTAATGCAGAAATTTAACTGGGAGAATTGTAAAGCCTGCGTACCAATCTCGAGTCTAACAACCTTTCTCCCTAACAATCGGGGGGTTCAAACAACGCTAAGCTTTCATTGCTCTGAATCATCCCATCTTAACTCTAACTTCTAGAAATCAACATCTCCCGATGATAAAGCTCAAAGTACGGTTCATGTGTAAAAGGAAGAAGAAAGGACAATAAAGATGAGAAGATGGAATCGGGTAGATACGTGAGTCAGGAGATAAAGTCCAAATTGGAGAAGGGTAATTTAGTCAAATAAGGTATTTTGTATTTTATGAAGTTTCTGTAATATAAATTATAATTATTTTAAGTTAAAATACAAAATTGGATATAGACGTGAATACTCTAGTTTTATAAGGATATCTATGTAGTTATAATTTTTGCAATGATATTAAAGAAATATTGTAGTTTTACAATAATATATATGAAATTTTACCTAAAAAAATACAACAGAATTGGTCAAATTGCAATTTTCATGGCTGATTTGATAATTTGTTATATATATATATATATATATATATATATATATATATATATATATATATATATATATATAATTCTAGCCATTTTGGAATGGCTATATGCTAACATGCACCAACACATTTGCTAACATGCATCTTAGACTAACATGCAACAATATTGTTTCACTTTGCCCCATCAAGTTTACATTTTAACATTTTTGGCCAAAACTAACATTTTTCACCCTTTGTAATATCCAGTTTTTTCTTATTACAATTTATGCCCCCATAAAAAAATTGTACTTTTTTGGCCAATTTTTTATACTTTGCCACCTTCTAATTTTCTATTTCTACAATTTTCGTTCATATTTCATTTTTTTTATTTTGCGCAAGCTTTTTTCATATTTTCTCCAACTTATTTTTCAATTTTGTTTTTCCATTTTTTAAAACTTACTTCCATACAAAAAAAATTCAACTTATTTGTACAAATTTAGTTTTTTTATGACAATTTTTAAAATCCTTTTTGTTTTTTAGTTTTTTACTTAAGATTGTAATTTTTCCCAGTTTTATATATTTGTTTTATTTTTTTATAGATTTTTTCGATTTTACAAATCGGTCTTCTTTTAACGGATTTGTTGTCCAAATTTTTTCCCCGTATTTTTTTTCCAAATTGTTTTTTGATGACCGCAGCAACGCGCGGATTTCCTACGCAGTTTTTTCTATTCCTAGAAAAATCATTAAATAATTAAGCTAGATTTATCTATTGTTTTAAATATATATTAAGACTTAACTTTAACCTTTTAACATTATTTTTTATAGCAAATCATGTTAACTTTTTATTGAAAAATATTTTGCCATCTCAATGCTCACGCCTCAAATCCCAACGCAAGCGGATTATCATTGCACACAATCATTCTAATAGCAGTTCGTATAAAAGTGGTATTTCATTTACTAAAAGTCTAAAACTAATATCTTTTTCCTTTTAAAATATAAAGATTTTTTGTAATTTATTTGTTTTCAAAGGTATAATATTTTGGTTTTGGATAAATCACATTCAAAATAGCGTATTTTAATATATTTTATTTTGTATAATGTCAAAATCGTTATTAAAATATATGATTCTAAGTTTATAGTTAAATAAAAGTCATGTTTACTAAACAAAATCAATGTTAATTTAGGCGCGGCACAAATAATTTTGACTTAGAGCTATGTTTGGTGTGTGTTTGTTTTTTTGAGTTTGTTTAGATTGTCATATTTGACACGTCAAAAATTAGTTTATAAACTAGGTTTTTAAAAAGTTAAATAAATTAGCGTTTCAACGAGCTCTTTAAAATTTTCTCAAATATATATTTAATAATTATAAAAAAAACTCATTCTTATGATATTAAAGATTATACAAGCAAAAAATGATTCTGATTACACTAGGACCGATCCTAAACAAGACTTGCAGTGAGATCTTTAGATCCTGACTAGGATCGTGAGATCTTTTTTTAATGGTATACCAACTCAATGTTGAAGCTTGTGAGATTCGAACATCGATCAACTTTATTTTGCAATGTTTCATACCAAGTGATCACCACTAGGTCACATTGATAGTGGTAGGATTGTAAGATCTTATAACGACATATTCTCACATATTTAATTTTTATTATATAGTCAAATATTTGTCTGTTAAAAGTTAGAAAATTCATTATTTCTATTCAAAAATCTAATGAAATACCTAAAAAACATCCACTCAACTCGAAATCAAGTATCAAATGTTCTATTCAACTAAAAAATCGAGTATTGCAGATTGAGGAAGCCTCATCGAGCTTTACATGTTTATTCATTCAGCTCTAATTAGGCAGCACATCATGAGCTCATTTGTGATTTTGTATCCCTTAGTTGTACAAAATAATATTGTTTTTATTTTTGTTTAAGATGTTTTTATCCTAATTGTTATGGCATGTATTTACAAGGGTTATAGTTACTGCTTAAGAAATCAAAGTTGATTTCACCATCGCTCTCCTAACCAATATCAAGTTATTAATGGGTACTACACAAATAAGATATACCAAACAAATTTGGAGCCTTGTTCATTTTATAGGTTATTTTGACCCAATTCAATCTTACGATTACGATATTACAAAACAAAAAAAATAAAAGACTCTTGAGATAAATAGCCTTGAGTATTTGAGTATGAGTGTATGACCCTCTAAACCACATATATTGGTTTTGCAGTTTCCCATATCGTAACACCAAGAAATTAAAGGCCAAGACAATCAAAGTTTTGTGGTCGTACTGATTCAATTGGTTTCAACCAATACTAGGTACATTTCTAGTAAAAAAAACTCAACCACTTGCATCCAAAGTTACAAGTTTGACTTACTCATATGAATATATGATGAGTTATTCACTAAAATAACCATAATGGGAGGGTCTTTATTTCAAGTTAACCACATTTTTATAGACTTTAAAACTATAAATACTACAGGACCGCTAACTCACATGATTGCTTTGTTCGATATAAACACCACCAAAAAGCTTTAGCAAGCTTAATTTATTATCTGTCAAGAAAATTTATGATAGATTCTTGTCACCACAGAATTAACATCGATAATGATTCACATGCTACCTTAATATTTCACAAGCGTTTAATGTTTTGCTCGTTCCCGACTTATGTTCAGCCATGCTGACATGTATTAAAAATTTATTATCATTAAAGAGTCGTGAACTCGTGATGCTACTTATTTATGTCTGTTTAAGGGTTTTGAGATTATATGTTTACGTACTTTTCTAATTATGATGTTTCAGATATTCAAATAGGTGACATAGAAGAAGGTAAACATGCAGTTAATAAGGATCTTCAAATGAAACAAATGAAAAAGAAAAATCATTAATGTTCTAAGAGAATACTAGCAATAAGAATTAATGATTAATAATTCATTTGTAGTTAAAGTAGGATTAAGCAACGATTAACTATATGATATGACTATTCAAGATCTACCTAAAAACAACTTATACGAGTTTGATCTTATACAAGCATGATTTTTTGATGGATTAATCCATTAATAGTTGCATAAAAACCCTGAATCATAAATATCTATAAATTTACTACACTTTTCCGTATGGTCAATTTACTTCATGTAATTATTTGTTTAAATTATATTATCGTTGTTTCTAATTTATATACGAATACAAGTTCATAGAAGTTGAATCATAAAAATACATACTAGAGAATAAATTGCTACATTACAAATAGCCAATCGAATAATAATATACTCTAAAACACGTATTCTCCTGACCATCTGTAGGGAGATCAACTAACACTTCGGAGGAAAATGAAAATAAAAACCCTGAATCTCCCACTAAATAATTTATAAAGTTTAAAATATATAAGCCATCGATATAGCTAGGGCCTTTAGTATCTTACCATACACACTCAACTCTCCTAAAATATTTATTGACACTCTCGATTAGTTTTGTGATGTTGTTTCTATACATGATCTCATTGGAAGAGAAAAGATCATGTTCATCGAGGAGTCTTTATAATCATCATAGAGAGCATCTTGTAATTAATATATGTTATATTGTGTATTGAGTACAAAGTTACCTCTCGTTATAAGTTTCATGTTCACCTTTTCATATAATAATAAGGATTACTTGAACTTTTGATATCTCCACATGTTATTTTTTTTTCTCATTTTGAGATATGTTTTAGTTGCATGTTTCCCTTATCATGTGAAAAACTTACTATGATATGCTCAGTGATAATATGGACTATCATCGTATTCATAATCAGCTATTTCTAATGACATATTTGTTCAAAAACCAAAAGGAATAAGACCATAGAGAGATGTTTCTATCCAATATACTTCATACATATATGAAATCCAAATAAATTTATTTAGCAATCTTTGTGAGTGCATGCCCATGAACCCATGCACGTCATTTCCCAAGTGAATGAACTCGCTTACCATTTGTGAGATTCTATAAATTCATGTTACGACTTTATGTCTAATATCTGCAAGGATTCCCCGCGAACTGTACTTGCTGCGGTAATGTTAAACTTTATATTATATAAACATACATGGAAACAATTTGGGATAAATTCACATTCTATCTTTGGTTTCATTAAATATGTTACTAGAAATATCCCATCATGAAGACGGCAATAGCGATACTCCAAATATTTTCGAGTATATTAAATTAAGTTATATAAAACTTTTATACTTTCATCTATATAAACACTTGCGAAGGTTGTCTTTATTTATATTATTTTGTTTCACATCCTTACACATTATCATATTCTTAACATGTTTGTTTTGTAATTGTCTTATATTTAGAGATCTTGAGAAAGAAACAAGTCGATTAAAAAGATCCTAAAAGGGGAAAAAGGATAAGTGGAGGAACATGAAATGTTCAATGACCATGTTTTTCTCTTCTAGCAAGATCATTTATAGAAGTAGCTTCACAACACTCATTTAGAATGCCATAAGTATTTTAGGATTTCTAAGTGTTTAGAATAAGATATTTAAGGCTCTATCAATGGCTTATTATATTTGAAATTTATATAATAGTTAATGACTAGCGAATAGGCTTGTGTTTTCACTTTCCGTTGTTCTACCGATTGATGTATGTCTAGTTATAGTGTTATTAGACCTTCTATTTGGTTGTTTAGGTAATGTAATGTAGCAATTTGTTCTCTAATATGTATTCTATATTATAAATGTTTATTCGCATACATGTTACTATATATTCTATAATCGTACCGGTTACTGTAACTATCTGTTTTAATTCATATTACTATTGTTTCTAAAATATATGCCAATTAACATGGATAAAAATTTAATGCATTCATAATAGTTTAATGATCATAAAATAAATAATAAAGAATGAATTGTAACATTACATTACTATAGAGCAAGAACATTACATTAGCAACATTGTGTTATTTGCTAAATAACGAACCAAAAATGCACCGACTACAGAAAAACATATTTTTGAAATACAATAAACTTATATATATATATATATATATATATATATATATATATATATATATATATATATATATATATATATATATACTAAATATTATATCATAGAAATTCATGCCTCTACTATAATAAAATATTTGATATTGTTTTGGAGGATGTCTTATTATCATTCTTTTGCATCAAGTGATGAATTAGTCCTTATGCAAGTTGGCATTCTTTTACACGAATATATATATATATATATATATATATATATATATATATATATATATATATATATATATATATATATATATATATATATATATATATATATATATATATATCCTTTTTGTCGCTACATGTTTATCTTTTTTTTGTGTTTGCCTTCATCTTAAACACATAGTAATAACAAGAGAGTGAGGTGGAGCACCAACAACGATATCGACTTAAGAATAACATAATCATGTGTTGTATAAAAAACTCAATTGAATTTTTATCATTACGAATGACCAACAATTTGAAGAAGGCCATTAATCACAATGAAAAAAATCAGTCTAATACCTAAAAATATAATTTCCAAACCCTAAAATACAATGAATTTAGTTTCCCCGTGATTCTTTAGTGATGATCGATTATGTCTGGTTGAATGATATATCGAGCACGAACAAAACATTACTACTCATGAAAAAAAGTCTTGTACATCCTTTTTATTTTTATTTGGTAGGGATCGTAAATTCTTTCTTAAGCATGCCTTGCGAAGAACAAAGTGTACCCATGAATGTTTTTCCGTGGAATTTTGTATTAAAAAATGTTCCATAAGTACACATGCACTTTTTCACAGAATTAGTTGTTATTTTTTAATGTTTGGATAAACTCTAACTACGTGCATCACCTTCAGGTACTTGGAATCCATCACCCGCAGTGGGTTGGGAAGCAACCCTCGTATCACCGTGCTGGTTAGAATCAGTACTATATGGCAAGGCAGGTGATATAGTGCCCGACAGCCATGGGGCTGCCAGCCTTTGTCCCCTTCGCCTTGTAGAAAAAGAATAAAGACATGAGGTGTGGGAGGTGGATGAAAACTATGGGATCGAGGAGGGCCCACATGTAGAACATGTTTGTAGATGGAACCTTCTCACAGCCCTTGTCGTGAAAGATAGGGTAGACGATGATACACTGAAGTAGGCAGTGGAGCGGAGAGTTTACATGCTCTCCCTTTCCCATGAGGGCATGTAGAGGTGTCGGCCGATGGGCGCCCAAATCTCAGCGTCACGCACATGCTTTGGAAGGTGTAGGTGGCATGCGATCAAGAACAGATGAAATTGTATGCTTATCGTCTCATCCCTAGTATAAATGCCTATCCTCCAATCAAAATCACAGAGGCAACACTCCTGGCTCTATCCTCTAAGGCAGAAAGTATGTATGCGTGGGTCGGTTGGGTCCTTCTTGGTCATGTCAAAACTTCATGTTGAGAAGAACTTGAGCATGAACTCTTTGTAGCATGTCTCTCCTAGCTACGACAAGTAAAAGTGTGAGTGTCCTTCATGTTGGCCCACGTGTGGACTAAATGGGGCTGGAGTAGCCGAAGGAGGCCCACCTGCTGGGCAGTTAAATACTGGTCTAGGGAGGGTGCCACCTCAACGTCTCTGGTAACGATATCTGCCAGTCTACCTCTATACGCTTGCCTCTCCTCCAATATCCCAAGGAACTGTTGGAACTCGTGAGTTAATAGATCCTCTATTGTAACAGT
Organism: Cichorium intybus; assembly: GCA_023525715.1. Taxonomy (NCBI): domain Eukaryota; kingdom Viridiplantae; phylum Streptophyta; class Magnoliopsida; order Asterales; family Asteraceae; genus Cichorium; species Cichorium intybus. Next base: position 118,932,711 of record CM042014.1, on the reverse strand, counting down.
CGGATGCACACACTTTGGTGGCATTTGAAAAAAATCACAAACAAAACCATGGTAAACAAATTCCAGTCCTTTTTGCTCAGATTCCGTTCCAAATTCCAGTTAGACGCGCGCACTTTGGTGTTTTGCATGCATTTTCATTATGTTTAGAATCCGTTCCAAATTCCGGTCCTTTTTGCTCAACAATCCGTGAATCCTGTAAGATAGCAACTTCTATGTATAATGAGTACTTTTAGTTTATTTTATATCAATCAATGCTTCAAAATAACCTGATATCGCCGAACATATATATATTGACAACTCCATATCACCATGTCACTTTCATCTAACCTCACATTTTCCATATTCTTCATTCTGTTTAAGCACACAAATAGACCCAAAAGAGACAGAGAGATGAATCGGGTAAAATCCACCTGATCAGTCTATCTTTCTCTTAGATCCAAGGATTAGATCTTAGTATCTAGTAGCTAATGTTTATCAAGAATTGCTATGCTTCTTTGAAGTTTTATGCTTCTTAAATGGTGTTCAAGAATAGAAGACACATTGGTATAATGGTATACGTTCCTTTTTATTTAATTTTTAGTTTGAGAGAATATAGGATTTGTTTATGTAGATGTCTGTTTTATTGTAGCCATCATCTGTATAAAGTTGCCTTGGTTCATAAGACAGTTCATCTAGTCCCTTAACAAAGAGAACAATTATGGTTGATATCCTTGTTGCCAATTACCTCGATGTAAGTTTTTGTACTTGCTATAATATTACAATTAAATCTTGAAATATCTTAACTTTTTTATATTATAATCGATGTTGCAGTTTAATTTTGTGGAACGTCTTCTTGGACCGAGAGGGAATTCCCTTAAGCGAGTGGAAGCAAGTACTTGTTATTCTCATGTATGACTAGACATACATTTTAATTTATGATTATTTGGACAATTGTATGATGTTAGTTATATTCATTGATAATTACACATGTTATTCATTGATGATTATATCATATTCATTTGCTGATGATTATATGGACCGTTATATTCATGGTTGATTATATGTATTATTCATTGATGATTACTTGATGTTTATATATATATATATATATATATATATATATATATATATATATATATATATATATATATATATATATATAAAAGTAAATTTTCATTTGAGAATGATACAATTTTATCAGACAATGAGACAATTTTTTAAGTAAAATATTATGATATTATAGTTTTCATAAAATTATAATATGTGTTATATTCTAATATTTTACGTTTTATAATATTTTCAATATAAAATATGTTAACAATATTGTTATAGAATAAAAAAATATTACACACTTTTTTATGAATACTAGAATATAGGAAGTGATACGTACACAACGATTTTTAACAATACACAACAATCTATGCATTAAAAAAAGTTGTACTTATGCATAACATGGACAAAATTGTTGTGTATGGTTAAAGAATGTTGTGTACAAATCACTCCCCATACAATATCAGAATATTTCACTAGAAAAAGTGGTTTCACAATATCACAAAATTTACTTCGTCTCAAATAAATTCAACCTTATACCTATATATATATATATATATATATATATATATATATATATATATATATATATATATATATATATATATATATATATATATATATATATATATGTTCGAGTTTATATTGAGATCCTAAATAAATGAGAGAACCTAAAACTTTTTTTCTACACAATATTTTTCAAAAACAATTATACCTATATATATATATATATATATATATATATATATATATATATATATATATATATATATATATATATATATATATATATATATATATAATTTTTCTTTTTGCAAGTTAAGGATGAATCTACTACATGAGGCGTAATATACTACAGGCTACGCTAGGTACATTGACTTGTCTACAGTTCTTCGTAGTCTTCGTCTTCTCCAAGGAACCTGCACAGAGACTAGCCCCACTAACGCAGCAGCAAACCTTGGTGCATGGCACAAGCCCACCCCGTAAGGACTCCCTGCATGGCAACTGACTGGGGGGAAACCAGCCCCGGGTACACTCTTCTCGGTCTAGCACGGAGGCCACAAGCGTCGGCGTAATATCTTTGCCTTTACTTGCACCGAACGGGGTTCGAACTCACAACCTCACCTAAGCGAGGCATGAGCCGTAGCCGCTCGGACCAACCGAGAAGTGTGTTATATATATATATATATATATATATATATATATATATATATATATATATATATATATATATATATATATATATATATATATATATATATATATATATATATATATGCAATTAAGGCTTATAAAAAAATAAAAAAAATCAACTATTTTTTATATTTGTATGCATATCCATATGTATATTCAAATGTCTATGTATAAAAGCTTTTATTTTTCAAAATAAACATTCTAAATATCATAAAGATTGTGATTTAGAGATTTAAAAAATATTTTAAAATCATTTTCTTGCATAAGCATAGTCTTATGGATATGCAAAATATAAATTTTTTTTAATTTTATTTTAAATATCTAAATCATATATATATATATATATATATATATATGTATATATATATATATATATATATATATATATATATATATATATATATATATATATATATATATATATATATATATATATATATATATTGTAACACCTGACTTATTAACAAAAACACCCCAAAATTTTTTCATTTTTCAAACCAAATATTTTACAAATAAAACCATAAGTAAGGGGTTTTAGTCAATACAATACGAGTACAAGAGTATCACGAAGTACAATACATAAATATTATACATTCTTAAGCCGGGTCGTCACTTCAAATACTAGTCCTCAGTCACGGACTTTATCTTTTCCCTTGGCGGGATCACGCTCACCTGCAGGGATATATCAAATAAACTGTGAGCTATAAAGCCCAATGAGTAATCATAACAAGTATAACATGTATAAGAATAAAATTCTCTATACAAAATCAATTAAGCAATATCATGCAATATAAAATCATATATGGCTCACGGGTTATCCCGCTGTTGCCTAGACTCACGGCTCCGTTCTTGCCATCGAAATGACTCACGGCTTATCCGGTCTTGTCTATATAGGTTTGACTCACAGCTCCGTTCTTGCCATCGCAATTACTCACGGCTTATCTGGTCTTGTCGTGTCATTATTGTTGACTCACAGCTCCGTTCTTGTCTAAAATAGACTCACGACTTATCTGGTATTGTCATATATTGAATCATGTAATTTGTCATTTTTGTCCCCCAAACTCATTTCCATTTGCAGCTGCCCATATAACACATATCACATCGGATAATAGTGAGATTACTCACCTGAAGGTTTGCTACAACTAGCGTTTGTTGTTCCTTGCCTTGGAATGAAATCCGTAGGATTTTGTCCCGTACCTATAATTCCATTTATTATCAAAATGATTATAGGTTAATAACCATTCTAATTAACTCTAATACAATAGAGTTCAATATAATATCATTATAAACAATGCCTAGTTAATAAACTTTCCGTTTACTAACTTTATAAGAATTTTACTATTCACCGAGACATTCGGATCGGTCTACAGTGCCTCGAGAGGTCGAAAACTCAATTTAATATTTTTCTAGGTCTTTCCTAATCATCATGGACTTATGGTTCAAGTTTGAGGTAAATCGGACAAGCCTAGCAAAATTTAGCGTTTTTAGACCCCCTGTCAACAAGCACGACCCGTGCTCTATTTTGGCCTAGGGAAGCACGACTCGTGCAACTCATAATAGCAACATTCTTTGGTTTTCCAGAAACGCATGACTCGTGCAACTTGTGCACTAAAAACGCACGACTCGTGCATAACCTGGGAAATTCCAGAATTCTCGCGATTTTTCACTGTAGCGTGCAGTTTTGACATTTTAAGTACTTATTTTTGTTCTTAATCACTTGGGGTTCATTTCCAGGTCATAACGCTCCATAAAAACAAGGTTTTTAACCATTGAAACCAATTCAATTCATCAAAATGAAGAATTAGGGTTCTTAGTTCCAAAAACCCCAAAACTTCAACTTGATCAATTTCAATGGTTTCACTTGTTATATGCTTATCTAGTGATCATATTAGAACTCAGAAATCATGAATAAACATCATGAAATTCACTAAAATTGCAAATTTTAGTTTTGACCCAAAAACCCATCAAGAACAAAAGAGGCTAGAACTTGAAATACTTACTTCCAAAGCTTCCAAACCTTCAATTCAAAGGCTAGAATCGAAATCCAAGCTCAAATCTTCCAGAAATCTTCAAGGTTTGCAGAATCCGTACTATGAAAACCCTCTCCCGTATCTCTCAAAATTCTGCACACATTGGAAGAAGCTTCCAAGCTTTTATACTTCTAGAAATTACATTTTGGTCATTGAAGTTGCATTTCTTAATCTTTTGCCATAATTCACACAATTTATGACAAAGTAAGATTTTTATGACATTTTAAGTCCAAGGCTCTGAACATTATTACAAAACAAGTCCTTTTCTGTCCAAAAGACCAAATTACCCTTCTAAGGTAAAATGACCATTTTGCCCTTTTTATTATAATTACATAATAAAATATATTTTGGCGTTACATATATATATATATATATATATATATATATATATATATATATATATATATATATATATATATATATATATATATATATATATATATATATATATATAAAATTTTAGGTATATTTTTTTTGAAAATATTGTGTAGAAAAAATTCATAAAATACGTTCTTAATTTCTCTTATTTTTTTAGGTTCTCATTTGAACTGATCGTGTGTGTGTGTGTGTGTGTGTGTGTGTGTGTGTGTGTGTATATATATATATATATATATATATATATATATATATATATATATATATATATATATATATATATATATATATATATATATATATATATATAGGATCCAGTTCCGGTGAGGACTCTTTTTCGGTGAGGACTCGCGATGACACTTTAAAAAAATTGAAAAAAATATAAAAAAAATACAAATCATAAAATCGAGAATAGTACTATATCATCATCAAAAAAAATTTGAAAAAAAAAATTTGCATCATTGCAAAACGTAATGATGCAATTTTTTTGTTTTTATTTTTGATCATTATTTCATTATAAAAAATAATGATCGAAAAGCTTTTTTTTTAATCTTTTTTTCTCTGATATAGTACTATGATCCATTTTATTATTTATATTTTTTATATTTTTTTAAGGTGTCCTCGCAAGTCCTCACTTGAATAAGAGTCCTCACCCGATCCTGATTCTATATATATATATATATATATATATATATATATATATATATATATATATATATATATATATATATATATATATATATATATATATATATATATATATATATATATATATATATATATATATATATATATATATATATATATATATATATATATATATATATATATATATATATATATATATATATATATATATATATAGGAAGAGGATCAATATAGAACCCAATTTGATCCATAGAACCCTAGTATCTCATTTTAAGCCATTGAATCATTTAATTAATGGATATAATTATTTGATTTAAAAAATAATTTTTATTTATAGAAAAAACCTGGAGAGGTAAATATGTCATATCAAATTTAAATGTCATTTATATTTTTCTTTATTCCATGAAATCAAATTCAAATTAAACAATATTCCATAATTATCTCAAATCTAGATCTTATCTCCTTCCATTCATATCTTCGGTCTTCATTCCCATCTCGGTATCTCACAGCTTCACAATCATGAATCTTGATTCAGCTCTCACAATGGTCGACAACAAGTTACATAGAATCGAGAATTAAATAAAAGAGGCTGTAGACGCAAATAAGTGGCAGCAGCCCGTGGCTGCTGCCACTGTTGGTTGCCGATTGATGTATAAGGATCAAAAGGATCGTGATAAAGGGACAGAAAGAGAAGAAATGGAACCAGTCGAGAATGGAATGGAGAGAGATCGATGTAGAGATCAAGGCAAAGGGATAGAGATCATAGAAAGATCGATGTTCATCTATGTTCAATTATTGACGTTTGAGGTTTTGTATAAATATTCATCTATGTACAGGTATGAACATCTGAGGTTTTGTATAAATATTCATCTATGTTCAGTTATGAACATTTGGTTTTTTATATAAATGTGTAAAGGTGCTTCCATGTTTAATTATGAACAAATGAGTTTCTATATAAATGTATACATGTTAATCCATGTTTTGTAATGAACATTTCATTTTTTGTTTAAATATTCATCAATGTTCATTTCTGAACACGTGTGCATGTTCTTATATTTCATCAAAATTATGAATATTCATTTTTGAACATGTTCATCAATGAACATATGTGTATGTTCAGAAATGAACATATACATGTAATTTAGGAAACTTCTATAATTTTAGGATTTGATTTATATAAATTAGGTAAGTTTTGGATATTTCTGGATAGATATTAATTAGGCTTCCTTAATGTTTATTTCTAAACATGTATGCATGTTCTTCTATTTCATCAATATTATGAATGTTCATTTTTGAACATGTTCATCAATGAACATACGTGTATGTTCAGAAATGAACATATACGTGTAATTTAGGAAACTTCTGTAATTTTGGGATTTGTTTTATATAAATTAGGTAAGTTTTAGATATTTCTGGATAGATATTATGTGTCCATGTTCTTCTATTTCATCAATATTATGAAAGTTCATTTCTGAACATGTTTATCAATGAACATATGTGTATGTTTAGAAATGAACATATATGTGTAATTTAGGAAACTTCTATAATTTTGGGATTTGATTTATATAAATTAGCTAAGTTTTGGATATTTTTGGATAGATATTAATTAGGCTCTATGAATGTTTATTTTTGAACATGTGTGTATATTCATATATTTCATCAATGTTATGAATGTTCATTTCTGAACATGTTATGAATGTTCATCTCGGAACAATATTCATCAATATATGTCAATGTTCCTTTTCTGAACATGTGTGTATGTTCATATTTCATTAATGTTTGTCAATGATCATTTCCAAACATTTGTGTATATTTGCCTATTTATCAATATTCGTCAATGTTCATTTATGAATATGTGTGTATGTTCATGTTTTTCGTTGATGTTCATTTATGAACATTAGTTGGTTACAAATATTAATCGTGATAGATGTAACTTGAACATTATTTGATTATGAATGTTCATTTCTGAATATAAAATGATTATGAATATCAATGTTTATTTATAAACATAATTTCTATAAATTAGAATATAATTAATGAATTATTATTTCCTTTTTCAAAAAAATATTATTTTACCATATATACATATATATATATATATATATATATATATATATATATATATATATATATATATATATATATATATATATATATATATATATATATATATATCTTGTTCCAAAATTACTATTTAGCTAACTGACAGTTTCTCGCATCCTGATAAGAATACTTGTTATATAAATTACAAGTTATTATCATTCTCCAAATTCAATTAGTGCCATCTCCTGCTAAATTCTAAATATCAGAGTTTTTCATCCTTTGTTCCTTATACCAATAGGAGGGTTTCAGTATCTTTTTGTCTCATATAATATTACTTTTCCAACCGTAATACCTTTATATAATTACTTTGAAAAAAAATAAGGATGTAACGTATGAATTTTATTTTAGTGCCATCTCCTGCTAACTTCTAAATATCAGAGTTTTTCATCCTTTGTTCCTTATACCAATAGGAGGGTTTCAGTATCTTTTTGTCTCATATAATATTACTTTTCCAACCGTAATACCTTTATATAATTACTTGGAAAAAAAATAAGGATGTAACGTATGAATTTTATTCTATATATAAATTTATATTATATTTAAAATTAAGGGTAATACATCTGCATGTTATTGCAGTTTTATATATATATATATATATATATATATATATATATATATATATATATATATATATATATATATATATATATATATATATATATATATATATATATATATATATATATATATAGGTAGAATATAATGAGAACACCAAAAAGGTTGAGAACGCGAGAATAAATCTGAACCCTCCATGTATTAAGATCTATGGCTTACATTGATGTATTATTTAGGAAAATTTAAAATTATTTAAATTAATTTATATATTTTTAATACAAAAAGGGTATTTGCGTAATGTTGGTATTTATCAAATTAAATGATTGATTTTCAAATCCCTAAAAACTAGCTCTCTCTCTCTCTCTCTCTCTCTCTCTCTCTCTCTCTCTCTCTCTCTCTCTCTCTCTCTCTCTCTCTCCAATATGTAGACTTCTTCCTGCTACTTTCTCTCAATCCCTACAATCAGATGATTCAGATCTCCAGCCGCCTCCGTCCTTCGCTCCTCCGTCGCTCCTCCCTTTCATCGACCGATATCTCACTTTCTTCCCTCCTAACTATCGTCGGAGCCTGCCATCATCACCTAAACTTCACGTCGGCTACCATCAAACCTAGTTGGAACCTCGACATCGAACCTCCGTCCGAAACCCTCGCCTGCGCAAGACCCTTCATACCACATCTCCCATTTATATCTTCGACCTACAGAGATTTTTGATAGTTATGGATGTTTTCTTGTATCTAAACTACTATCCCACAGAAGTTGCAGCTCTGCCAAACAATGCTACCCTTACAACACCTTCACCATCAGCAACCATGGTTGTTACCACGATTAAACACCACCGCTGTATCCATTATCAGTTGCGACCTCTTTTACATTTCCATACCTGGATCAAACCAGAGTGTTACTAACGCATTGATCTGCCTTCTCTACCGAAAAGCTACCCTGCATTAGAAGCTTCTGTTTCATCTCCTCTTAAAAAAACCATAACCAATATGAGTGTTTTTCTCTCTTCCCTCATCACCACTGAATGCCGATATGGTGAGATATTTCAGAGATCTATTTGTGTATACTACAGATCTGTGTGTTTTTTGTGTTGTAGATAATTATGTGTGTTATAGATTCGTGTGTATATGTGTAAAAAATTGGCGAGATCTTCACATTTCTTTCTATTTTGTAACAGTGATTATCTGGATTGACATCAATATATGTTTCAAACGGGTAACAGATTCAGTCGTGAACGGAAGCCTTCATATCCAGGATCTTATTGAACTGAATCAATAAAAAGAGTATGTTATCATTTTTTCCCAATCTAGCGATTACATGTTATCTAAAATTGTTTTGATTATTTCTAACCACTTGTGGGACCGAATGGGCTGATTTTGGTGTTAATGGCATGACTCATTACTTACAAAATACTCATGGGAGTTCTTAAAATTGTGAAACATACCAGGTGTTCGATAGAATGACTCAAAGAACGAATCTTTTGACTTTGAAGAAACATTTGGCGAAATGAGAAGTAGAATACTACAGGATACTACTAGAACTGGTACGTCTTGTTGAGGCACAATCAAGTTCCCTTATGTTTATCAGATTGTTGTGAAGGAACGAGTTCCCTTATGTTTATCAGTTTATATAATAACTTTTAAATCAATCAGATGATTAAAACTAATCATATGGATGCTACTTTACATTTATCTCAATAAATCAAGCTTTTCAAAATCTGATTGTTTTGAGTAAGCATAGTGAAAATCACAATCTCTACTAGTTATAATCACCAATGATTACCACTTAAAAATAATTTATATTTGAAAATAATGAGTTAACGTGTGTTAATCATCAATGATTAACACTATAATAAACACATTCTGTTTAATTTTTATTCCAATAATAATCATCGATGATGGGTAGTATTAATCATTGATGACTAACACTGTAACAACCACTTTCTATTAAAGGTTATAATCATTTATGATTAATGATATCATTCTACAAATGATTAGAACAATTATAATAACATCTAATCATTAGTGGATTTGTATACACCTTATACTCTGTAAGTTATTTTTTAATATTATTGGACTTGATTTTGCATTTGTGAATCAAAGAATAAGAATGATCACGGGTGCCGAATATTGGTTATTGTGTGTGATGGTAGCAACAAGAAAAAGAGGTTGTGATTGATTCAAGAAAAGTGCTCAGATTTAGATGGATTTTGTAACTTTTATTTGTATGAAATGATTTAATCATTGCTGAAGATAATCATGTATAATTTTTCATTTTTTTTTCTGAAATACGTTAAATATAATGTTGTATATGAATGTGTTATTTGATTTTTCTTTGTAGTTTTTTCTTATTTTAAATGCTTTAATCACCAATGAATATACCTTTATAAATGTATCAAAGTAGTCTTCATATTCATTTATAAACTTAATTTTATCATCGTTGCTATATTCATGGATGATTACTAATTTTTTATTCATTAATGAATGCAATACAATATAAAAAAATGCTTATTTTTTTAATTTTGAAAGAAAGTTGATAAAAAATTATCATTTATTAACAAAATATGATTTCGTTTTTTTAAGGTAATTACCTGTCAAATCCCTAAATTTTAGGTAGCATTTATTATTTTATTATTGTTAATTTTTAATATGATTATACAATTACTAATATACCCTTATGATTTCATGGGTCCAGATTCATTCTCGCGTTCTCAACCTTTTAATCATTCTCATTTTAACCTCCCCATATATATATATATATATATATATATATATATATATATATATATATATATATATATATATATATATATATAGAGTTGGGATCCAGTAAGAAGTAATATTTTGGTAGGAAGGTAACAAATCAGTAATTAAGGTATGAATGATATATTTTTATAACTGATTTCAGATGATTTAATCTTACATATATATACACCAAAAATATGGATGCATCTTTAAAGACATTATTATGATTTGATGAGTGATGAGATTCATATATATATATATATATATATATATATATATATATATATATATATATATATATATATATATATATATATATATATATATATATATATATATATATATATATATATATATATATATATATATATATGTAAAGGTTGTAGAAGTCGCTAGGCGGTAGGGGTCTAGGACTAACCGGTCTAAGCGAGAACTAGTCGGCGCCTAGGCGGGGAGTATTAATTGTAACAAATTTTATTTATTTAAATTTGGATATTACCTATATCCCTACAAAATGAATAAATAAGCTAAAATTTTTGACAAATCCAAGTGTTTAAATATGTAAGTCATCAAACATCAGAATGTTTATACTAATTATTCACAATTTTGATAATTTTAATCATCAATAATCGTAACTTAGCCACCGATTATCATAAAAAATGACATTTTCTAAATTTAAATTTTAAAAATCTAAAAATTTGAGTTTTTTGAAAATTTTGGAAATTTGAGAATTTTTGAAAATTTTGAAATTTTGAAATTTGAAAATTTGAAAATTTTGCCGCCTAGACACGCCCAGACCCGCCTAAACCCGATTTTGACCGTCGTTGACCAAATCTGCCTAACTTGACCGCCTACCACTAATCGTAGGCAGAACCCGCCGGCCTAGCGCCTAGGCGGCCGCCTACGCCGACTTTTACAACACTGATATATATATATATATATATATATATATATATATATATATATATATATATATATATATATATATATATATATATATATATATATATATATATATGGGAAGGTTAAAATGAGAACAATTAAAAAGTTGAGAACGCGAGAATGAATCTGGGCCAATCAAATCATGAGGGTATATTAGTAATTGTATAATTATATTAATAATTAACAACAAATAGTAATAAACATATGTTGTAATCATGGGATATGATAAGAATCGTTACCATATTTGTAGTGATTTTCTTCCAAAAAATAAGGAGAATCCGATTAATAAAATATTGACCTAATCATATACGCCTTCCTACAGATCCGATATACGAGATTTTTCCTTCGTCGACAGAAACAAGAACTATCAAAAGTCAAAGTTTCAAGGGATCTACAAACAGTCATAATCAAGAAATCAAGAAAAGAGAAACATAAAATACATGTAATGGATGATACATGTAGTTCAAGAATGGATGATGATTCATGGGAGAACGTTAATAGAGGTTACAGTAATTCTGATGATTCATGTACTGCAGGTAAACATAAGATATTTTCGTTTATAGTTTATGTAAACTGTGAAAAAGTAAGTAGTAAGCAGTAACGATTGAAGGTATTTATATTGTTAGTGTATTGTTATCATCGGTGATTACAAATTGGAACTGGAAATTATGTTTTTACGTAAATGATTCAGATTTGTATTCATCAAAACAGTTATTAAAAAAAGGTGATATGCTATTGATTAAGAGGTGACAAAAAAAAACTAAAGACATAGAATTCTAGAGTAAAACATTAACTGCGGAACGTATTAATCATACATGATTACAACGTACTTTGGGTTATTCATTGTAGGGATATATGTAGTCTCATTACATGTTCAATCAATAATGATTGACAAGCGATATACAAGATGAGTTTGTTTTTTAGTAAATTTTTAAAAGATATCATCATCCATGATTATGGTGTTGTTGTAAATTATGATTGTTTATGTTCAAAAATGTAAATCCGCGAATGTTTTGTATGTTTGTTATGAAAATAGTAAGTTTGATCTTTATTCGTGATTGTGTCGTTAAATGGTTAGATAATGTCTTATAATATAAATTTAAATGTAATTTCATTGCAGAAGATGTGGAAACAGAAACTAACAACGGCAGTAAGAACAAAGATTCTTGGACCGAAGGTAAACATTACTGATATGCATTAAAAAGTTGATTAAAATATGATAACATAAATGTTATTCATAGTGGAATATTGGAGCTGTATGATTTTACCTTTAAAATATTTGTTACAACCATAGTTATAATCAGCAATGATTACAATGGTTATAAGGAACAAATTATTCTTGCGGGAATAAAATAATTTTGTTGATAGTACATGATTAATATGACAATGGAATATAATTGCAGATGATGTGGAAGAGTCATCATCAGATGAAGAACCGGAGTTTACTGTGGTGGAATCCCCAGGTGGAAAAACAAAGTTGTGGAAGCCACTCGTACCGAAAGAATATATGCCAGATCGTCAGAAAGCGTATGATTCGATAGACGAAGCTGTTGAAGTATACAAGTTATATGCAGAAAAAGCGGGATTTGGTGTACGAAAGAACACAACATCATACTTTGGTGATAAAACGCTAAAGACAAGGTATTTAATTTGCAGCCGAAGTGGAAAGATTCCAAAGAGATCATTTGACACACTGGGAAGCGAAGGAACTGGACGCAAAAAACGAAATTCAAACTTCAAGATAACTGATTGTAAAGCATTGATAATTTTGGAACGAGAGCATATGCATACCAATAGATGTAAAATCAAGGAGTTTCAAGAGTTTCATAACCATCCTCTAGAGACGATGGAAGAACGAAGGTACTCAAAGCTTGCGAGGAAATTAAAGTATAAAGAAAAAGAATATATGGTAAGGGCAGGCACAACTAAGTTAGGACCCACAAAAGCATATAAATTGAAAGCGTGTTTACAAGGGGGATATGAGAATCTTGGCCCTACTTTAAATGATTACAAAAATTACAGAAAAAAATGGGAAACATAATAGGTGACAGGGATGCACAAATAATTGTTGACAAAATGAACGAACGAAAGGAAAACTTGGAGAATTACACCTTCGAGTACAGATGCGTTGATAGTGTGCTAAATGCAATGTTTTGGGCTGATGCAACCGACAAAGTATACTACAAAGAGTTTGGTGATGTTGTGTCATTTGATGCCACATTCAGAACAAATAAGTAAGTCAGTATATTTTTATTGTTTTAGTATTTTTTAGGTGAAGTATAGTTTTGTTCACCAATGATTAAAACGCTGTAGTTTAAATCATAAGTGATTGATGACATTATTTTGATTAGACACTATTGATCATATATTTCAGTTACATGTTAGGCAACTAGTTAAATCATAATTGATTATCTTTGTTTCGTTATCTGGTTAGACATTGACATTTTATTATTTATTTTTGGAAAGGTACGACATGGTTTTTGTACCATTCACAGCAATAGACAATCATAAGCGATCAATTACTATAGGCGCAGGTCTATTAAGCAATGAAACCATAGACTCTTATAAGTGGTTGCTAGAAGAGTTTCTAAAAGCATATAAGAAACAACCAACATTGGTGTTGACAGACCAGGATGCAGCCATCAAACAAGCAGTACAAGACGTCCTACCTGGAACAAAACATAGATGGTGTATGTGGCATATCATGAAGAAATTGCAAAAAAAGGTACATAAAAAATGTTATACCATTAGTCAACTGAGTAATAGAAAATATTTAACAGTTGTTTTTAACTCCATTTCAAGTAGGTACCCAATGATTTTTGGATGAATAGTGATTTCAAAAAGGAGTTCAACAAATTGGTCTGGAATGTATACCTTGAACCTGAGGAGTTTGAAATGGAGTGGAATGTGATGATTAAAAAGTACAAACTTCATAAAAAAGATGGTTTAAGGATATGTATGCAACTCGTTTTTCTTGGATACCTGCGTATTTTAAAGATATGCCGATGCGTGGACTGATGAAAACAACATCCAGGTCAGAAAGCACAAATTCTTTTTTTAACACATTTGCGCATCATGGTAATTTGTTAGTGTATTTCATGATGAATTATGATGCTGCCATTGAGAAACAACGCAACAATCATCGTGAGCGTGAGAATGGAACAAAAGTTGCAAAGTATTTGTTTAAGACGGGAATGAGCCTGGAAGTCCATGCATCTGAAGTGTACACCAAAACAATTTTTTTAGAGGTGCAAAAGGAGATAGAGAAAGGGATTTTGAATTGTTCAATTGAAAGTATGAAAGTTAAAGAAGGATGTCAAGTTGTGATGATTAGCCATTTGGATAAAGAAAATAGAGTGAAAACAACATGCAAGGTAAGTTGTAACGACAAGATGATCAGATTAGTAATTTTTTTTGTTAATATAAATGTCTACAAATGGAGGGTTATTTAATCATGAACGATTGGAAACTGTGTTGTGCATGTATGATTACTGATTACTGCACGTAGTGTCCAATCATTAATGATTGAATATATGTATTTAGAAAATTACGAACAATAAGGTTTAATATGGTAATAGTTTTAGTAAAGGGTGAATAACATTATTTGATATATGTGTTATATTCCTTAGGTTGAACTAAATTTATCGGATTTACACGTGAACTGCTCGTGCCACCACTTCACAAGAATGGGCATACTTTGCCGACACATTTTTGCAGTGTTCAAGAATAAAAGGATAGAGAGGATACCTGATAAGTATATTTATAGAAGATGGGGAAAGGACATAATTGAGACGCATTTGCTACTTAAAAAACATGGATGTGTTGAACATGAAGATGAAACAGCAAAACTTATAACAGAAGCATATCAAAATTTTGAAAACAGTATAGAGATGGTTAAAGGAGACAAGGAGAAGTTGATAGCTTTCGTAGAAGGGACTCGGACTACAAATGAATTAATAAAGGATGAATATTCAAGAAATCCCATTAAAAACAAAAGTGATGAAGAAAAAATTATGTAGCTGTTAGGAGTAAAATTTACAAACGACATACAAATAAGAGTGCCGACAGCAATACGAAACAAGGGATCTGGAACAAAAAAAAGGTTGAAAAGTGTTACAGAAAAAGGAGGTTCATCTAAAAAAGCAAAAACTAGAATGTGTAAGGGATGTAAGGAATACGCCGGTCATAATTGGAGGACATGCCCGATACATATAGCAAGAGAGAAAGAATAATATTTCATTGACATTTAAATTTATGAATTATAGTATGATTATTGGACGTGATATAATTTTTGTGTTGAAGAACATCAACATGTTTTATATATTTTAAACATTACTTATTTGGCATAATATTACTAGTGTGGATTTATTATTATTCATGTTGATTATTAATGTCACTTCAGTAAATATAGAATGCATTATCTGTTAGTCATGTAACGATGAATTAGTTGGCATCAGAAAGAATATGGTATGTGTTAATAATCAACAGGGTGTGTTAGTGAAAACATGTTTATAGATAATCATAAATGATTAAAGCTAAGTCAGTGTATATGTATGTGTTAAAAATATCAAAACTAGTCTTGAAGGTAGTAATAAGCATGAAATAATAAAGCAACTATGTAGACGTACAGTAAATGTGTAGAGATAATCTTTAATCATCATTGATTATGAATATATGTTTTAATTAGCAACGATAGTTTGGTAACAATCATCAATGATTGTTAATCTGTAAATCTATGTGGTAATCAACTGTAATCAGCAATGTTTAACAATTTAAAAAAAGTAATAAACCATCATAAATAATCAGCAGTGATTATGAATAAACTTAATAACTATAGAGGGAGTCATACTTAATCATTAATTATTATACTGATTAAAAAATAAGAACTAGTCTAAAATAATAGAGGTTGCGGTATGTTAGTATTAATCATCAATAATCATCAGTGATTATGAATAAACTTAACAAGTATAGAGGGAGTCATACTTAATCACTAATGATTATACTGATTAAAAACTAAGAACTAGTCTTAAATAATAGAGGTTGCGGTATGTGGTAATCAGCAGTAATCAGCAATGATTGTTAATCTGCAAAGGTATGTGGTAATCAGCAGTAATCATCAATGTTTAACAATTTTAAAAAGGTAGTAAACCACAGCCAATAATCATCAGTGATTATGAGTAAACTGAATAAGTATAGAGGGTGATATAGCTTAATCATTAATGATTATATTGATGAAAAACTAAGAACTAGTCTTAAATATTAGAGGTTGCGGTATGTTGGTTTTAATCATCAAAGATTAAATGGCCAAGAGTTAAAAAGCATGCTAATAGTGATCAATGATTACAGATAAGACAGGGCATATGTATGTGTTTAAAACCTAATAACTAGTCTTCAATGTAGTGCTAAGCATGAATTAATTAAACAACTTTGTAGACGTAAACATGGGTTGATCAAGCTTAAATGTAAATGTGGGTAAGTTAACATCAATGATTAGTATATCTTAAAGATAAGTTATACTCAGCATGGATTAACAACTTAAAAGGACGTAACCAACATCAATAAGCATTCATTGATTATTCAGATAAATAAAAATTAGCATGGAACTTTCATCATAGATTTAAAAGGAGTACAGAAGGTGTGTATGTTTTTTTTAAAGGTTTAATTATCAATGATAGTTTGGTACTAATCATCAATGATTGTTAATATGTAAATGTATGTGGTAATCAGCAGTAATAAGCAATGATTGTTAAGATGTAAATGTATGTGGCAATCAACATTAATCAGCAATGGTTAACAATCTAAAAATAGTAATAAACCACTATCAATAATCATCAGTGATTATGAATAAACTGAATAAGTATAGAGGGTGGCATGTATAATCATTAATGATTATATTGATAAAAAAGTAATAACTAGTCTTAAATATCAGAGGTTGCGGTATGTTAGTTTATATCATCAAAGATTAAATGGCCTAGTGTTAAAAAGCAGAGTAATAATTAAGCTACTTAATTAATTCAACAAGGTGTGGGCTAAGAAAAATAAACCAAAGACTTTGTCTAACTTTTAAGCTACCCATAACAATGTGTGATTACTAATAATCATCCCTGATTAGATAGAACGTTTGCAAAAAAATATGAGAACATAATTAAAAAGTTGTGAAATTGCAAATGACTTATGTCTAACTTATAAACTACGCACGAAATATACCACAAAAACTAAAAGAAACAAAAGCTATTTGCATAGATAAATCAGCTAAGCTGCTGCAAGCGTGCATGAATCGATTGAGCTGCATCTTGAAGAATTTTTTCTTGTTGATGTGATGGAAGATGTTGGAATTTGACGGCTTCAACCAGGAGCCTTGATTTATGCGTGTTGTTATCCGATTTCAGGATTTTGTTCAAATATTTGACACGAAGCCTATTGAGTTGAGAGTCTTGTGCAAGAGATTCGTTTCTGAATTCAGTGTTAAAGTCTTTTGGACCCATGTATGTCTCCATGTGTCGCATTGTAAACACACCACAATCAGTGTGGTTGTCTTTTGTTCTCCATGGCATATCGGGTATTTGGATTGGGATATCTTTAAAGTATTTAGCTTTTGGGTGTTGAACGGAGGACAAATACTCAAAGATGTATTGACGTTGAAAAGATAGGGATGGAAGGTTAGATGATTTATATGTAAATTATATATAGATGAAAGGTGTAAGGATGATGCATAGTTGTAGACTTACCATCACAGAAGGCAAGGATGAGTATCGAGCTTCTAAAGTATCATCATGCATGATGTTGTCAAGAATAAGAAAAGAAGGGCGGCGGAGGTCAATGACAAAAAGATATATATGGAAGCTACGGACAACAGGAAAAAAAATCTGAAAATGAAAAAAACAAACATTGGGTTATAAGTAAATGATGTAAGTAGATTATAATATTATATGAATAAACTGTACAAAAACTGTATAACATACCAGACTGACATTGGAAAGTGATGAATCAATAACTTCAATAGTACGCAATAACTCTTCAACGAATTTCCTTTTACAGGCTTCATCAGAGAAAGAATCACTGAGTAGATAGTCCCCCTGTTCAATGATTATGAAATGTAAAAAAGTAGTAAAAGTTAATTTGAATATTATTTAGGTTTTTATTGTATATGAAATGTGTAATGATTTAGTACCGTCAATGCTGTATTGCAATAAACACGTAAAGGTGAAGTGGCTGAACGCAGATCTTCTTTAGTGTTCAAAACATGGCTCCAACAGTCAATTACGTGGCCAAATAATTCACAACCTGGGAAAAGGCTTTCCATATGAAAGCGTTGAGCCTTAAAGCCATCTATACACTCATAAACTGTCTCACTGAGAAACGTTGTCCATGATGTGTTACTATTTACTAATGTTATCTAATCAAGTAAATTTATAATCAAAGATTTAGAATGTTAAAAAATACCTCGGGTCTCCTTTAGTTGAGAATATCCAGTTTTTCATCACTTTGTCAGTTCTTGAAATTCCAGAGTCTATATCAACAGTCCGAATAACATAAGGTGATTTAAACACCTCTGGCTTGTTGCAAATTCTCTTCAATCTTGGTTTTGGAGTTTTGGAAAAGTAATTCAATGGTTTAGGCGATTGAAAACGACTGACTGGGGTGTGTAAGAAAGTTTTTTGTACTGAATCATTAATTTTCGATAAAACATGAGGGTCTACAGAAATGTTGAGTTTTGGAATAGGCGAATGGTCAAATGTATTAAGAGAATTAGTAGCCAACACCATTGATCGGTCAAGTAGGGGGGTATTATCTGTCCACCATTGTGAAGCTACCTGGATTTGGTTGGATTCATCAGGGCTGTAATCAAAGGAATCGGATGTAAACAGCTTTCTGAACTTTGATTTTAAACCATGCAGATCTACACACACCGGCCATTTCTCGATACTTGAATTAATCTTTTATTCAAGTATTTCCTTTTGTGTAACAAGATTGTTGTACATAACTTCAATTGCAGCAACCGTGGACTGAAATTTGGAGTGAATGACAAAGGTTAAAAATATGAAATACAAAGCGAAAAAAGTAGCATGATTAACAAGTAGTTAGTAATGTTAAGGTGACATCATCAATTATAATAACGTATGGAAGACAGTAACATAAATATGGTAAATCCTTGTTAATGAAGTCTCCTTAAAAATCCATTAAGAATGCATGATTAACCAAGTAACTTGTTGAGTCATTAATGTGTAACTAATTAAAATTGTAATCAGTAATGATTAACAAACCTCGACAGATTCATCTTCGGAAGGTTGTATGTTTTCTTGTTGAGCCGCGATAGGAACAAATGGGACTTGGAAATCACGAATGCCAAATCCACCAGTATTAATCTCAAAATCTTGGCATCTAAGCATATCATCAATATTCCAAAAGCATATGGCAGGTCGCCCTCGCACAACCCGAACTTCATCACAACGTATGCTTTCTAAGTAAACCAACTA
The DNA here is from genome assembly GCA_023525715.1 of Cichorium intybus. Lineage (NCBI taxonomy): Eukaryota > Viridiplantae > Streptophyta > Magnoliopsida > Asterales > Asteraceae > Cichorium > Cichorium intybus. The sequence continues at coordinate 118,912,613 of CM042014.1, read as the reverse complement.
GAACAGGAGAAACAAATGGTCAGATTATAAGCAATCATTTATATGAAGCAAATAGAAAAAGTAAAATAAAATAAATATGAAAAAATATCATTAAACAAAAAAAAAGGATGATTACCACTAATAAGGTTATAGGTCCGACATAATAAGCATTCGGACTATCTGGATTCCATCCAAGCCTAGTGTCTTCAAGGCCTCGTAAAACGTAATCACACCAATCGATTTTCATCAAATCCAAATCTCTCCTTACACGGCTCAGCATGGATAAGTCGCATGTTCCCATACTTTTTGACTGTCCAAGAGTATTGCAGATAAGGACCAGAAGGTTAACCTTAAAGATTAAACCAGCTTCAGTTGTACTCGACATGGCCTTTTGCACTCCCTTTGGCCTAATATCACTGCTACCTTCAAACTGTGTTCTCCAAATTTCTACGGTATCATCATCGGGTTCTCTAAACTTCAACGAACCTATGGGAGTATCTCCTAAAGGGAGTCCTAACATATCATGGACAACTTCTCGCGTAATCTGTATATCACCGCGATGAACACGAAGAACCATTCGTTCCGAATCAAAATTTTTGACAACATAATATCCTAACTTTGGAGGAATACCATCAACTTTGATATTTAAAAGATTACCTAACCCAACTAATAACAAATAATCCTTCTGTTCGTTACTGAGTTTCTTCATTGCGGTGTAAAGGATCAGTGGGGAACATCTACAGCGTATAGTGTTTGGAATATCTGCTGGAATACCATTGTTGGGTGCAACTTGGTGTTGTTTTTTTTGGGGTTTTTCATTGGCTTTTTTTTTCTTGTTTTTTTGAAGGGCAACTTGTTTCTCCGTAACTTTTGGAAGACTAGATTCAAAATCTGAATCTGAATTAGGTACCGGCTCAACAACATTCACTTTAGATAGTCTCTTCTTTTTCGTATCTGTAAAAAGGATAAAATAATAACTAACAAGTAATGATTGGAAAATAGTAATAGGGGTAAATTTATTCTTACATAGCAGTTAAATAATTATTAAATAATAATTGAAGAAGTTACTTTAAGAAATTATGGAAATATTATTCATCGATGATTGAAGTAGTATAATTAAGCACTCTTTGGTATTATGAATAGGGTACTTACTTACTGCCCTGTGCAACGGGGGGATCAACATCTATTGCTCTTCCTTTACGTGTCTTCGTACTTGTTGCTTGTTTACTTAATGATGGACCATCCGTTCCAACATTATCAATTCTCTCATCACCTAATTATAATTAAAAAACAAAACTTAACATTCTTGCATAAAATCAGAAAATATATAAATTATTTGAAGTACCTGGGTTTCTTATCGATTTAAGTATGGGATTGGGTTGTCTGTGTGTCAATTTCTCAAGACTTTTATTGGGACGAATATTTGAAGGTTGTTGCATTGGGACATCCATACTTTTATCAGCAACTATAGTAATATAAAATGCAATTAAAACAAATTCGTAACTCATTAATAGATTAATAAAATTATACATATGTTTTTTTTCGAACCAGCAAGAGCTATTGAGGATTTTGTATGTACAACTCTTGGAACCGAATGCTGGTAAGATTCTTTAGGAACTGAATCAATATCTGAATCAAGAACAACAGGATTCGATTCGGTATTCTTGAATTTACTGAAGGCATTTTTCTTCAATATCCTCTCGCTCCTTTTTTTAACTGTAATAAACAAAAATGAAATAAGTATTCAATAAATCATTCAATTTTTAACCGTACAAACGATACCCTCATGTGCAATCATGAATGATTATCTAGACAGTATACAAAAAATGGAAAAACCAATTAAACTTCTAAGAGTACTTTCATCGAACAGTTGGTGTTCAACCAAAAAAATTCCTTCATTTTAGAGATATCCGGAAAACAATCACTTTTAATCACAGTACTAATCGAATTCTATGTAAATGAGCTAAAATCATCATCCAAGATTAACGAAATTTGACTCGATATTATGATATACTCTACAAACAATTTGATAATAAAATACTTGGAGCCTTCAAAATGCCGAGAAAAGGACCTATTGAATTCGAACATTTAGTATAATCACTTACCTCCAACGGAAGGGTTGATTTTCGGAGGTGTTCTTGCTTTATCGGACTCCATTTGAGACTGCGTATCTTATATACCGATGATTAAGATCAAATTAGGGTTTATACTATGGAAATGATGATACTCGCGAATCCTTGAATATGCGAAAACAAAATCTCAGAGATATGGTTCATAACATTTACATAGGATCGTATCTCTGATAGGGCATGGATTTCGGAACAGAAAGGGTACGATAGCTATATCACCGGAATCACGAAATGTCTAATACACCCTTACGGCATTTTAAGGAAAGCTTGATACCCGATTTGTATTAATTAAATAAAAAAAAGAGATTTAATTAAACCAATGATCTTAAAAAATAAAGGGCATAGATTTATTCTCATATTCTCAACCTTTTTAGCATTCTCATTATAATCTACCTCTATATATATATATATATATATATATATATATATATATATATATATATATATATATATATATATATATATATATATATATATATATATATATATATATATATATCTTGTTCCAAAATTACTATTTAGCTAATTGACAGTTTCTCGAATCCTGATAAGCGTACTTGTTATATAAATTACAAGTTATTATCATTCTCCAAATTCAATTAGTGCCATCTCCTGATAATTCTAAATATAACAGTTTTTCATGCTTTGTTCCTTCTACCTATAGGAGGGTTTCAGTATCTTTTTGTCTCATATAATATTACTTTTCCAATCGTAATACCTTTATATAATTACTTTAAAAAAATAAGGATGTAACATATAAACATTATTCTATATATAAATTTATATTATGTTTAAAATTAAGGGTAATATATATATATATATATATATATATATATATATATATATATATATATATATATATATATATATATATATATATATATATATATATATATACTAGTTGTAAGACCCGTGTATTACACGGGTTGATTAAAAGAAAATGTTAAATAAGAACATTTAAACACCAAACATTGTACTAACTTAAAAACATTGTACTAACTTAAAGTAAATAACATACTATCTTAAAAATAAACAAAACCAAGATAACAACAAATTTATTTTTTTGGACACGTATGAGGCATGTAAAATGATTAAGTTGTATAAATTGCATAGGGAAAATTGCATAAAAGTCGTTAACTTTTCTAGATTTTTAGATTTTGACACTATGTTTTTTATTTTTGCTATTAAGTCATTAGGTTTTTTGAAAAATTGCAAATCTGACCATATGACCTGGTAACTATTGCCATCCTGTCATATGGTCATTTTTGTAATTTTTTGGAAAACATAACGACTTAATTGTAACAATTAAAAATGCAATGACAAAATCGAGAAAATTGGAAAAGTTAATGACTTTTATGCAATTTACCCTTTAAATAAATAGGTTCCTAATTTCTTGCTTTAGTTATGAATTATTAGAATTAAATACATTAAATACATTCAATTCAAATAATTTTTTTAAGAAATTCAAAATTATGAGAAAATGACATGTGACCAATTCAATGAGGAGATGACATGTGGCTTTGAGTTACTTATTTATTAGGATAGGATATATATAAAAAATAGATATGACATAATTTACAATAGAATTAAATATAGTTATGTATAGTAATCAACTTTTGGTTTTTTAAGATAAATACATAAAATATGAAAATTTACATATTTTTAACAACCGCGCAAGAATAAAACCGAATATGAATAAAATTTGAAAAAGTCAATCTGTAAATATGGAAAAATCTTAAAAAATACGCATAAAAACAAAATATATAAAAACAAATTATCTTATAAAAACATGCATGAAAACAAAAAAATGTATAAACATAAATTTTCTAAAAAACTAATTTTGTAAAAAGAACTCATAAAACACAAAGTTATAAAAACTTTTAAAACTAATTAAGTTTTAAATGCCATAAAAAGATGTATATGTAAAAGATAAAATTTTACTTGTGTTTAACAACCCTGCATGCAAAGAAAAAAATCGACAAAAACAAAAAATCTTGAAAAATATTAATTAAAAAACATATTTTTTTGGGTAAAGAGGACGGTATCTCTGGCAAATTTTATTAATAAAAAGAATAAATACAATTTAAGGATGGGGACTCCCCACCTATGAAACAACAAAAATACCCATTGTGACAGGCCCCAAAGGACAACAAGACTAAACTAGGAACCAAAACAGGATTTGGAACCAGAGAACATAACATGAACATAAAAAGCAAACATCTTGCAAAAAAACAAACCAAAAAAGCAGAGAAATATATAGAAGAGAAGATGATAACGTTGAGAAAAAAGAGAATAATGGACCACAGTGGAAAGTAGGAAATATATCTGTCAACCTTAGGGTAGGGACCAGACCCTTTTAGCCAAATTAACATTAGGGGAAGGTTTCATAGACAAACTCATCAGTCTACAACGGACATCATCAATAATAGTCTTGACAACCGCATGATACGATCTTCTGTTATTCTTAAAAATCCGGTAATTTCTTTCCTGCCAAATGTGGTAGATAGCTCCCGCAAGCACAAGTCTTCGGATAACGGACCAGACGGTCTTACCCTTAGAGATGGGCTTGAGAAGATTGATGATATGTGTCCAGCAATTAGTGAGGAATGAAAGGTGCATAACATGCTGAAGATCATGCCAAACCATAGAAGGGAAAGAACACTCAAAGAAAAGATGTGGAATGGAATCGGAACAATCACCACAGAAGGCACAGATGAGGTTGGCGTTAATCTCCCAGCTTTTGATTTTATCATGGGTCTTGAGTCGATCTTTGAGAGCAACCCAGAGAATGAATGCATGTCTAGGGATATTCTGGGAGAACCAAACAAGATGATACCAGTCGACAGGCTGATCCGAGGGGCGTATAGAGTGCCAGATAGAACGGACCGAAAAAGGAGAGACCTTACCGTCGCAAGATCTCCAGAGGAGTTTATCAGGAACGGACGTGGAAAGAGAAGGGGGGGGGTTATGAGAAAGCAGAACGGGATGGGAGTTCAGCCAGCAATAGGGGCGCACCCAACACCCATTGAGGACAAGGTCAGCAACCTTAGAATCATGAGTGAATCCTGCAGTATGGATGTTACGGGTGGTTAAGAACTGAGAGAGGGGACCAGCAGGATGCCAGTTATCGAACCAAGCAGACGTAGAGCAGCCATCACCAACCTTGGAGACCATAAAGCTCCTGATTTTACCCCGCATGTCGAGAATATTGCGCCACGCATAGCCCGTACCGCTCTTCTTGGGGGCATCCCAAAAGTTACGCCTACAGAGGCGGTATGAGTGGATCCACTTGACCCAGAGAGAATCCTTATTAGAAAGGAGTCTCCAGGTATGTGAAGCCATAAGGGCAATATTCCAAACAGCAAGGTTACGAATACCCAGACCACCATGGGTCTTAGGGAGACATACAGTCTTCCATGAGACTTTTGCTTTACCACGCTTCATCTCACCGTTGCACCAGAGGAAACCCCTAGTGAGTTTCTCAATCTCGTTAGAGATAGATTTCGGAAGAATAAAAACGGAAGCCCAATAAATTTGCATGGAAGAAAGGACAGAGAGGATTAGTTGGAGATGACCGGCAAAAGAGAGAGACTTGTTCTTCCAGTCGTTAATCCTGCATTTGACTTTATCAACTAGGCATTTACAGTCCTTGTGGACAAGACGAGTGGTGATGAGAGGGACACCAAGATATCAGACAGGGAGAGATCCCTCCGGAAACCTAACAATACGATCAATGGAAGCTCTGGTCCTCTCACCAACATTGCAGTAGAAGGCTTCACTCTTCGCTTCGTTAGGTTGGAGCCCATAGACCCTAGAGAATTCAGCAAGAGAGTCATTTATGACACGAACCGAAGAGCTATCGCCATGACAGAAGAGAAGAAGGTCATCGGCAAAGCAGAGGTGGGTGATACTTTGGTCCTCACATTGCCGATGGAATTTAAAACAATCGGAGTCAGAGATGTTTCTTTTGATCATAAGGTTAAGCACCTCCATGACAAGAGTGAAGAGATATGGAGAGAGGGGGTCACCCTGACGGATGCCCCTTTGACGGTCGAAGAATCCGTGCATATTACCATTGATGCTCATAGAGTAAGCAGCTGTGGAGACACACGTCATGATCCAGTCAATCATACGAATGGGGAAACCAAACCCAACCAAGATGGTGCGAAGAAAAAACCAGTCAACCGTATCGTAAGCTTTTTGGATATCGACTTTAAACGCACACCTGGGGGTACCACGATGACAATGATAATCACGCATGAGCTCCTGGACAAGAAGAACATTGTCAGTGATCAGGCGCCCTGGAATGAAAGCAGACTGGTTTTCATCAACCAGAGAAGAGAGGTGGTTCTTGATACGATCCGCAATGATCTTGCTGATACATTTGTAAACAACGTTACAACAAGCGATGGGGCGGAATTCGGTGACTTTAGACGGGGAGTCAACCTTAGGGATGAGAGCAAGCACGGTGTTGTTGAGCGACTTAAGGATTTTACCAGAAGAGAAGAACTCCTTAACCGCCGAACAAACATCGTGCCCCACGATATCCTAAGCAGACTTAAAGATCTGGGCCGGGCGCTTTATCATCGCCCATCTGGAACAAGATGCTCTTAACCTCCTCATCCGTAACAGGAGTAAGCATGGCGGCAGATTGAAGAGGGGAGAGCTTATTAGAGAAGAGGGAACATGGGTCACGAATAGCAATGGAGGGGTGGGCTGTGCCTAAGAAAGTTTGGAAGTGAGAGACGAACAGATTGGGGAGGTCATCCCCAGAAATCCATCTGCCCTGGGCATCTTGGATGGAGTCGATACGATTGCGAGAATTACGGCTTTTAACAGACTTATGGAAGAAAGCAGAGTTTTTATCACCCTCACGAAGCCAGTCAACCTTAGCCTTCTGTTTCAGGAACCTCTCTTCATCCAGGCAAGCCTCGTTATAAGAGAGAAGGTACCTGCATTGTTCGTCACGGAGAGGCATATTGAAAGGGTCTCACAGAAAAAGGAGAGAGATGACCGTCGCATGATCTCCAAAGGATTTTATCAGGAATGAACGAAGAGAGCGAAGGCGGGTTATGAGAAAACAGATTAGTATGGGAGTCCCTCCAGCGTTGGGGGAGATTCCAACATCCGTTAAGGACAAGGTCAGCAACCTTAGAATCAGGATTGAAACCCGCAGCATGGATGTCACGGGCAGAAAGGAACTGAGAAAGAGGACCATCAGGATGCCAGTTATCGAACCAAGCCGACGTAGTGCAGCCATCACCAACTTGGGAGACTATAAAGTCCTGTATCTTACCCCGCATGTCAAGGATGTTTCGCCAGGCATAGCCCGAACCACATTTTTTGGGTGCATCCCAGAAATTACGGCCACAGAGACGGTACGAGTGGATCCATTTGACCCATAAAGACTCTTTCTTAAAAAGGATTCTCCAAGCGTGGGAAGCCATAAGGGCAACATTCCAGAGAGCCAGGTTACGAATACCAAGGCCACCATGAGCCTTAGGGAGACACACAGTCTTCCAGGAGACTTTGGCTTTTCCACGTTTCATCTCACCGTGGCACCAGAGGAAACCCCTCATCAGCTTCTCAATCTCGTTAGAGATAGATTTGGGAAGAATAAAAACAGAAGCCCAATAGATTTGCATAGAAGAAAGAACAGAGAGGATCAGCTGGAGACGCCCAGCAAAGGAGAGAGACTTGTTCTTCCAGTCATTCATTCTGCATTTGATTTTATCAACAAGCCGTTTACAATCTTTATGGGCGAGACGAGTGGTGATAAGAGGGACCCCAAGGTATCTGACAGGGAAAGATCCCTCAGGAATCCTAATAATACGATCAATGGCAGCCCTGGTCCTTTCACCAACATTGCAGTAGAAGGCTTCGCTTTTCGCTTCATTAGGATAGAGACCAGATACCCCAGAGAATTCAGCAAGAGAGTCAATAAAAACAAAAACATCTTAAAAATACATATAAAAATGAAAACTTGAAAACATTGAAAAAATACAAAAAGGGGAGAAGTCGGTTCACATATCGAAAAGAAAGCCTTTTTTTCTTAATTTTACACCAAGAAAGCACTTCATACAAAAAATACATATTGATTGATATGAGTTAATGAAATGACTCAAGAAAACACTTCATTTAAAAATACATATAAAAATGAAAACTTGAAAACAGTGAAGGGGAGAAGTCGGTTCACATGGAGAAAAAGTTCAATACGGTTAAAAATTTGGATGCAGTTAGTCATGTGGACGGTGGAAACAATGATAGCTCTCAAACAATAACCAAATCTTTAATTAGAGGTGGTGATATTATGGAGCCCCATGCTTCGGCCTCAAGTGGTAACTGTGGTCAGAAAATGGAAGATATAGATATTATTGGTCATATGATGGGATACAAGACTACTAAAGTTAATGATGAGATGCTTGATCACCATGGGAGTAAAGAGTATTTTCAATGAATTTTACATCCTTAAATATTCAAGGATTGGGCACAATCAGGCAAAAAAGAGATGGGTTTTTGAGTTATGTTCTAAGTTCAAGATTAACTTCTTGGCACTTCAGGAGACTAAGTTAGAAGTTGTTGATGATGTTTTAGTTCGGCAGTTGTGGGGTAATTCTCGGTACCAATTTGCTTGTAGCGGTTCTGTGGGTGCCTCAGGTGGAATTCTTTGTGTTTGGAATCCGGATATTTTTTTGAAAAAGCAAATGGCAGCTTCAGATTATTTTGTTATCCTTGAGGGTTTCTGGAAGCCTACTAACACTAATCTTATGGTTATCTCGGTTTATGCACCACAAGAGTTAAGTGAGAAAAAAAATGCTTTGGGATTATCTTTCGCAAATTATCCTAAAGTGGAGAGGTGAGGTAATTGTTATGGGTGATTTTAATGAAGTGCGGGTAGAGGCGGAAAGATTTGGTTCTACTTTCCATCCTAGTGGGCCACGTTTTTTCAATAATTTTATAGCCATGACTGGTCTCGTAGATATTCCTTTGGGTGGTTACTCGTTTACGTGGACTCATTCTACGTCTGGTAAAATGAGTAAGTTGGATAGGTTTCTTGTTTCTGAAGGCTTATTGGATTTATGCCCGCATATTTCGGGGCTGATTTTAGAGAAACATCTTTCTGATCATCGCCCGATTTTGCTACGTGAATCGGTGTTGGATTACGGGTCTACTCCTTTCCGGTTTTATAATTCTTGGTTACACAATGGGGATCTTGAGAAGATTGTGAGTGATTCGTGGGCCAATGATGGGGTTACAGATAAGAGCGCCATGGTACGCCTTAAAAATAAATTAAAAGCCCTTAAAAATCGTTTGAAAGACTGGGCCAAAGAGATGCGAAGTCAGAAAATTGGAGATAAGATGTTGCTTAAGGAAAATTTGAGGGATTTAGATAAGCGGGTCGATGACGGGGAGGGAGATGTTTTAAAAGAAAGGGGGGAAATTCTGAGTAAAATCCTTGATCTTGATATGCAGGAAGCAGCAGACTTAGCTCAAAAAGCTAAAGTCAAATGGGCTATTGAAGGAGACGAGAATTCGAAGTTTTTTCATGGTATTATCAATAAATCTCGGCGGCAACTTGCTATTAGAGGGGTCTTCTCTAATGGGGATTGGTTGGATAGGCCTAATCAAGTTAAGAAAGAGTTTCTTACTCATTTCGCTACTAGATTTTCTAAGCCATATGCTTTTAGATTACAGTGTGATATGGAATTTCCTAGACGTTTGTCAGAAGATCAATCAGAGTTTATTCAAGGGGAGGTGATGTCTGAAGAAGTTAAACAAGCTGTGTGGGATTGTGGGGCAGAAAAATCTCCGGGTCCAGATGGCTTCACTTTTGAATTTATCAAAAGGTTTTGGGAGTTATTAAAGGATTTGGTGGGTGAGGCGGTTCAGGAATTCTTCAGGACTGGAATCTTTCCAGTTGGTTGTAATTCCTCTTTTATCGCTTTGATTCCAAAGGTGACGGATGCTAAGTTTGTGAAGGATTTTAGGCTGATTAGTCTAATTGGCGCCCAATATAAAATTATTACAAAAATTTTGGCTAATCGGTTAAAACTGGTGATTGGGGATTTGATTAGTGAAGAGCAATCTGCGTTTGTGCATGGGCGTCAAATTCTAGATGGTCCGTTAATTTTAAATGAAGTGCTTTCTTGGTGTAAAATTAAGAAAAAAAAGGCTATGGTGTTTAAAGTTGATTTCGAGAAGGCTTATGACTCGGTTAGATGGGACTTCTTGGAAGATATCTTGGGACGCTTCGGTTTTGGAACGAAATGGTGTAGATGGATACGTGGCTGTTTGAAGACGGCTAGAGGCTCTGTGTTGGTAAATGGGAGTCCTACAGAAGAGTTTTAGTTCTATAAGGGTTTGCGCCAAGGAGACCCGCTCTCGCATTTCTTATTCATTTTGGTTATGGAGACACTTCATCTGTCGTTTTTGAGGACTATCGTTCGCGGAGTTTTCACGCCCTTGACAGTGGGCAGTGGGTGTACGATTTCTCACTTGTTTTATGCAGATGATGCGGTGATCATTGGAGACTGGAAAGAGGAAAATTTTACCAATATTGTGTCTATTTTGCGGTGCTTTCATCTCGCTTCAGGGCTGAAGATTAACATCCAAAAGTCGAAAATGTTAGGTGTTGGTGTTACGTTTACAGAAGTTGAGAGAGTGGCGGCCTTGGTGGGATGTGCGGCAATTAAAGCTCCGTTTACGTACCTGGGGGTTCTGGTTGGAGGTTCTATGTCTAGAGCGAGTGCGTGGGAAGAGGTTGAGAAAAAAGTTAATGATAGGCTTTCTAAATGGAAATTGAAAACTCTTTCAGTTGGTGGAAGATTGACCCTTTTAAAGACAGTGCTTGGGTCCATCCCTAATTACTATTTGTCTCTTTTCAAAGTCCCGGTTGGGGTGATAAAAAGATTGGAAAATCTGAGGAGTCGATTTTTTCGCGGAATGGAGGGTACGAAGACAAAAAACGCGTGGATTGGGTGGAATAAGGTGTGTGCGGATAAGGAAAAGGGGGGTCTTGGAGTTGGAAGCTATTTTGCTTTAAATAGGGCTTTACTTTTTAAATGGATTTGGAGATTTAAGAATAATCCAAGGGTGATGTGGGTGAAGGTGGTTAAGGCGATTCATGGAGAGGACGGTCTTCTAGGAAATTGCGATGTTTCTAAAATAGCTTCAGTGTGGCGGGATGTCGTTATTTCGACTAGAGATTTGACAAAGAATGGAATTGATCTGATGGGCTTTTGTAAAAAGAGGATTGGGGATGGTATGGATACTTTATTTTGGAAAGATAATTGGTTAGGAGAAACGTACTTCATGCGTAGGTTTCACAGATTATACAACTTGGAGGAGAATAAAAATGCCACAGTGGCTTCTAAATGCACGGGTTGGTGGGGTGATTCTTTTAGACGCTCGCCGATGGGAGGTATGGAGGAAGAGCAAAAGGGGGAGTTGGATAGAATTATGAAAGACGTTTATATTTCAAATAATCGAGACATTTGGCTTTGGGATTTGGTGACAGATGGTTCTTTCTCGGTTAGTTCCACTAGAAGATGTATTGATGACGTGATCAATGGTGGTACGGGAGTGCCTACAAGGTGGATCAAGATGATTCCTATAAAAATCAATGTGTTTGCTTGGAAGATGATGTTGAATGGCTTACCTACGAGATGGAACATGTCTACAAGAGGCATAGACTTGGAGTCTATCTTATGTCCGGTTTGTGGAGTTAAAGCTGAAGAGATTGGTCATCTTTTTTTCGAGTGTAGTTTTGCTCAAGAGATTTTTACTAAAATTGGAAAATGGTGGGATTTAGTTTTACCAAACGATTGGTCTTTAGCGAATTGGAGGACTTGGCTTCAAGATTTGAGATTACAAAAGCTTACTAAAGAAGTTCTGGAAGGAGTGATTTATGTGGCGTGGTGGTACATCTGGAGATTTCGGAACGATACAATCTTTGGAAAAACACTTCCTAAAAAGAGTGTTATATTTGATGATATTGTTGCTCAATCGTTCCTTTGGTGTGATAGTCGATCTAAGAAAAAAATAGATTGGAACTTATGGCATTTAAATCCTTCCTTAATTGTGATGTAATTGTTTTATTTCTGTGCTAGTTTTTGCTAGTTGTTCTTAATAAAATTTAGTTGTTAAAAAAAAAAATAATGAATTTAGGGTGAGCCAACTTGATCCACCCCGATTGATATATAAAGGAGAATAACAAAATTCAAAGTTGGTTTAAGTATCATTCCTATATGGTTTGTGCTTATCATCACTTGAAACACCACTAAAAACCGAAGTAATGTGCATATGTAATCTTTATTTCAAATTGAGTACGATTCTTCTTACCTATTTAACATTGAAGTTATATAACTTATTGATTGACGAAGTTTTTACTAATATCACTTAAACCCGGCATTCTATTTTGTTATCATTCGAAAACAAATATTTACATGATGAATTTACTGTTTTCCTTTTCCAGATATAGAAATGAAAGAAAAAAAAAAAGAAGCTTAATTGTTCTTGACACCTTTTACACTTTAAACTATTAAGACATTAGAGCTTGTTGGATAAAGAATCTTTGTGGGGTGACCGTTTTGAAACAAAACGGTAGGGTGAGGGTTTGGAGTGACAATATTTATATGATCGAGGCGTGGCTAAATAAAGACTAATGATAATGTCATATGAGTGGTCATCATGACGATGCCTTTTGTTTTTTCCCTTTAAAAACTTAGACTTTCTATCTTCAACTTTTTGATATTTTCTATAGCAATCCAAAACCATTAATAATTTACAAAAGCATATTGAACTCTTGTATAGAAGGTCGTTTGTAATGCCATTTACTGTTTTTTGGGAAGCGCACAACAATTTTTAACCATATACAATGATTTATTTATTAGAAGGATTATAAATTATACATAAAATACCTTAAATTGTTGTGTATAGTTAAAAACTGCTGAATATATATCACTTCTCATTTTCAAATGGCTCGCACCCTTAGCGCTACGGTTAAGCCAGATGGGTTCACCATTCGTCTATCTTTCCCGGAAAATATAACGTTAAAGGAGCACGACCTACTTTAAACAGTCTCGAATACAATTATACAAATAACAAATCAATTTTTTATGATTCAGAATTCATTATGTCATTTATAATATATATCTTAATCTTCCTCCAATCATTAAAAGTTGTTATTGCTATCACTAAGTCTAAGTTGAGTTGCAAAAAATTTATTTCTATTAATTATAGAACAAGTCGAAGTTAAACGAAGTGAAATGAAGAAAAGAGAGAACCCTTCACATCTCAAAATAATTATGAGATCTTGTTCAGTTGTTCAAAAATAAATATCATCCTTTTCTTTAGGGTAAGATTCAAATAGGTTTATGTTTTTAAATTTTACACAAATTAACATTACAGAATTTTATCATAAATTCGTATTTCGAGTTACCCAAAAGTTGCCGTATTTGTTCAGAAAATAAAATATATGCTTCTATATTAATCGTAAAGGGTAACTATACTCGACCCCCGTTATCGAATACGTATTCAAAAGTAACTTTTTAATATTTATCCTACAAAACGTACCCCTAACAATTAATTGTATCTATATTATTTGTTGTTTTGTGGACATAAGGCTGAGCAGAGTGGACTTAGGTGTTGCTTTCGGCATCTGAGCTAGCGCTCTTTGCTGGCGGCATCCGTTTGCCGCTATCTTTCTCCTCTTTTTGAACTACTTGACCGTTGAAAAAGGTAAAAAAGAATTTGTTTTTTCAAATTTACTCTATATATATATATATATATATATATATATATATATATATATATATACATACATACATACATACATACATACATACATACATACATACATACATACATACATACATACATACATACATACATACACTTAAAAAATGCTTACATATATTCCTTGTACCCCAAAATGTCTTCAAACAACCCTCCAAACAACCTTCAAAACAACCGAAATGTTTTCGGGTTCGATCCATCTTCTCCACCACCTTACCGGCCAGTTTGAAGCCCCGGTTTTTTCGTCTAATCCGATGTTGGGCGGTGCACCGTTTTATTCGCAATTTGGGATGATGCCACAACAACTTTTCTAACAAAGTTTCAACCCGTTTCAACAACAATCACCATCAAACTTCCAATTCCAACAAACGCAAAGCCCACCCAAGCAACCAGCTACCCAAACCGAGCAACCACCACTGCAAGCGGATTCCGATTCTGACTCATTATCCGAACCCGAGGAGCCTCCACAAAGAAGAGGACGGGCCTCGAATACCAAGTCGACGATTCAAGAGGAAACCGAGTTAGCTCGGGCGTGGATCGATGTATCTGAGGATCCAAAAACTAGGAAAAGCAAACACTCGATAAGTTTTGGTTACGTGTTATGAGGCGTTTTTGCAAAGGAATGAAACGTGGTCGGGGATACCGAAACAAAGATCAATGCAACACGAAGTGGAATAACATGAACAAGTGCATTATGAGCTTCAAAAATATTTATACCAATGGCGAAGCAGAGAGAGCGAGAGAGCGAGATAAGCATTTTGGAGAAAGCGCACTACATGTACCAAAATGACAACGCAATGTTGTTTAAATACGTACACGCTTAGAATATTGTTCGACTAAGCAAAAGATGGGAACAAGTTTGGAAGAGAGAACTTGTATGTTCGGGGTCCAAAAGAAGCAAAACATCCGACTCGGGATCGTATCAAGTTTCATCGGATGGTCGCGTCGGAGTGGATCTTAACGCAAATGATGACGACGTTGAGGAAGTGGAATCGCCTCCTCGTCCAATAGGTAGAGACCGGGAAGAACGAAAGGGGAAGGCGAGTTCATCAACTACCTCTGCTAGTACACGATCGGAACAATTTGGCCAAATGAGCGAGGAGTTTGCGCACATAGTTGGATAAACAGTGGATGGAAAATACCCGACTTGCGGAAATGCAAATGTTAACGCAAGACGTGACTCACCTTACCGGCGAGAATTACGAAGCGACGATGACGATAAAAGCGCAAATCCGAGCCAAATATAATTTGTAGTTTTTAAATTTCAAGTTGCGATGTCTTTTATTTTCCTAAAATTATGAAATTTTAATTTCCTAGGTTTATGTAATTTTCTATTTTTATTTAATGAAGTAATATGGTATGGCTTCTTTTTATTTAAAATATGTATTTTAAAAGTAAAAAAACTAAATGTTGCCAACAACCACCTCTTGACAGCAACATCAAAATGCAATGTTGCCAACATTCTGACGTGGCGCCTATGTGGCGTCAATGTCTTTCAAATGTTGGAGGCACCACTCTTCTTAGCCTAGGGATGGGAGAGTAGTTCCCTCCTATCCCACCGAATCCACTCGTCACGTCAGATTTTCTCTCTCCTCTCACTTCTATTTTTCACCATCTTTCACTCATGGAAGCAGTTCCCACCGAAAACATGATGCCACATCATATTTTTTATTTTTAAATTCATTATTAATTAAAAAATTTTAATTTAATAGTTAATTTAATATTCCAAATAATATTAAAATGTATTTTAAAATTTTTAAAAAAGCCAAATACTTTAATTAAAAAGGACACGGTTACAAGAGTTAAAAAAAAGAAACCTAAATTCGAAAAAAAACAACCTAAATACGAAAAACAAATCCTAAATATGAAAATATAACCTAAAATTCCCAACCGTACATTTGTGCTATTTGCTTTTTTTTCCCAAGAACCAATGCCAGTTGAGGTCCGATCAAATGGTTATGGGGGCGAAGAAAGAAATTTAAATCCTTTTGTTCACGTGCGTATTTGAGTGATGTTATCTCTTGCTCAATGAGGGCTGCTTTCTTCTTCGATTCCTCCTCCTGTACAGCCAGTACAACTATCTTCTTTTCATGGTAGGTGTCTTTTTGTTTGCTTCAACCTCAGTGGTCTCTGCAAGTTTGGATATCTTATTTATGATGGTCTGATACCCCTCAGGCATTGATGAAGATCCAACCACATTTTTCCCTTTTCTTTGCTGGGAATGTGTTGATGGTTGTGTGGAAACTTCATCGTCGTCGTCAACATCGACTGGATTAGGTGAAAAGTGTGCATTGGAAGGGGAGTTCGTGTAGTGGTTGGAGTTGGATGTCTTGGTTCGTTTGGAGGAATGATGTGGGGAATGCATCCCCATTACCTCGACTCTGAGCCATTTGGCATGCTCTTTTAGTATTTCCCATGCCCCATATGTCGGAACCCGTTCCGGAGGATTCTCTGATACTCTGAATGGGTGGCCTATAAAACATCCACATCGCCCCTGCCGCTGGCACGAATGTTCAATTTATTACTGTAAATGCAATTGAACTTGTTTACCTTCGTTTGCATGTCCCTAAACTTGGAGTTGACCTGATGTCGTGTCCGATCCGAACCTCCAAGTTGCTCACAGAAATGTTCCAACATGTTCTGCCAAAATGAGTCGGAGCGTTGATTGTTTCCGCATTCTTGATCCTCGGAAACATTAATGTACACCTTCGCCAAGGCGATCTCCTCGTTCTCCTGCCACGTTTTACGTTTCACCCGTTGAGTGTAATTCCGTTTAGTAGTACGCATAGGGGGTCTTGTTGTTGTTGTTGTTGTTGCTGCTGATGTGTCTCCGGGACTGCCTCTTCGTCTTCATCATGCTCCTCCTCCTTCTCCTGCTCCTCCTCTTCATCCTCGTTATCCGAGGGTGGAATGGTTTCGTCACTTGACTCCTCAGGTTGGCTACGGAAATGAGAAGTGTCGAGGACGTAACATTCAGAGTTGGGTAATTGGTATTGGATTAGGTGTCTAAGCCATGACTATAATCTAGGAATATACTTGAATTTATAGCAGCACAGTCCTTTTGGGTTGCCCTCAAAACCTAGCAGAGGACAAGATAAATTAAAGAGAGAGAGAAATTGATTTATTAATATATTATGAAGATAATATATTAACTAGAAATCATAATATTTAATTAATGATTAATCAGAAATTAATTAGAATTAATTTTGGGGTTAATTGGATTAATTAAAAGAATAAGGGGTTGAATTATAATTGTTCAATAGTTGAGCAATGGATAAATATATATTAGTATATATTGGATGAAATTTTATATATATATATATATATATATATATATATATATATATATATATATATATATATATATATATATATATATATATATATATATATATATATATATATATGAGAGAGTTTTGACTATTTATGGTAATGATAAGTGAATTGACTTGTATCATAAAAGGCTTATCATATCAAGAGTTCAAATATGGTAGTTATATGCCATATGACTTATCAGTTTTGGGCTATAAATAGAGGCCTCCATACCCCTCTAAATCACGCCTCCAAGGAGTTCTCCTCATTCTTCTCTCTTTTGCTTCTTGCTTGCTTGGTTCTAAGTGTGAGCTATTAGAGGCACGACACTTGTGGTGCTTGTTTCCAAAGCTTTGAAGGTATGAAATTCTAAACAGTTTTTTAGAATATATTTTTGATTATATACCTTAAGTTCTTAGTTATAGATTCAATAGAGAAAACATAGATCCTTATGAAGGTGCATGTGAACTTAAGATTTAAACTCATTGTTTGCATAGAATCCATCAGTGGTATCAGAGCATAGATCTGTTTTATGTTGAATAGCTATAATAGTTGAACTGTTATTAGGGTTTAATGGTCTTAAACCCTAGCCACTATAATGTCGACTTCTAGCTAGGTTTTAGAAACCCTAGCCTCCACCCACCCATTTTTCAAAAATTTGAAGGCCTCCTTAGGGTTTTTCTATTTTTGGTAAATATGATTATTTAATAAATGGAAACCCTTGGCCTTATTTTTTTAGAAAACTTAGTGGGAAAGGATTAGGATTAATTAATTTGATAATCCTTATTTGATTTAATTAATTTAGTTAACAGTTAATTAAAAGACATACATTAAATCAATTTGGGTTAATTTTGAATTTAATTAAATTGTTTAATTTTGAAATTCAAAAAGATAGACCAGATTTTTTTAAAATGTTTAAAATATATCTTATATATATTATTAAAGGTTAATATTTATATATAAGACTAAGTCAGTCAAATCGCTAGTATGCCTCATTCACGAAACTGATCTATAAGGGGGTATAAGGAAACTACCTGTAAAATGGCAGTTGAATGTGTGTCCACTTTCACCCACCGCTTACTAGATCAGTGGAGTGTCGTTAGCAGAACGGATTTGATAGGACGAACCTAATGTAATGCCCCAAAACCACAATTATAAAATATCATTTATTACCAAGGTTCCAACAAAATCTTTATTCAAAAAGTAAAACTGTTTCAACATTGTTATCAAACCAATAACTAAAGTATTTAAAAACCATGACATAAAACATTAACTTAAGTTCCCGTGGATGCGATGTGCTGCCGTCAAACCTTGCCATTCCCTTTGTCAGTTGAAGTACCTGAAATGTTTTAAAATCAACGAGTAAGCACAAAGCTTAGTGAGTCCACAAATTACCATACATGCCCACACATTAAACAACCCGTCCTCGAGAACGACCCGACCCTACCCGCCATACAACAGCTGCGGGGGTCCATCATACAATAGCTATAGACACGGGGCGGTTCTACCCATCATACAATAGCTATGGGTTCCCGGATATGGCCCAACCCATCATACAACAGCTATGGGACAAGGCAATAGTCCAACTCGTCATACAACAGCTACGAGTGAACACGCATCAGTACTGAACCCAACAACAGGTAACCACAATTATAGAACAAATCATATAACTGTAAATAACACACAAGCAGCCTAACATGCAACATCACATAGTAAGGTGAGGATACTCACCTGATTCGCAATCGTGCAGATATTCTCTAATATCCCAACTTAGCTCGTCCAATCACCTAAATCCCACATATATAACATATTAATCACTGACCAAACTCCTATAGACTGGCCTAAAGGTCAGACCCAACATTTGCCATCAAACAAGGGTCGAAAATAAGTTCTTGGTCAAATAGTCAATCGTCGAGGCGCGGCTTCTACCCTTACGCGTCGCGGGCTATCATTGCACACTTACGGGGTTTACCCGAACCGCGTCGCCGACATAACCTGTCTACGTCGCGGACTCGTAATGGTCCGAAATCCCTTTTTGCCCTTAACCAGTACAACCATCGATTAGGGTTCCTCTCTACACCCTTCCTGGGATCAGAAACTACCCT
The DNA here is from genome assembly GCA_023525715.1 of Cichorium intybus. Classification (NCBI taxonomy): domain Eukaryota; kingdom Viridiplantae; phylum Streptophyta; class Magnoliopsida; order Asterales; family Asteraceae; genus Cichorium; species Cichorium intybus. The sequence goes on along the minus strand of CM042014.1, from coordinate 118,893,292 downwards.
AAGGTCACTTTCTTATGGACATGCAAGTCCATGCATGTCCATGGGCCAAAACCCTAAGTGTTACAAGTCATCTAAGACTACTAACCAAGGTATAACACTACATGACGGGATGAAATGGAAAGTCAGAAGAGTAGATCTTCTTACCTTACTTCTGAAAAACGGAGTGATGCACACGATCCGTTACAAGCCTTCCCTCACGCCGTATCTCCTTCTTCCAATCTCTCCAAAACCTTCCAAGCCTTGAAACAGAAGAGCCTCTGCCGAAACCAGTCGTCTCTACCCCAAAAAACCTCCAAAAATACGAACCCTAGGGTTGGGTCCCTTTATATAGGCGTTTAAATCCGAATTAGGGTTTTTCACATCTGCGGCGCGCCGCGCCGCGCCGCGGATCCTCCCGAGCCGCGCCGCGGTGGAACGGGTCTTACACCTAATCTCATTAAAAGTATAATGCTATTAGACAAAGTACTAGAACCTTAATAAAATCCCAATCTGGTTACTTTAGGAAAATGTGAAAAGTATGCTAACCCATGAAATTGCATATTACACTTTATGAGACATTAGTGGAGCGTGTGTGGTTTACTGACACACTAATAGGGGCTCATAAAGAGTGATAATGGGTATCTCATGAATTATCATTGTTGATGGAGCGTGTGTGGTTAACCGGCACATCAATTTGAGATGATAAATGACTTGAGGTTGCCAAACACATTTGCATGGTTTTTCACATCTTGTTTGTGATCCTCAGCATCCCAGTCACAAATAGAAAAGCATAATCCGAGATTAAATATGCCATTTGACTTCGGTCGATGAATCTCACAGATCTAGAAATTTCATAAGAATGAAATTGATAAAAGTGTATCTACCTTAATGACCATTATGTTGTGATTATGACATCCCTCTTCACACCATAGTTGGGGAATTTTGGGTCCTAGCCTTATTAAATAATAAGTTGGGTAATTATTTAAAATGATTAATTAAACTTATAAATTATGATTTTATAGATGTTTGAAACTAGTGTCATCTCTCCTACTCCTCCTCCAACACCCATTTCTGAGAGTTTCAGAAAGTATCTATTAAATATGGAAAGGCTGACTGGCCTAAACTGTGTAGAATGGCTCCGCAAATGGAGACTGGTTCTTAGTTTTGCTAGCAAGCCATATCTGATTGAGTATCCGCTCCCCGTTCCACCAAAGCATGGCATCACACAACAGCTTTGTGATGAACATGACTTCTTGATTGATGAATCCGAAGAAGTTCGTAGCCTCATGCTAATCGACCATTGACCCCCACATCTGTAGGGATTGTGTATTCCTGGGGCCATATGATTTAGCACGCCTGGTTAAGGAAATGTTCCGAGAGCCGCTTGAAAAAGGAACGAACTGGGATCTTTAAAGAGCTTGAAGTAGTTCCACTGATTCAGCTGCTTCAGGATTAAGTCCAGAGATGAGACGTATCAAGAAACGATCCAGATCGTCTGGACCATTCTGAGATGTCTCAAACTGGGAATCCACAGGGTAGGATACAACTACAGAAAGATTGGAAGATGCTCCAAAGCCGAATCATTTGGCAACTCATATATATTTAAAACTCAAAACACATGATCCTTAATTCCTTGATACAGGATGTGATTGTCACATTTGCTATGTATGCAGGGACTCAGTAGGATACGGCACATTAACGCGTAGGAGCACATTCAGATTAGATCACGAGCTCGTGCAGTTTTGAAGTTCAGTTAGATATTTAATTTTGTTATTAGCTTATTAGATACGTACGACACTGTTATCATATAGTACATTGTTTGAGGATAATTTTAATAAAATCTTGATTTTCCTTTTTAAAACATAGTTGTTTAAATTATCCTTGAAATGTTGTATGAATGTGTTGAAAGCATAAATGGTAATAACTTGTATCCAAAGTGTATTGGATTTATAAATTATGTTTTCTATGATTGTTAAAGCAAACTTTTATAAGAATCACTTCAACCACAGGTCCATGTGGACAAGACTTTGGAATCTTTTGACTTGGAGTCACATGATGAAGGGAGGTCTTAATAAAGTTAATTGTTGCAAGAAATGCATCAGCCAAAGATCCAATGGATAGGATTTTGGAATGAGTTAACTTAGAGTCAAGTGATGAATGCATATCTTGAACAAGTTAACAAAGTCATAAATTTACATGGAGATGCAAAAGACATTACGATTATGGGCAGTGAACACATTAGTAAATTGCTCGAATCTACAAACAAAACCACAATTAATTATAATTCTTAATATTTGCCAAGCAATATGACAAATATGACGTCACTTATCATAATAAGTGATTGATTGAAACCTTGAATTGTTCAAGTACTTCAAAGGAAGTATAAAGATCAACATAGTCTGAGTAAAAAACATGAACTGAGAAAATGTTTCACAGTTCATCCTCTTCCAAGAACATTAATGGTTATAATGCATCTTAGGGAAAGAAGATTGAGCATTGGTCGAAACAGTTCGATCCTCAATGTATTAGATACACTTCCAATAAGTTTCAACAAATTAGATATTCATCCAGTCAGATCATAAAACCATATTCTGACCACATATTAGACTAAGTAGGTTGCACAGACACCATCTGAAGTATAAGCAAGGTTCGTCTCACTTGTACATAGAGGGTCCAGGGTTATGTGGCGTTCGTCCGAACCTGATCAGTAGTGTCACTTATTTGGTCTTCCTGCAAGTACTTATGAAAGAAGAGTTCCTCTAGAAAGAACTCATATTCTAAGGAAACAGTGGGTGTAAGAGTGATCCTGAAGGAGTTCAAGGATCAGCTAAATAAAGGAACCTCTAGTCACAATTAAGTCTTGACCAGGGATCGGATTCCTGTTAAACCTGACATACCCTTCTCTTCGCTAACCAATAGTATTGGTCCCCGTCATAAGGTGTTATGATCTGGGTGACATACTGATTAGTGGTAAAACACTAGGTTGGTTGGATAAGCAATCCTACTACTTGGAAGCATTGGAGAGCCTGATTGCTACCAAATAAGATAACCTGAGGGCGAGACCAAATCTGTGTGATAATTTGACTGATGTTACACCTGTCCTAAGAACCAGTGGGAGTAATTGAATCGTTAAAAAAAGACAACATAGATAGAATTGTACCTACATTCTGAGCAAGAATGAGTTGAGTGAAGCGAAACTCAGAGTCATATGATTGATTTTGAGAGAAATGCACTCAACAGAACTGAAATGAATATAAAGGGATATTGTCTGCTATAACTACACTTCGTGAGTCATAGCAAGATCGTATGATCCGAACCGCTTTCCTTAAATGGAAAAACACAAGGGTTGCATGTGAGACATAACTAAAAGGGTTTAGAACATGCATATATATCCAAACAAAAAGGTATAAAGCCCCGAGATTCATCTCACGGGCACCTTGCAAGAAATGATATTTGGATTCTCAAAATTTGCCAAATATTTGGATTTTATGAATAGCCTAAAGGAGTCCTCTAATCATGTCAAAAAGGTTTGGACTTTATGATAGTCTAAAAGAGTCCTATAACCGTGTCAAAGCCAGGTGGGAGTGTCGTTGTGATCTGTCTATTAATGTATATGAGTTACATACCATTTCTAGGAAACGTCTCTTATCATTACAAAATGTAATGACTTGGCATTAAGAGATGATTCGCTATGAAAAGTCTAGAACATATACAACATACTCAGGTGGTCACAAGCATCTATCCGATAGATGACATCATCAGTTTAGACCCTACCGATGTAAGTGTGATCTTGATAAGATTCAAGATACATGAATTCAGGAAAGGAGTTTCTTGTCATTACAAAGTATAATGAATTGACATAATCTAAAAGAGATACAAGATATTCACGTAGTTACAAACATCTATAAGATAGATGAAATCGTCAGTATAGACCTAGCCATTATAAGTATGATCTTGATAAGATTCAAGATGCATGAGAAAAAGTCTTCGAAAGTCATGACACAGGGATTATAAATAATCCTCAGATTCTAAAAAGGTTTGGAACATAATAGATCTGATCCCACGAGCTTCTTAGATCGATCACAAGTGTCATGAACTTGTCTTGATGACTTGATGCTTAGAGCATAGTAAGTTGGATTCAGGATACAACCTGGCTAAGAATACTGGATGAATTATTTTGAACACACGTGAGAAATCATTGAGAAATGATTGGGGTGAATGTAATAATAATTTGAAAGGAGTTTCAAATATGCAATTATTTACATCAGTATGTGGTGTTAAAGGACTTTATGGTTAAAGAGTCTTATTGGTATATTGATGGAGTGCGTATGGTTCACCGGCACAACATAACACCTTGAAATCGTCTTAGGGTGCAGTCATCGGGACTAAAGATCCCGAGAACGATGAGAAGTCACAATACACACCACCATTTCCAAAATGGAATTAGGAGAGAGAGAGAGAGAGAGAGAGAGAGAGAGAGAGAGAGATACAATATGACATATTGAGATATCATTGGAAAAGTGTCTGATTGGATTATCTACAATAAAGTATATCAATGTATGACATTTTGGATACATAGAAAGAGTGAAAGGTCATTTTGGGTATATGGACATATAAAAAAATCTTAATTGAAAGTTTAATAGAAACCGAGAAACACATAACAGTATTATGACATATCCGACTTGGTGATTACCTCGTAGACACTTGGTAATTAGCAAGAGTAGCTGCCAGTCAGATCTTTGTGTTTCGCTTTTGCATGTTTTACTTCCTAAATAATTTGATTATTCAAAATTCTACAGTCTTTCATACTTTCGGAAGTAAGTAGTGAATTAAGACTGTCATGAATTGAATTGTAGACTGTCTAAGCAGTTAGACATAGCAATGGTTTTACTGCAATGTTCATGAGTACTTAGAAATAAAGATTTGAGTATTGGAGAAACCCACGCTTAGAGAATTAGTTCATGGATTATATCACGAGTAATTCTGAGACGGTAATATCTTATGATCTTGAAACGGTGACATATGAGTTGAAATTTACAAGTTGGTTGTGCATTGATAATGCGTAAACGCATCGGTAACTCGGTGTTATAAAACATATCGTTGTGCACGATTTGATGAGTAAAAGACACAAGCATATGAGTTGAAGTTTATTTGTTCCTTTTGTCCTAACAGGAAAAACAATATATGTAGGCCCCTCGGTGATTTGGTGATTGACTTATAGTGCTGGGCCTAGCCAGGACTGAATTGATGTGTTCAATTAGAAGTCCTATATCATCACAAATCAGGAATCGGGAAACAAAGTATCAGACTCAGATTGATTCTAATCCATGTATCATGCCCGAATGATATCTTGTAGAACGGAGGATCATATGATCACTTATCTTAGGACATAGAACCAACTGGTCAGAGTTCGGCAGCAGCTTTTGGAAGCTTCAATTTACTGGTCAATTTAGAAACTATATTGAATTATAGTCATAGACTTATCCAAGTGAGAGACTGTTGGATTAGGTGTCTAAGCCATCACTATAATCTATGAATATACTTGAATTGATAGCAACACAATCCTTTTGGGTTGCCCTCAAAACCTAGTAGAGGACAAGATAACTTAAAGAGAGAAATTGATTTATTAATATATTATGAAGATAATCTATTAATTAGAAATCATAATATTTAATTAATAATTAATCAGAAATTAATTAGAATTAATTTTGGGATTAATTGGATTAATTAAAAGAATAAGGGGCTGAATTATAATTTTTTAATAATTAAGCAAAGGATAAATATATATATATATATATATATATTAATATATATTGGATGAAATTATATATATATATATATATATATATATATATATATATAAATATAATTTCATCCAATATATATTAATATATATATATTTATCCATTGCTTAATATATATCAATATATATATATATATATATATATATATATATATATATATATATATATATATATATATATATATATATATATATATATATATATATATATATATATATATATATATATATGGGAGTTTTGACTATTTATGGTAATGATAAGTGAATTGATTTGTATGATAAAAGGCTTATCATATCAAGAGTTCAAATATGGTAGTTATATGCCATATGACTTAACTGTTTTGGGCTATAAATAGAGACCTCCATACCCCTCTAAATCACGCCTCCAAGGACTTCTCATCCTTCTTCTCTCTTTGGTTTCTTGCTTGCTTGGTTTTGGGTGTGAGCCATTAGAGGCACGACACTTGTGGTGCTTGCTTACAAAGCTTTGAAGGTATGGAATTCTAAACTGTTTTTTAGAATATAATTTTGATTATATACCTTAAATTCTTAGTCATAGATTCAATAGAGAAAACATAGATCCTTATTAGGGTGCATGTGAACTTAAGATTTAAACTCATTGTTTGCATAGAACCCATCAATTGGTTGGGGCTATGTTGGAACTGGTTAGGGTATTGTTAGAACTGGGTTGGGTATTGTTGGAACTGGTTAGTGTATTGGGAAAAATCGTGAGAAAATTATGCAATTTTTTTTTTGGAATGGGGATATTATGTGTAATTATGAATGTGTAGGGATGAGGTTGGTGAAACATCTTGACAGTTTCTATTTTGAGAGGAACCGCATCTCTTGGATTTGCCTCGGCTTGAATCCATTTTATAAAAAAAATGTTTTTATAAAATAATAGGCAAATGGTTTTTAGAGAGAAAATGAGAGTAAGAAAGAAAGGTGAAGGTGTGATTTTTTAAGGAGTGAAGAGGTGGTCTTTATAGAGATGTGGGGAGGGTAATTTTTGAAGGAATAATTTTTTTAAAATATGTTGTGGGTTCACCTGGTTTCACCACCTCACAACCAACCCGCCCTAGCTGATCTTGCACGACACCATGACCACGGGCCAGTGGTACCGCCTAAGCCCACATTCGATCCCGCTTCTTTCAGCTTATTACACCGTCCCTCTAATAAGTAATTGACATATGAATAGTAGCACTCATAGAAAATAACAAAAGTCAAAGAGCAGAAATGTGACAGGATGTATAAATGTGAAACCGTACAATTATTACTGATTACATGATTATGGAAAATTACGGTAAATGATTGATAAGATTTTTTTGGATTCATTAAAATGACTATTATTCGAAATATTTCACTTTAGTATTGAGTTTGTTATCATTTAGCATCAAAAGTTCAAATCTTGTTAAATTATACCTTAAACTTTTGAAATTTTATTGAATTGGCCATTATCACCTGCTATAACAAGTTAGCAGATAACCAAGCTACATGACATGCCATCCAGGAAAATTCTTGACAAAAATCTGAACATTCATCCATTTATTCTAGTGATCAGAATGTTAAGAAGTTACATATGGGTTCTCGTAATAACAAAGGTTCAATTTTTATGAATTATTCTTCATCATTGTTTGATATAACTGATGAGAGAAGGAGCAAAGGCAAAAGTGAAGCTCTTCATAGAAAGCGATACACCTCTGCTGTGATCTCGAGACCAAACGTCCCTCACGAAAATGTCAAAAACAATGATGATGTTCGGTCCTCTGTGGTTGTTCCTTCTCACCATGCGATGGATTTGTCGACTGATGGGTTGGTTGATGGAATGATGGTTGAAGACGGCTTGTCTGAAGGCAGCGATGAGAATGGGATCGATTTTGCTGCTGCAGCCGGAATCGATAGGGATTCACGCGACGGTAAAGCTGGTAGGGATGAAGGCGACGGAATCGATAGTGATCATGGCGGGACTTTAATCGACGGTATGGTTATGGACTCCTCCTCCTCCGACGGAAGCGATGGTAAAGACGGCGGTGGCTCGTCGGAAAGCTTGCTCAAACCTGCAGACGGTGGAGATAAAGCTCAAACGGTCGACTTAGATAAAGCAGGTTTGTCTCTTTTGCCTCACAGCCCTACCCTTTCTACTTTACGAAATATGTCCCCTGCGACTTTTGAGCCAATAATTAATGACAAGATTGTGGGTCTTGGCAATTCTTCCCCTCCTCTTTCTATTGACTTGTCTCTTCCTAAGGGTCAAAAGTTAAACTATGTTTTAAATCAAGGGGGTTATGAGACTTTATTTAATGAAAATGTGTTATCTTCTGAGCATCCAATGTTGGATGAAGTTAACCTTGACCATCCACTGTTGGATAAAGTTAATATTGTCCCTGAATATGTCAATCCTTCCCCATGCGCATTCAATATTCCCCATGTGGACCCGGTTACCCTTACACCTCATCCTTCCATCTTTGGACCTAAACCCATCTCCTCGAGTTCCCTTTTGGGCCCCCTCCCTAAGCATACTAAGAATAAGGATACGTCCATCCATCCGGTCCATGTCTCCAGTTCTAGTCTTACGCATTTGAAAAAAAAGGATAAACCCCATGTTAAGCATTATAACCCCCAACCCCCTATAAACATTATAACCCCCAACCCCCTATGAACATTTGTAATAAAATCCCTCCCAAGTTAAATCCTAATATTCAAAATGAAGATGGTATTAATTCGAAACCTGGTAAAATCAATATTAATGCATGTCCCGTAAGTTACCTTTACTTGTTAATTCTCATGCTAATATTATAACCGGCCCTCAAAAACATTCAAACGCTAATTTTCATCATATACGTAATATTAGCAATGATATTAATGTTCCGGTTGATATTCCTATCGCGGCCGTTAATAAAATTTGCGAAACACATGCTAGAACTATATGCGGTTATTTTGTTGGGCAAAATATGATGTATTCTGATTTTCGATATCTTGCTTCCAAAAAGTGGTCCCAACATGGTCTTGAGGACGTTTTATTAAACAGTCAAGGTGTTTATCTTTTCAAATTTAGTGATGACCAAGGCCTTCAACATGTCATCACTCATGGACCTTGGACGTTTAAAGGTGCCCCGATTGTCATTCAAAAGTGGAGACCTGGACTTAGTATTCACAAGAACAAGCATGATAAACTCCCGCTTTGGATCAAAATCCATGATATTCCCTATGAGGCTTGGAGTGATGATGGTCTTAGCCACATTGCTTCGAAAATTGGAAAGCCCCTCGCTATGTACTCTTATACGGCAAATATGTGTACTTATGTGGCAGGCAAAGCCGTTTATGCCCGTGTTCTTCTTGAGGTTCCCACTCGGTCGTCGTGGGTGGATAAAGTCTTGGTTCGTATCCCCGATCCTGATACTTTTGAGTTTTCCACTCACACTCTTCGTATCGAATATGAGTGGATACCACCTATGTGCTCTCATTGCATGGTTTATGGACATGAATCTCACACTTGCATACATGTCATCTCTAAGGCTAATGAAGATAGGCTAAAAAACAAAATGCCTATTTATCAAGTGCAAGTCACTACTCCTATGGAACAAGATGATGGTTTTATAGTTGTTTCTAAAAAGAAAAATGTTTCTAAACAAAGTTCAAAAAATGAAAAGAAAACTAATGATAATTCACAAAGTAATTCTAACAGCAATACCCACAGTGTTGTATCGGCTAAAGATGTTTCAAAAAACAGCGCTTATAATAAAAATAAAAACACTAATAAGAAGTCACGATTTGAGTTTCACCCGGTTCCGATTAAGAACCGCCCCCCATTCCCACCCTTTCTAATAATCCTCCACCCGGTTTCCCTAGCCCCATTGTCCGTCTTTCTTCCACTATGCCCCCGAATCAGTCTGAGCGCTCCACTCCTATCTTCAACGCCTTCTCCGTTCTTGAGAGTTGTTCCACCGACATAACAGATCATTCCGCTTCTACTTCCCCCCTCCCCCTGCGCGTGCTCCCTCCCACATTATTCGTGATGATTTTGACTCGGATACTGATGACCTCTTCAACGAGGACAACTGCATTGAGGTCGACTCTGACGATGGGGAAACTGCCCAGTTCATTGCCGGAGATATTGGATCCCCTCATGATCACCTTATGATAGCTTCGCCATCTGAGCAGATGGACTCCACCCCCCTCTCGGTTTCCATATGACGCACGTCGCTGCGTGGAATACTCGCGGTCTCTATAAGCCTTCTCATCAGAAAGCTTTGAGAGATCTTATCCGCGACCAAAATCTACAAATATTTGCTGCCGTCGAGACTCGTGCTTCCTTCTCCAATCTTCCTCATATTTGTAGTCGTGCTTTTGGCTCCTGGTATTGGTCATCCAACGGTCGTTTTTGCCCTCGGGGGACTAGAATTGTGGTTTCCTGGGACCCCCTAGCTGTTGATATGATGGTTCTCGAATTAAATGATCAGGTTATGCATTTCAAAGTTAATATCCGTGCCTCTAATAAATCGTTCTTCTGCTCGTTCGTCTATGCTCATAATAATCACATGATGCGTCGCTCTCTTTGGCATTCTCTGGCGGCCCATACGAATGTGGTTAAAGATGCTCCTTGGATTCTCTTGGGTGATTTCAATGTTGCTCTTCACATTAAAGATAGCACCTCCGGGACGTCTGGTATCTCTCGTGCCATGGAGGATTTCAGGGACTGTGTGAATCGGATGGAACTGGAGGACATTAACTATAAAGGTCTCTTCTACACATGGACCAAGTCACCTAATGGTACTGGTGGCATCCTCAAGAAAATTGACCGTGTCATGGGAAATCCTCACTTCGTTGCTTCTTTCCCCTCTGCTTCTGTTAATTTTCTCCCTTACCGTTCGTCCGACCATACCCCGGCTGTGCTTTCTCTCCCCCAACGATCCCCGTTCAAGCCTAAACCGTTTAAATTCCCTAATTTCCTGACTTATAAGACCGATTTCAAGCAGGTAGTTGCTTCTTCTTGGAATCTGAATATCACCGGCTATCGGATGTATAAGGTTTTCCAAAACCTAAAAAATCTGAAAACGCCCCTTCGTCAACTGCTTCGTAGCCAGGGCAACCTCTTCTCTAAAGTCATCTCCCTTCGTACTGAGCTTGATAGAATTCAGATTGCTCTGGATCGGGACCCTTTCAATAAGGAGCTCCGTAAAGAACAATGCAGGTATCTCCTAGCTTATAACGAGGCTAGCCTGGATGAAGAGAGGTTCCTAAAACAAAAGGCTAAGGTTCACTGGCTTCATGAAGGAGATAAAAATTCAGCTTTTTCCACAAGTCGGTTAAAAGCCGTAAGTCTCGCAATCGTATTGATTCTATCCAGGATGCTCATGGAAACTGGATCTCCGAAAATGACCTCCCCAATCTTTTTGTCTCCCACTTTCAAAATTTCCTAGGATGTGCCCACCCCTCTATTGCTATTCGTAACCCTTGTTCCCTCTTCTCTAATAAGCTCTCCCCTCTCCAGTCTGCCGCCATGCTTACTCCTGTTACCGATGAGGAGGTTAAGTGCGTCATGTTCCATATGGGCGATGATAAAGCCCCTGGACCAGATGGTTTCTCGGCTAAGTTCTTCAAGTCAGCTTGGAATATTGTGGGTCCCGATATCTGTTTGGCGGTTAAGGAGTTCTTCTCTTCTGGAAAACTCCTTAAGTATTTCAACAACACTGTGTTTGCTCTCATTCCTAAGGTTGACTCCCCTTCCAAAGTCACTGATTTCTGCCCAATAGCCTGCTGTAATGTTGTTTACAAATGTATCAGCAAGATTATTGTGGACCGTATCAAAAACCATATCTTTTCTCTGGTTGATGATAACCAGTCTGCTTTCATCCCTGGTCGTTTGATCACCGACAACGTTCTTCTTGTCCACGAGCTCATGCGTGACTATCATCGTCATCGTGGTCCACCAAGGTATGCTTTTAAGGTCGATATACAAAAAGCATACGACACGGTTGACTGGTCTTTTCTGTGCACCATCTTGTTTGGGTTTGGTTTTCCTGATCGAATGATTAACTGGATCATGTCATGTGTTTCCACTGTTGCTTACTCTGTGAGTATCAATGGTAATACACACGGTTTTTTCGAGGGTAAAAGGGGCCTTCGGCAGGGTAACCCCCTCTCTCCCTATCTTTTCACTCTTGTCATGGAGGTTCTTAACCTAATGATCAAGAGAAACATCTCTGATTCCGATTTGTTTAAATTCCACCGGCAATGTGACGAGCAAAGTATCACCCATCTCTGCTTTGCCGATGATCTTCTTCTCTTCTGTCATGGCGATAGATCTTCGGTAAGCATCATCTGTGATTCTCTTGCTGAATTCTTTGGGGTCTCTGGGCTCCATCCTAATTTAGCGAAGAGCGAAGCCTTCTACTGCAATGTCGGTGACAGGACCAGGGCTGCCATTAACCGTATTGTTAGGTTTCCTGAGGGATCTCTCCCTGTCCGATACCTTGGCGTCCCTCTTATCACCACCCGTCTTGCCCACAAGGACTGTAAAGACCTTGTTGATAAAGTCAAATGCAGGATTAATGACTGGAAGAATAAGTCTCTCTCTTTTGCTGGTCGTCTCCAGCTCATCCTTTCTGTTCTTTCTTCTATGCAAATCTATTGGGCTTCTGTTTTTATTCTTCCTAAATGTATCTCTAACGAAATTGAGAAGCTCATTAGGGGTTTCCTCTGGTGCCATGGTGAGTTGAAACATGGTAAAGCCAAATTCTCCTGGAACACTGTGTGTCTCCCTAAGGAACATGGTGGCCTTGGTATCTGTAACCTTACTGTCTGGAATGTTGCCTTTATGGCTTCCCACGTTTGCAGACTCCTTTCTAAGAAGGAGTCCCTATGGGTCAAGTGGATCCACTCATACCGTCTCTGTGGCCGTAATTTTTGGGATGCCCCGAAAAAATCCGGTTCTGGCTCTGCCTGGCGTAACATCCTCGATATGCGGGGTAAGATAAGGGAGTATATTGTTACCCATATTGGTGATGGCTGCTCTACGTCGGCTTGGTTCGATAACTGGCATCCTACTGCTCCCCTCTCTCAGTTCTTGTCTGCCCGTGACATCCATGTCGCGGGTTTCACTCGCGATTCTAAGGTTTCTGACCTTGTCCTCAACGGATCTTGGGTTCGCCCTCAATGCTGGAGGGAATCTAATACTAATCTTCTTTCTCATAACCCCCCTTCTCTATCCCCGTCCGTTCATGATAAACTCATCTGGAGATCTAGGGACGGTAAACTCTCTCCTTTTACGGTCCGTTCGGTTTGGCAGTCTATACGCCCCTATGGTCAGCCTGTCAATTGGTATAATCTTGTTTGGTTTTCCCCGAATATTCCCAGACATGCTTTCATTCTCTGGGTTGCTCTTAAAAATCGTCTAAAAACTCATGATAAAATCAAAATCTGGGAGCCTAACTCCAATCTCAATTGTGCCTTCTGTGGAGATTGTTCTGATTCCCTCCCCCATCTCTTCTTTGAATGTTCTTTCCCTTCTATGATTTGGCATGACCTTCAACATGTCATGAATCTCTCCTTCCCCACTAATAGCTGGTTCGATATCATTAACCTTCTCAAGCCCATTTCTAAGAGTAAGTCCATTTGGTCAATCATTCGAAGACTTGTGCTTGCTGGAGCTGTTTACCACATTTGGTAGGAAAGAAATTTCCGGATTTTCAAAAATAATAGAAGATCTTATCATGCAGTCGTGAATACTGTTATGGATGATGTCCGTTGTAGACTAGTGAGTCTATCTATGAGACCTTCACAAAATGTTAATTTGGCTAAAAGGATATGGACCCTCCCATAAGGTTGAGATTTTTCTACTATATATTTCTCTACTTGTATGATTTGTTTTCTTTTGCAGGTTGTTCTCCTTTATGTTCCTGTTATGTTTTCTGGTTCCAATTCATGTTATGGTTCCTAGTTTAGCCTTGTTGTCCTTTGGGGCATGTCCCAATGGATTTTCTGTTTTTTCTTAGGTGGGGACTGGGGAGTCCCCAGCCTCAAATTGTATTTATTCTTTTTATTAATAAAATTTGTCAGAGGTACTGTCCTCTTTACAAAAAAAAAAAGATTTGAAAAGTTTTTAAATTAACAAAGATTTTTGAGTGATATCTAGTTTTTAGATATAATTTGAGAAAATTTAAAATTAATATAATGTTTCAATACAATTAACCAACTTTATTAATTATTATGGTTATTTAATGATCATGATAATATTAAAAAATAGTGGCATACAATTAAATAATTTTTATGTGTTTTCAATATTACTAGAAATTTGAAAAATTATAATATTGAAACAATTATTCGACGTAGTTAACAAACTTTTTACTTATATTTGTTTTTTAAAAATAAGTCTAAAAAGGAAACCTTTCACAATAGAGGTTCTAATCAGACTATATACATTTTATTATTTTACCACTATTTTATGAAACTTGATATTATTATTATTATTTATTATAATATAAAATTAAAATTACTTATTTATTTTCTACTTCTTTTAGAACCAATTTCCTAATTTAGGATAAATCATTAACGATATATCAGTATTTTAATTTAGTGTATAAAATTGTTATTTAATAATTAATAATAATGAATTATATATTTTTAATAAAATATATTTATTAATATTTTAACGGTATAATTTTATAACTTCATAATACCTAAAAGATTAATATGCTTTTTGCATTTCCATAAAAACCACGACTCATCCATAAATACTTATTTTTGCGGTCATGTTTCGCGACTTTACCATTTCACACAATAATGATTCATAATTTTAGTAATTTACAAAACTATGTTGCTTTTCTGATTTCTATCGCTTTATGTAAAAAACAAGGATTATATAGCCATTTTTTCATTAGCTAGTGGTAAAACATCGCATCTTTTTATCTATAATGAAACATTCATATTTTACATGATAGATAATTTATTGAATAACTTATAGAAATATATAACATTATTATCGATTTAGCCCAAAAATATCAGCTAAAAAGAAACAGAAAAAAGAAAAGAAAAGTACGAGTGTGAAAGTGAGAATGTTTGGGCAGTCTGTCACCAAGTGAGCAGTTTAGTCAATCTTGTAGTACCAATCGTACAATACCTCCAAGCACCAGAATCTTATCCCCAACTAAAGTGGCCTCCACCACCCAACCTTCATCATCAGCTCCACCTATTTTTTTTATAGTTGTTGGGTACATTAACTCATTAAGTTTAGTGTCGTATATATATATATATATATATATATATATATTTGAACTAAATAATATATGTGCATGAAATATGTTGGATTGTCGAGAATTTCTGATAAGGTGTATGTATGTGTATTGTTCAACGATATATATGTATAAAGTTACAAAAAGGGTTTTGTACTATAAAACATCTCCTTAATTTAAGCAAGGAGGATCTTGAGTGTTTAAGATGTTTCTGAAATCTAAAAATAATTGTATATGTAAACCCTTTGTGAATATATTTGTAAATTGATGAGTTGATGGTATATGTAAGACTCACACATGGCCAATCGCAACCCGTTCCCTAGTAAAATGAAAATATATTTCCATATGTTTGATTTTTTTGTGGTGAACTGGGATATAAGCGGGCAAAATGATACTCAGGCCCATCGATGTATTGGTTTTTGTTTTAAAATACCCCTGAAATTTTTTTTGCGTGTTAGGGGATTAAGGTTTTATTTTACCGGTTAAATATACCACCGAACTCATTGTAACCGGTTTTCGAAGTCCACGTATGTTCCACGTAGACTAGTTGTGATGTCGTGGCAGGCATGGTGATGACGTCATCGTCCACGTCACCAAGGGTTGGGCTACCGGTAACTGTTTGCCTTGGTGACCAAGGCTTACCGGCTATAACTAGGATATATGTATTTTTTTTTTTTTTTTTGGTAACCGAGGACCCCACCCGACCCATCCTTTGGATGACCCTGATGAAGTAACCTCGGGGCCCACGCACACCTGGCAGCAGGGTGGTCCGGGTCAATCACAACTAGGATATATTGAGCCCCCTTTAGAGCAAATCTTGAAACATCCATACCCTTAATCGGAAAAACAGTTCGAATCGAAGGAGTTTTCGGTACTCATAAATCTCATCGCAGCGACATGGATCAGACATTTGAACTCTCGTGGACTGAGTACAACGTGCACGACGTAATTTCTAGCTCTCCCACTAGCAAAGATAGGTTGAACGTGACGATGCAGCTCGAGTTAGCGTTGATGAGAGACGAAATCGATGCCGACGTCAGTCGCGTTGAAGCAGAAAACGCAAAGCTTCAAGGTGAGCTTCTGAAGGTTAAGAAATTCGTGAAAGGTGTCCTGTGGGCGGGGGGGGGGGGGGGGGGTTGATATGCCTGGTTGCGTGTGTGGCGGCGTACAATAGCCTGAAGTAACCGTCGGTGATGTGGGTGTCGGGGTAAGGGAATGTTAGCGGTATTTGGTTTATTTAGCTATTAAGTTTGTTTAACTTAGGTTTAAAGTCCTGGTTATCTCGATTATCAGACATTTTGGGGATGTTTAACTTTTGTTGGTTGTTAACTTTTGTTGGTTGTATCAGTCGTTGTTTATGGGAAGTTAATGTTAATTATAATGAAATGAAGATCGTTGTGTTATATTTTGAATCTATCGATGCTTAACTGATCTGTGGATGTTTAACAGATTTTGGTTTAGGTTAGATCTATGGATGTTTAACTGATTTTGATGTTTGTAATCTCTAAATGTGATTGTGAAATTTTTGTAAGTGTAATTGTGAAATTTTGTGTCGGATGAACAGAGTTTGATGTTTGTAATCTTTAAATGTGTTTGTATTCAGGTAAAAAAGTTGTTTTCTTAGAATGTTCTTCAAAAATTGGTCTAGTCATATGTGCACATTACCTGTTCGATGAAATGCGTGATTGAAGCAATGGTGGATCTGCTTTACTCGACAAAAACATTGCCTTAAAAATAACCTGCACATTACATGTTCGATGAAATGCGTGAATGAAGCACATGAGGTTTATGTAGTCATGAACACATTGATTGTTTTTGGTGATTCTATGTTTGGTAAATTTTGTGTGGTTAAAATTGTGTAACAGACCAAACCAAACTTTCAGACCAAATTTCAAACACAAGCTGTTCGATTTCAAACCAAACACACATAAAAATGTTGAACCACACAGTTACACTTATAAACCAAATACACATATGAATCAAATAGTCAAACCAAAACACATATAAACCAAATGTTGAACCACACAGTTACACTTGACATTGTTAACCAACAAATCCACTTATTCAAATACAGAATATGCAAATAGATGTTTATGACAAACTAAAACTTGAAAGACACATAATCATTTAATCCAAGTCCATTGGCTTGTCTGATGTCATCCCCTCCCCACTAGAAACATGAACAGTTTTTGCAAGTTTTTTTATGATTCTTTCAGACCTCTTTGGTTCACGTTTCTTGGCACTTCCTTTTTCTTGTCTCAATTGTCCAGATTCCATTGATTTGTCTCCAGCCACTGATGTATTACCCTGCTCCTTCCTTGGTTGACTCCCATTATTTGTAGTAGTATTTGTTGTATTTGCTTTACATGTTATCTTGTTGTGCCCAACCTTTTTACAAATGCCACATAAGACTCTCTTCCCTACTTTTGATACTGTGTGCCTGTTATTACTTTCAGAAACATCACTCTTTCGCCTTACAGTTGGCTTCCCTGGCATTCTTCTTCTCATAGGGGGTAAAGGTGGAATGTAATCTGTTGTGGGCCGCATATCTGATCCATTCATAGGAAGTATAGGGTTTCTGTATGTGTTTTTGTAAAAAGTAACCAAGTACAAAGGATCTACATAAGACTCAATTGTTCCATTTAGAAATGAAATGGTTGCCAAAGAATGCACACACCCATAACCATTTATTTCCCATAACCTGCAACTGCATGTTTTCTTCTCTAAGTTAACAGCATATGCTTCACCCATGTTCCTTGTTTCAAATTGCATCAGTCCACTTGGCAACACCTGCCAGTACCTGTTGAAAAAAATTTATTAGTTTATCATGGCATCACTTAAAAACTTATGTTGACAATATTACCTTTGCAGAAACTTCAAGTCATTTATCTTTTGTCTAAGAACTGGACAAATTTGGTAATCAGGCTAGTTATGTAACACCCGTGTCCCGGATAATGTTACAGATCAAAACATTAGTTACAATCTCATATAAAAATCAGCATTGTATGCTGATCTTAGAAAAATCATAATTAATTCTATAAAAATCGGATTGACCTCAAACCAGTGCACAAAGTTTGCAAATTTTGTCTAGTTTAAGTGATAAAAATTTGGTAGATCGCGACGCGACAGGGTATGGGATCGCGACGCGATCTCTGTCGGCAGTGTCGGTTGAGTGCGCGATGAAGTAAGCGCTTACGTCAAAGATCGGGTCGCGACCTAGGGCTAGATCGCGTCGCGACGGACGACCAGAGGCCTATAAATGCGAGGTTAGAGCCCTCATTTCGACCCAGAACACCCACAAAACAGCTATACGTTATAGAAGAGAGTTCTAGTGAGAAAAATACGCTGAGAGATGATGGTGAGAAGTAAGGAGCCAGCAGTAGCTAGCGTCGAGGTGCTCGGGAGCTGTCAGAAGTCCGGAACGAGAACCGTGCCAGGACTCCGAGAAAGCACCAAACTCAGGTGAGTAATCGCTACCGTATCTCCCTAGTAGTTTTTACGTGTTGAGCTATAGTAGAAAGAAATTATTGAAAGAAATGCAGAGTTGTGTAGTTATGATATATATGTTAGTAAGGAAAGTAGGTATGCTACAGACTCGTTGACGAGTCTGGCCCATGAGAAATAGTGTATCACAGGATGATACTAAGCAGTGTAATTAACCAGTAGTGTAGTGTCCATGCGAAAGAATGACATAGAAAAAGATAATGTGTAGATACTGTGTGCCAGCTCCATATGTTGCACCAGTATTGGTTTAATAAAATAGAGGGGATATGGATATCCCATAAAACAAGCATAGAAAATCGTGTAGACAGTACCAAATAATGAATTTGGTTAAGAATAATAGTACCGACAGGTAACCCGGTGCGGAACCGGTAAGCACTTATAACGTGGTAGTAACGAATGAGTAGCCGTATAATAAAAAATAGGCGGCATAATAGTAAAATACAGAACGGTATATGATACCGTAAATGAGTAACGTCAGATAGTACGGTAATGTTATAAATTACCAGACAGTAGAAGGAAGTACAGAAAGACCGATAGTATGGTAACATGTAAGTTACCAGAAGATAGACGATATGGTAATATATAAATTACCATACAGTATAAGTACAGAAAGATATAGTAAGTGAATACGGTAACGATATAAGTTACCAAATAGTAGAAATGAGTGTAGTAAGAGAGTACAAGGAATAAGTTTCGTCGGGTAATACGGTAGTTTCACAGTATGATGTACGAGTAAGGAAAGTGATCGTATGACGGTCAAGTGTAGTAAAATGATTCTGTGAAACGTGTGTGGCTATTTAGGCCATATTGTGATACGATTACTCACTAAGCTTTATAGCTTACCCTTTTATTTTATGTGGTTTTGCAGGTTTAGGTAACGCTCGACTTGGATCATGGGACGATCCCTGGTGATATTATCTTGTAAAACCTTAGGCTTTGGAGGGCCGGGGCGTTACAAATGGTATCAGAGCCGAGATTTGAGTGAACTAGGTGTCAGTAGAAAAGATTCCTAGACTCAAATCAGTAGGAATATGTAAATTACCTAATGATAGGTAAATATCACAAACATATTGTGATAAGGAAAGAGACGGGTAAACATCACAAACATATTGTGATGAGAAAATAGATAAAGATAAAATAGATTATACATAGTAACTCGATACGAGTGTTAAAGAACTCCTTAGAAATTTAAGGAGAAAAAGATAGTAAGAACAGAGATAAGATAGTCTGTTAAAAATACAAACAAGAAAGTAAGTGAGAAATAAGAACTAAAAGAAAGTATTAAAACATGAGAATGGTACATAGAGTACCAAAGAAGATAAGAAGTATACTCATAAGAGTAATATAAGACAGTTGAAAAATAAAAAGAAAACAGTTTTGAGAAAGTAAAAGCTTAACCAGAAAGCTATAAAGAAAAGAGTTGGCTTTTAGCCATAAGATATTTTTGAAAATATGATTTAAAAACTCAACAATAATGTAAGATATAAAGATAAAAGTGATAATAAAGTAGCTCTACGTAAGAGCTAAAGATTTGAAAGAAGTTTGTAAAAAGCTAAAATAGTAGCTCAACATACGAGCTAAAATGTTTTACGAGTCTGAACTATGTTTCAGAAAAGAGTTTTAAAAGATATGAGATTTGAAAAGAGTTTTGAAAGCTATGAGATTCGCTCTATATAAGAGCGAAAGATGTTTTAGTTTAGCTAAGACCAATTTGAAACGAATGACACTAGAGAAGAGAAGAGAAAGATGTCCGGACAGGCTTTCGCCATTTAAGGAAGCCTAGAAGACACTACTGGGATGGTACCTCCCTTCGCGAAGTAGTTGTCTAGCTTAGTATACCCTTGTGCTTGAATCCGTTCTAAGTCACAAAGGGGAGACAGAATGAGCATAACCTAGCGGGCTGATCTGTTCTGTCCCGCTAGGGGAGCTAGTAGAACGAGTTTCATGAGTATCAGTTGGTCTTATGCTAAGAGAAAAGAAATAGTTAAAGAAAGAAAAATTTTCAAAGTGAGGGTTATTTGATAACCAAAGAATATTAAGGATCCTATAACGACCAAAAGTTATGATAGAAATTTTTAACAAAGGAGTCGTTTTATGACCAAAAAGTGAAAAAGAGATTTTTCTAAAAGATGTCATTTTTATGACTAGAGTATGTAAAAATTATTTTAAAGCATAATAGAGTCACCTTATGACTAGAAAGAGTAAAAAGACAATTTTTAACGAAAGACCCAACTGTAACAAAATATAATGATATTTTTCAGTTGGAAAGTATGAAAGTAGTTATGTAGTAGTAAAGGTCACAATAGTAAGTATATGAGAAAGCGAAGATGTATGGGATTTGTGAGTTTTGGTATAGAAAAAGAAAGAATATAAGTATGTTATACCACGCGTAACTAGTGGCATATAAGTTAAGAGAACCAGCGAGCCAGGAAACCTAGTGTAACGTTAGAATCAGTATATATATAAGTAATTATGATAGTAAGGGCCCGTATTATCATAATCACATGATATGTATTGATGCTGATGGAAATCACAAGGGAATAATCTTAATCTGGTAGGGAACAAGTAGAAAGTAGAACAAACATAAAACTATGATGTGAAATGAGTAAAAGATATGGGAACCCTTGTACCCAAAAGTATAAGTCAAGTAAGTATGAGTAACGATAAGAGAAAAAAAGTAATGATAAATATAGTATGGTAAGAATTTGTACACAGGTACATAAGACTTAGTTTGAGAGATTACTAAGATTTCGGGGACGAAATCCTGTAAGAGGGAAGGATTGTAACACCCGTGTCCCGGATAATGTTACAGATCAAAACATTAGTTACAATCTCATATAAAAATCAGCATTGTATGCTGATCTTAGAAAAATCATAATTAATTCTATAAAAATCGGATTGACCTCAAACCAGTGCACAAAGTTTGCAAATTTTGTCTAGTTTAAGTGATAAAAATTTGGTAGATCGCGACGCGACGGGGTATGGGATCGCGACGCGATCTCTGTCGGCAGTGTCGGTTGAGTGCGCGATGAAGTAAGCGCTTACGTCAAAGATCGGGTCGCGACCTAGGGCTAGATCGCGTCGCGACGGACGACCAGAGGCCTATAAATGCGAGGTTAGAGCCCTCATTTCGACCCAGAACACCCACAAAACAGCTATACGTTATAGAAGAGAGTTCTAGTGAGAAAAATACGCTGAGAGATGATGGTGAGAAGTAAGGAGCCAGCAGTAGCTAGCGTCGAGGTGCTCGGGAGCTGTCAGAAGTCCGGAACGAGAACCGTGCCAGGACTCCGAGAAAGCACCAAACTCAGGTGAGTAATCGCTACCGTATCTCCCTAGTAGTTTTTACGTGTTGAGCTATAGTAGAAAGAAATTATTGAAAGAAATGCAGAGTTGTGTAGTTATGATATATATGTTAGTAAGGAAAGTAGGTATGCTACAGACTCGTTGACGAGTCTGGCCCATGAGAAATAGTGTATCACAGGATGATACTAAGCAGTGTAATTAACCAGTAGTGTAGTGTCCATGCGAAAGAATGACATAGAAAAAGATAATGTGTAGATACTGTGTGCCAGCTCCATATGTTGCACCAGTATTGGTTTAATAAAATAGAGGGGATATGGATATCCCATAAAACAAGCATAGAAAATCGTGTAGACAGTACCAAATAATGAATTTGGTTAAGAATAATAGTACCGACAGGTAACCCGGTGCGGAACCGGTAAGCACTTATAACGTGGTAGTAACGAATGAGTAGCCGTATAATAAAAAATAGGCGGCATAATAGTAAAATACAGAACGGTATATGATACCGTAAATGAGTAACGTCAGATAGTACGGTAATGTTATAAATTACCAGACAGTAGAAGGAAGTACAGAAAGACCGATAGTATGGTAACATGTAAGTTACCAGAAGATAGACGATATGGTAATATATAAATTACCATACAGTATAAGTACAGAAAGATATAGTAAGTGAATACGGTAACGATATAAGTTACCAAATAGTAGAAATGAGTGTAGTAAGAGAGTACAAGGAATAAGTTTCGTCGGGTAATACGGTAGTTTCACAGTATGATGTACGAGTAAGGAAAGTGATCGTATGACGGTCAAGTGTAGTAAAATGATTCTGTGAAACGTGTGTGGCTATTTAGGCCATATTGTGATACGATTACTCACTAAGCTTTATAGCTTACCCTTTTATTTTATGTGGTTTTGCAGGTTTAGGTAACGCTCGACTTGGATCATGGGACGATCCCTGGTGATATTATCTTGTAAAACCTTAGGCTTTGGAGGGCCGGGGCGTTACAAATGGTATCAGAGCCGAGATTTGAGTGAACTAGGTGTCAGTAGAAAAGATTCCTAGACTCAAATCAGTAGGAATATGTAAATTACCTAATGATAGGTAAATATCACAAACATATTGTGATAAGGAAAGAGACGGGTAAACATCACAAACATATTGTGATGAGAAAATAGATAAAGATAAAATAGATTATACATAGTAACTCGATACGAGTGTTAAAGAACTCCTTAGAAATTTAAGGAGAAAAAGATAGTAAGAACAGAGATAAGATAGTCTGTTAAAAATACAAACAAGAAAGTAAGTGAGAAATAAGAACTAAAAGAAAGTATTAAAACATGAGAATGGTACATAGAGTACCAAAGAAGATAAGAAGTATACTCATAAGAGTAATATAAGACAGTTGAAAAATAAAAAGAAAACAGTTTTGAGAAAGTAAAAGCTTAACCAGAAAGCTATAAAGAAAAGAGTTGGCTTTTAGCCATAAGATATTTTTGAAAATATGATTTAAAAACTCAACAATAATGTAAGATATAAAGATAAAAGTGATAATAAAGTAGCTCTACGTAAGAGCTAAAGATTTGAAAGAAGTTTGTAAAAAGCTAAAATAGTAGCTCAACATACGAGCTAAAATGTTTTACGAGTCTGAACTATGTTTCAGAAAAGAGTTTTAAAAGATATGAGATTTGAAAAGAGTTTTGAAAGCTATGAGATTCGCTCTATATAAGAGCGAAAGATGTTTTAGTTTAGCTAAGACCAATTTGAAACGAATGACACTAGAGAAGAGAAGAGAAAGATGTCCGGACAGGCTTTCGCCATTTAAGGAAGCCTAGAAGACACTACTGGGATGGTACCTCCCTTCGCGAAGTAGTTGTCTAGCTTAGTATACCCTTGTGCTTGAATCCGTTCTAAGTCACAAAGGGGAGACAGAATGAGCATAACCTAGCGGGCTGATCTGTTCTGTCCCGCTAGGGGAGCTAGTAGAACGAGTTTCATGAGTATCAGTTGGTCTTATGCTAAGAGAAAAGAAATAGTTAAAGAAAGAAAAATTTTCAAAGTGAGGGTTATTTGATAACCAAAGAATATTAAGGATCCTATAACGACCAAAAGTTATGATAGAAATTTTTAACAAATGAGTCGTTTTATGACCAAAAAGTGAAAAAGAGATTTTTCTAAAAGATGTCATTTTTATGACTAGAGTATGTAAAAATTATTTTAAAGCATAATAGAGTCACCTTATGACTAGAAAGAGTAAAAAGACAATTTTTAACGAAAGACCCAACTGTAACAAAATATAATGATATTTTTCAGTTGGAAAGTATGAAAGTAGTTATGTAGTAGTAAAGGTCACAATAGTAAGTATATGAGAAAGCGAAGATGTATGGGATTTGTGAGTTTTGGTATAGAAAAAGAAAGAATATAAGTATGTTATACCACGCGTAACTAGTGGCATATAAGTTAAGAGAACCAGCGAGCCAGGAAACCTAGTGTAACGTTAGAATCAGTATATATATAAGTAATTATGATAGTAAGGGCCCGTATTATCATAATCACATGATATGTATTGATGCTGATGGAAATCACAAGGGAATAATCTTAATCTGGTAGGGAACAAGTAGAAAGTAGAACAAACATAAAACTATGATGTGAAATGAGTAAAAGATATGGGAACCCTTGTACCCAAAAGTATAAGTCAAGTAAGTATGAGTAACGATAAGAGAAAAAAAGTAATGATAAATATAGTATGGTAAGAATTTGTACACAGGTACATAAGACTTAGTTTGAGAGATTACTAAGATTTCGGGGACGAAATCCTGTAAGAGGGAAGGATTGTAACACCCGTGTCCCGGATAATGTTACAGATCAAAACATTAGTTACAATCTCATATAAAAATCAGCATTGTATGCTGATCTTAGAAAAATCATAATTAATTCTATAAAAATCGGATTGACCTCAAACCAGTGCACAAAGTTTGCAAATTTTGTCTAGTTTAAGTGATAAAAATTTGGTAGATCGCGACGCGACGGGGTATGGGATCGCGACGCGATCTCTGTCGGCAGTGTCGGTTGAGTGCGCGATGAAGTAAGCGCTTACGTCAAAGATCGGGTCGCGACCTAGGGCTAGATCGCGTCGCGACGGACGACCAGAGGCCTATAAATGCGAGGTTAGAGCCCTCATTTCGACCCAGAACACCCACAAAACAGCTATACGTTATAGAAGAGAGTTCTAGTGAGAAAAATACGCTGAGAGATGATGGTGAGAAGTAAGGAGCCAGCAGTAGCTAGCGTCGAGGTGCTCGGGAGCTGTCAGAAGTCCGGAACGAGAACCGTGCCAGGACTCCGAGAAAGCACCAAACTCAGGTGAGTAATCGCTACCGTATCTCCCTAGTAGTTTTTACGTGTTGAGCTATAGTAGAAAGAAATTATTGAAAGAAATGCAGAGTAGTGTAGTTATGATATATATGTTAGTAAGGAAAGTAGGTATGCTACAGACTCGTTGACGAGTCTGGCCCATGAGAAATAGTGTATCACAGGATGATACTAAGCAGTGTAATTAACCAGTAGTGTAGTGTCCATGCGAAAGAATGACATAGAAAATGATAATGTGTAGATACTGTGTGCCAGCTCCATATGTTGCACCAGTATTGGTTTAATAAAATAGAGGGGATATGGATATCCCATAAAACAAGCATAGAAAATCGTGTAGACAGTACCAAATAATGAATTTGGTTAAGAATAATAGTACCGACAGGTAACCCGGTGCGGAACCGGTAAGCACTTATAACGTGGTAGTAACGAATGAGTAGCCGTATAATAAAAAATAGGCGGCATAATAGTAAAATACAGAACGGTATATGATACCGTAAATGAGTAACGTCAGATAGTACGGTAATGTTATAAATTACCAGACAGTAGAAGGAAGTACAGAAAGACCGATAGTATGGTAACATGTAAGTTACCAGAAGATAGACGATATGGTAATATATAAATTACCATACAGTATAAGTACAGAAAGATATAGTAAGTGAATACGGTAACGATATAAGTTACCAAATAGTAGAAATGAGTGTAGTAAGAGAGTACAAGGAATAAGTTTCGTCGGGTAATACGGTAGTTTCACAGTATGATGTACGAGTAAGGAAAGTGATCGTATGACGGTCAAGTGTAGTAAAATGATTCTGTGAAACGTGTGTGGCTATTTAGGCCATATTGTGATACGATTACTCACTAAGCTTTATAGCTTACCCTTTTATTTTATGTGGTTTTGCAGGTTTAGGTAACGCTCGACTTGGATCATGGGACGATCCCTGGTGATATTATCTTGTAAAACCTTAGGCTTTGGAGGGCCGGGGCGTTACAAATGGTATCAGAGCCGAGATTTGAGTGAACTAGGTGTCAGTAGAAAAGATTCCTAGACTCAAATCAGTAGGAATATGTAAATTACCTAATGATAGGTAAATATCACAAACATATTGTGATAAGGAAAGAGACGGGTAAACATCACAAACATATTGTGATGAGAAAATAGATAAAGATAAAATAGATTATACATAGTAACTCGATACGAGTGTTAAAGAACTCCTTAGAAATTTAAGGAGAAAAAGATAGTAAGAACAGAGATAAGATAGTCTGTTAAAAATACAAACAAGAAAGTAAGTGAGAAATAAGAACTAAAAGAAAGTATTAAAACATGAGAATGGTACATAGAGTACCAAAGAAGATAAGAAGTATACTCATAAGAGTAATATAAGACAGTTGAAAAATAAAAAGAAAACAGTTTTGAGAAAGTAAAAGCTTAACCAGAAAGCTATAAAGAAAAGAGTTGGCTTTTAGCCATAAGATATTTTTGAAAATATGATTTAAAAACTCAACAATAATGTAAGATATAAAGATAAAAGTGATAATAAAGTAGCTCTACGTAAGAGCTAAAGATTTGAAAGAAGTTTGTAAAAAGCTAAAATAGTAGCTCAACATACGAGCTAAAATGTTTTACGAGTCTGAACTATGTTTCAGAAAAGAGTTTTAAAAGATATGAGATTTGAAAAGAGTTTTGAAAGCTATGAGATTCGCTCTATATAAGAGCGAAAGATGTTTTAGTTTAGCTAAGACCAATTTGAAACGAATGACACTAGAGAAGAGAAGAGAAAGATGTCCGGACAGGCTTTCGCCATTTAAGGAAGCCTAGAAGACACTACTGGGATGGTACCTCCCTTCGCGAAGTAGTTGTCTAGCTTAGTATACCCTTGTGCTTGAATCCGTTCTAAGTCACAAAGGGGAGACAGAATGAGCATAACCTAGCGGGCTGATCTGTTCTGTCCCGCTAGGGGAGCTAGTAGAACGAGTTTCATGAGTATCAGTTGGTCTTATGCTAAGAGAAAAGAAATAGTTAAAGAAAGAAAAATTTTCAAAGTGAGGGTTATTTGATAACCAAAGAATATTAAGGATCCTATAACGACCAAAAGTTATGATAGAAATTTTTAACAAAGGAGTCGTTTTATGACCAAAAAGTGAAAAAGAGATTTTTCTAAAAGATGTCATTTTTATGACTAGAGTATGTAAAAATTATTTTAAAGCATAATAGAGTCACCTTATGACTAGAAAGAGTAAAAAGACAATTTTTAACGAAAGACCCAACTGTAACAAAATATAATGATATTTTTCAGTTGGAAAGTATGAAAGTAGTTATGTAGTAGTAAAGGTCACAATAGTAAGTATATGAGAAAGCGAAGATGTATGGGATTTGTGAGTTTTGGTATAGAAAAAGAAAGAATATAAGTATGTTATACCACGCGTAACTAGTGGCATATAAGTTAAGAGAACCAGCGAGCCAGGAAACCTAGTGTAACGTTAGAATCAGTATATATATAAGTAATTATGATAGTAAGGGCCCGTATTATCATAATCACATGATATGTATTGATGCTGATGGAAATCACAAGGGAATAATCTTAATCTGGTAGGGAACAAGTAGAAAGTAGAACAAACATAAAACTATGATGTGAAATGAGTAAAAGATATGGGAACCCTTGTACCCAAAAGTATAAGTCAAGTAAGTATGAGTAACGATAAGAGAAAAAAAGTAATGATAAATATAATATGGTAAGAATTTGTACACAGGTACATAAGACTTAGTTTGAGAGATTACTAAGATTTCGGGGACGAAATCCTGTAAGAGGGAAGGATTGTAACACCCGTGTCCCGGATAATGTTACAGATCAAAACATTAGTTACAATCTCATATAAAAATCAGCATTGTATGCTGATCTTAGAAAAATCATAATTAATTCTATAAAAATCGGATTGACCTCAAACCAGTGCACAAAGTTTGCAAATTTTGTCTAGTTTAAGTGATAAAAATTTGGTAGATCGCGACGCGACGGGGTATGGGATCGCGACGCGATCTCTGTCGGCAGTGTCGGTTGAGTGCGCGATGAAGTAAGCGCTTACGTCAAAGATCGGGTCGCGACCTAGGGCTAGATCGCGTCGCGACGGACGACCAGAGGCCTATAAATGCGAGGTTAGAGCCCTCATTTCGACCCAGAACACCCACAAAACAGCTATACGTTATAGAAGAGAGTTCTAGTGAGAAAAATACGCTGAGAGATGATGGTGAGAAGTAAGGAGCCAGCAGTAGCTAGCGTCGAGGTGCTCGGGAGCTGTCAGAAGTCCGGAACGAGAACCGTGCCAGGACTCCGAGAAAGCACCAAACTCAGGTGAGTAATCGCTACCGTATCTCCCTAGTAGTTTTTACGTGTTGAGCTATAGTAGAAAGAAATTATTGAAAGAAATGCAGAGTAGTGTAGTTATGATATATATGTTAGTAAGGAAAGTAGGTATGCTACAGACTCGTTGACGAGTCTGGCCCATGAGAAATAGTGTATCACAGGATGATACTAAGCAGTGTAATTAACCAGTAGTGTAGTGTCCATGCGAAAGAATGACATAGAAAAAGATAATGTGTAGATACTGTGTGCCAGCTCCATATGTTGCACCAGTATTGGTTTAATAAAATAGAGGGGATATGGATATCCCATAAAACAAGCATAGAAAATCGTGTAGACAGTACCAAATAATGAATTTGGTTAAGAATAATAGTACCGACAGGTAACCCGGTGCGGAACCGGTAAGCACTTATAACGTGGTAGTAACGAATGAGTAGCCGTATAATAAAAAATAGGCGGCATAATAGTAAAATACAGAACGGTATATGATACCGTAAATGAGTAACGTCAGATAGTACGGTAATGTTATAAATTACCAGACAGTAGAAGGAAGTACAGAAAGACCGATAGTATGGTAACATGTAAGTTACCAGAAGATAGACGATATGGTAATATATAAATTACCATACAGTATAAGTACAGAAAGATATAGTAAGTGAATACGGTAACGATATAAGTTACCAAATAGTAGAAATGAGTGTAGTAAGAGAGTACAAGGAATAAGTTTCGTCGGGTAATACGGTAGTTTCACAGTATGATGTACGAGTAAGGAAAGTGATCGTATGACGGTCAAGTGTAGTAAAATGATTCTGTGAAACGTGTGTGGCTATTTAGGCCATATTGTGATACGATTACTCACTAAGCTTTATAGCTTACCCTTTTATTTTATGTGGTTTTGCAGGTTTAGGTAACGCTCGGCTTGGATCATGGGACGATCCCTGGTGATATTATCTTGTAAAACCTTAGGCTTTGGAGGGCCGGGGCGTTACAAGTTACTTCCCTTCAGTTGCATTCTATGCATTCTATCTACCACATACATGCGAATCTCTTCAAGCATGGTAATGATTGGTTTTTTCCTGGCTTCTGTTATAACACTATTAAATGTATCTAAAAACCCATTCTCAACTGCATCACACATGCTGCCAAATTTGAAAAATGCTCTTGACCAAGTCTTTGGATTCTTTTCTAAGAGATAGTTATGTGCTGCAGTACAATTCCTGGATTTCCTTCATAACTGCATTGAAGTGTGGTTCTGTGCTAGCCTTACTTGCTTTCCAAAATAGGTTTTCAAAATGGGCACCAGTAAATTTTTTCTTGAAATTACCATAGATGTGCCTTGCACATTGCCTATGCTCTGCTTCAGGTAACACCTCCTTCATTGCTTTTAGAAGACCCTATAACCAATTTATTACTGTTAATGTTAATGTTAATTTACTATTATATCAACACATTTCAACACAGACAATTAGAATTACCTTATGTTGATCAAACATGAGGGAAACACTCAGCCCAGTTTCAAGGTGTAGGTCTTCTGCAAGTATTTCCAAGAACCATTTCCAATTTTCCTTATTTTCCACACAGACAACAGCCCAAGCAATGGGAAAAATCTGGTTGTTTGCATCCCTTCCCACAACACTTAACAATTCCCCAGTACATAAACCCTTCAAGAAACACCCATCTAAGTTTATCAATCTTCTACATCCACTCCTCCAACCATCTTTTATACCGCCAAAACAAACATAAAACTTGCTAAAATAATTCTTTCCATCTGGCATGATATTCACATCTAGTTTAACAGTTGACCCAGGATTTGATCTCCTAATCTCCTCACCATATGACCATAATTTTGCATAGTGTTCCACAATGGTACCCTCTATTAGAGATAGAGCATACTTTTTTGCTCTTCTACACTGGCTCATACTCACCTCTATACCAAAATCTTTTTTTACCTCTTCCCTTAGGAGTCTCACACTCATTTTCTGTTTATGAAGAATCTCATTAGTGTAATGAGACCCAATCCATGCATATGTCACAAGGGATCCCAATTTGAAATTTCGTGCACAATTATGCTCATATTTAAGGGACTTAATTTAGAAAGAATTCTCATCACTCATCCATGATCCCCAAAGCCTGAATGTGCAATCACCATTGCAACATTTGACTAACAATCTTTTACTATCATTTTTTTGGTAACATAACTGATAACCGTTTGCTATAGCATAATTACAAAGCATATTTTTTAGTTGTTTAGGGTTTTCAAACCTCATACCTAACACAGGCACCTGCTTCTTCCATTCAAGTTCTGGATTGTACGTTGTTGGACATTCAACTTGTGGGTAGATATCATCAACATCCATCTCTTCTGAATCTTCACCTCTAACCATTGTTGGTTCACCATGTTCTTCTGTTAACCCCTTTTCATCTGCTCGTATGGGTGAAACAGGACCTGCAGTTGAATTTTGCTCATATGGACTAAGAACAACATCATCATCTTAGTCAATCTAATCTTATATGATAACACCCTCATAGTCTAAATAAATAGGGATAATAACCCCAGAGTTATACAAAACCTCAATAAATTCCACGTATTCCATTTCATCTGAAATTAACCGTAACCCATAAGGAATATCATATTCCGGTAGACAATAATAGAGATTCTTGCACTTCGTTTGAGCAAACCTTATTAGGAAGTCGACACATTCCTTTAGATCCATACCGGAAAAATCCACAGCATCGATTACCTCCTGCATGCCATCTATGTACCCAAACGGTTGTCGATTAAAACTTCCTTTGAAGTGTACTTCAACGTGGACATTCGATTCCATCCTCTCGCTCGACAGTTGATAATTCCTCTCGCTCGACAGTTGATACTTTTAGGGTAAAAACTTTTCAATTGTGGGTTCAGGGTTTTTGTTCGATTTTATGTTTATGTATACTATTTCGAGTGACAGGGATGATGAGTCAGCTGCTTAGTAGGACATAAAACCGGACAACCGCTTCGTTTTTCCCATAATGATATTTTTAACACTCGATTGTAAACTTCATTCCCTTATAAGGCAAAAAAATAAACTTAGTGACCTATTCGACCAACAGCTAACACTTTATGGGGCCTCAGTGTCATTTTGCCATATAAGCGAAGTACATCACACCAACATTATAAAAATGGTGAATTTCATTCATTCTCCTTACAAACTTCCAATACCACTTCAATATCCTTATAATTTTTAAAATCACATATACGTTCATCTAAAACTATAAAATTCACATCTATGCCCAAACTCATATTTTAATTAGGATTAAATTAACTTTAATATTGAAAATTTTATCTAAAATTCAAATTACCATATGACATTATCAAACTAGCCTCCCGAATTAATGATGATGCTCTTCTTATATTTCTGCCTAAAACCATGAAATTCACACCTTTTGTAGAGTTGATTTTGATCTCAAAAGTCAAAATGCATTTATGTTAAACTAAAGAATTTCATTTCTAAAGACCAATGGTATGGAGAATTCTTACTCTAAAGATTTATAAATTCGCGCAAATTTGTAAATGCATAAGACATGAATCAATCAAATTAAAAAAAGTAAAAAAACAGTGAAGAAAAAACAAAGAACATACCATCAGATTTAAGAGGAATTAACTGCGATTTAATGAGAGAGATGAGTATACTCAAATTGATCAGCCTTCATATCTCTGGTAGGATTCATACACAACATGAAACCAATGCCAAGTAATATAGAGAAAAAAGGAAGAGCACGAGGAGAGAGGGTGAGAAAAATAAGAACAGGGTGACCTTCGTCTTTAAGACTAAGGAACCAGGGTAAGGAAAAGGTACGAGGGCAAGGAAAAAACGTTGTTGAAGATTGACAGGGAGAGATTCTTGCGGTAATCTACATAAGCATATCTTAATCCCTAGGCGTATCTTGGATTGAATGACAAATCGAATTGTAATGTTCTGCTGTACTTGTAGATCTATGAGCTGAATTCCCTGACTGAATCCGATTAGGTGGAAAAAGAATATGAGATTGGAACTAGTGTTTGTGAGGCTAGGTGCGATTTTGTGAGCACAAAACCCTAGTTCGTCCATTTGAAGCGGGAGATTAGAAAAACTTGGATAATCATAAATGGGATGATAAAAAAAGGCAGCACCTTAATTTTTTTTGAAGATGACATACGAAATTACAAAGTGTCTCCAATTGTTTTTGTTTTTTTATTATGATACTAAAATATGACATGCAACATTGTATGTCATTAATGTTATAAAATGATGACACAGATTTACGTCATACATGCTTGTATGTCGTGAATTCTTCAGATTTTAGAAAAAAATGACATTTATTTATGACACACATGATACATGTTTGTAAGTCATTTAAATTAGTGTGTCATAGTTCGTATGTCATTAAATGCATATATTCTAGTAGTCCATGGTGTTTGGTACAGGTTTAGTAGTAGTTGTGTTCCTATTGTTTTCCAGTTGGGTTCTGTTTCTTAGAAGTTTCAACCATTCTGAAAATGTTCAAGTGAGGAATTAGAACGACAGTAAGAAAATGTTTATACATAACAAAAAAGTTGTTTACTAAAAAAACAGACTAACAATATGTAAAACTGTTTATAGAAAACAAATTGATATAACATGATTATTAGATATAATTAAGACAAAACCCAATTCAGAAAGATTATAAGATGAAGAGAAAAAAATTGTTTAAGATTGTTGGTTTCTGAACAATCTTTCTGAATTACGTCTCTGCAAAGATAGCATTAGTAATAAACACAAGTGACCGAGGCTCGTATTAAAGGCTCGTGTTTAATACGATTCCCTTAAATAGATTCGTCGTTTGTTTCCAAGGTACAACAGCCGACGCAGGAAGTACTGCTAGAGATGACACTTGCCTCAGTTGCCTGAAAATGTTTGCCGAAAAATTGTATACAAAGAAGAGAAGGAGTTGAGATACAGTTGTTTTAAGAATAAAGTCAAGGATTGTTTATGTACTAGTTCTAAATGGATTAATTATGCATTATTTACATTAAATGCATCAGTTACACATCCTTAAAGCTGAACCAAAAAATTAGCAAAAACGTGAGTAGCGTGAGCTCGGAATTTCGGAGCTACATTCGTCTCCACACACAAATTCAGTGAATTAGGCTCCGAAATCCAAAATTGCACCGCCCCTGTATGCATGTAGGTGTTGAAGTAAAATCATACATAAAAACTTGTAAGCCCATTACTTATCTATGCTTATAAATCCACTAAGAGGGTGTTTGGGCAAAAGTGCTTATTAACTTATGACTTTTCAAAAAAGAGTTTTTTAAAAAGTGTTTGAATAAGCTTATGTGATGGGAAAAGTTAATAAGTTGATAAGGAGGTTTAAAAAGTATTTGACTTAGCTTTTATATGTGTAAAATGACCAACAATGACATTTACATATTCACAACTATATACCACTTTCACAATAAATATTTATACTTACCCTTTTTTTTGACAAAACTTATATTTATGTTACATCTTTTTTTGTAACATTTTAAAAATATAATTTTTGTTTTGAATTTTTTTATTACGCCATAATAATATTAAAAATATAATTTTGTTTAGAATTTTTCCTTATGTTTGTCACTAGAACCAAAAGCCATAAATAGATTAGATGGATCAATATCAAACTGCACACAAGATAACAAAAATCCAAATTAAAATTGAATTCCACTATTTGCATACATCTAATCTTGAAAAATGAAAAAGATAATCATTTTTTTACTCTTTGAATCTTGTCATCAGGGTCCATTTCAGTAAAAGTATTGGTATGTGGACTTCCATCTGCCATGATATTAGATTCTAACCAGGCCTCACGATTACCATCTGGAAACGTTATTCATTTGAGATCTATTTTTTCCTTTTAATATCTGAAACACATCACATTTTGATGTTAGCAACAAACTCCATACTTTCATTTAAGATCTATCTTGTTCTTGTAACATCTGAAACATAACACACATTGATGTTAGCAACAAACTCCATACCCAAATCAACATTCAATAGCAACATACTAGAATATAATCATAAAAATATATATGAAACTTGAACATAAGTTGAATCAAATCATATGTTAAAAACATAAAAAATCCTTCTCATACGTACTAAACTGGAGATCGGGGTGGATAAAGCCAGGCATCGAGACACCAACACTTGTATTAGCTTTTCCACCAACCTTCAAGCTTTTACTACTCATGAATCACCATCTTGATATACCAATCCACAAACCATATTTTCTGATCTCAGATGGTCCGATCGACATTCACACATACATTCACAGAAAATCAACATAAAAGTTCAATCTTCATCAGATTCATTAGAAAATCTGATTCACACCTTAAAAGATTCATTCACGGGTAAACACATACATCCACAGAAAATCTGATTCACACACTCACTCATAGAAAATCTGAGTCACACATACACATCTGATTCACACATACATTAATAGAAAATTGCAATCTAAGCACGCATTCATAGAAAATCGGATTGAACAGTGGATTCACAGGGAATCGGGATAAAAAATGAAATTTTAGTTGCAGCTATAGAACTTTTGGAATGTGTTATTGCCAAGCTTTTTGAAATTCAATGTCAAACTGTATGAAAAAAGCACAGATGGTCCGATCTATTGAGAGGGAAATAAATCCACAGAAAAAATTCAAAAACAAAAACTTACCTATCTATGCAGATGTAGTCGAAGAAAGCTGCCAAAGATGGAAGTCGGACCAGCAGTCGCCGGAGACGGTTGTCTGATGGAGGAGATGTGAGGCAGACGCCGGAGTCGCAGGGGGTGGGGTGCGATCTGTAGTCGAGATGTATGTAAGTGTGAGGCAGACTGTGGAGTAGGGTTACGTTAATGTCGAGTAGTTGAGGGTATTGTTATAATTTTGTAATAAAAAAGCCATAAGCCCCTTAAAAAGT
The DNA here is from genome assembly GCA_023525715.1 of Cichorium intybus. Taxonomy (NCBI): domain Eukaryota; kingdom Viridiplantae; phylum Streptophyta; class Magnoliopsida; order Asterales; family Asteraceae; genus Cichorium; species Cichorium intybus. The sequence goes on along the minus strand of CM042014.1, from coordinate 118,857,797 downwards.
CGGAATTGTGTAACTTTTTATAAATAGATTCTTGAAGAGTATTAAAAAGCTATTTTAAGAAGTACTTTTTACCAAACACTTTTTTTTAGCTTATTGGCTTTTTGAAAAGCCAATAAGCACTTTAGAAAAGCTTAACCAAACACCCTCTAAGAGTTTATTTCCTTTCCTATGTGAGACACATTCTCACACCCACTTAATTTTGCTATCTTTCTTTCCATATATATCCAACTTTGAGTATCGATATCTCATTCGCACATACTCCATTTTGGACAAATTGTATATCGTCTCGAAGCTCTTACGAAGTACTAACTGAGAGCTTCGCAGTCGTTGATGCGATAAAAAATACAAAATAAAACCTTACAGTTCACTAGTAGCGGTAAGTAAGGGATGAACCAAGGAGTTCGTGGTTGGCACTTTGTGTCAAAACTTGATCAATCTATAGTGTCACTCTATAGACGATTTCTATTCATACACTTAGAGAACCGAAAGAACTCAAAAACAAGAAAATCTAACCACCGATCTATGCCTAAACAATGAATCACAATCAACCAATCCAAACCAATTTGATCTCGAGATTCAACCCAGAAAATTAGAAATTAAACGAACCCGAAATGATGAAATGACGAATAATAAACAATATCGAACTCATACTTGTAATCAACGATAAATTGCATTAAACTAAGCTCGAATCAAAGCCGAATGCTTCTGAAAACAGGGATGAAACCATATCCACGTAGTTAATGGTGTTCTACAATCCAGAACCCTTGATCTCACGTATTAACGAAAACCGAAAAAACGATAAAACAACTAAACTAGCCAAACTACCAACTATGAATCATAAAGCTACGAAATCTGAGTCAAAGATGCCTGAGTGTTATTCAAAGGTCGGATCTTCGCTCCCGAATCACGAACTGGGACCCTCTATTTATAGTTGCAGATTTTGCCTTCACGCGTCGCGGTATAGTTTTCTACGTGGCGCGGATTATCTTGAATCCCCGTTTCTTCGCACTTTGAATTTCGAATCTTCACCCGGTGAAACAGCTCACCGCGTCGACTTGAATCCAGCTTTCTTCCAACTTTGTCAAAATATGCACTTTTTACCCTGTATTATTCACAAAATACCACACAAGCCCTTGACGCTAAAGTGAGTAATCTTAGTCATTTTGAGAATATATTTCATGTAAAACCTTGCTCAATAACGACTATAATGCTTAACATTACTAGGCGTTATCACTAACCCACTAAGAATTAACAATATATATAACACCAACACATATATATTGCACTGGAATTGTTACATAAACCTGCACCAAAAATGTTACATAAATATAACAATTAACTCCGATACTTTGACTAAGACCGTCACAATAACATGTAGCTTTTCATCACATTATAAGCCTAATGATATTCAAATAGAAATGAAGTTTTAAAAGCATATATATCTCATTAGCTAGACCAAAGGTTTAATGATATTTTTGGAATTACATATATTGTTGCACCGAAACTGGTATATAAATCTTTTTGGAAACTGAAAGGTTGCAGCAAACGACTTAAGGATATTAGAGATGATGCGGATGTAAAGACGAGTCATTGCAAAGAGGGAGAGTATGATGCCGGAAACCCGTCAACGAATGAGACAAATAATACTCACTAGGACATGTAAAGAAACATGATCATGCAAGGTTGTATGCCCTCAGGCGGAGGAATCCATTTCCACAAACGGATCGTTTTACTCGAACTCGCAACTTATTCAAAGTCAGCATATGATTTTTGGAGAGTTTGTTAGTGTTTTTTATTTCCTTTGTTTCTTTAATTCTTTCCGTAATCATCTAAGAACCTTAATACCAAAATACTTCATTTTCTTATAAATAGCATGTGTAGCAATTGGAGTTGATAAATGATAACCTTTTAGATAATTAAGGGAAGAATGTTAGTAATTTTGTTCGTCGGTCATGCTTTTTGTCATTGTACTATCACTATGGGTCTCACAAAACAACATCTATCTAATTATTAGTTTGATTAACCCATGACTTCTAGAAGATTCAAACTTCTATTTGCGAATTCTAAATTATGCATTTCTCTGACTTGGAAAGTGTTATCCATGTTGATCAAAAAAACTGGTTAGTTTTTTGGTAAATATGTTTTCTAACTAATATGTTTTTTTTTATTATTATTATCTAGAACTCAAAAATCGAAGGGTTTAAGATAAATATTTTTTAAGACACTTGATATTCACAATAACAAGAAAAAATATTATTTCATCCTCTCTCTGTTTACATATTCAAGTGCAATATACTTGTACTTGTATGCGACAAGTTCTAAGCTAGATCATATCTCTGAGACAATAATGTTTTTAACCCCTTTCAAGTTTACATCTCATTTTCAACCCGTTTTTCAAATTAGATGAAACAATATAGTTGTATGCATGAAAGATGGATCACAATGAAACGAAAGATGGATCACAATGATAACTCCATTTAACATACTGGTAGGTTTCGGTACGTAACAAAATTGTGCGGACGGTCTTTCTTTTATGTTATTTCCTTCTTTCCAACTACGCATGCATATACTATATTTCTTATATAAAATAGATCTTCTACAAATAATATAATAAATCTTAACCACCTAATAATTTGATTGGATAGTACTATAACCATGGTGTTTGTAATCTTCTTGTCCTGTAACCACACTCGTTAAAACACAAAACAAACAATAAAGGATACTACTATCCTCATAGCAATTATCCTCTGAAAAATCCAAATTCCCATATACCGACTTGGTGTTGTTTTGCCTTCAAATTGTTAAATTGCTAAATTTACTATGAAACAACTAGGGTGTATAAAAACCAGAGAGCGAGCTCAAAATTGAAAATGAATGCAAATAGTAGGTAAAAAACCAAACCACTTCTAAGATCGATGGTCCGAAATTTAGTTTTTTAAATAATAAAAATTCTATGTTCGATATGATTAACAGATAAACCGAACAAAAACGCTCTCATTATTAAACCAACTACATCGTTTCCTCTAAGTGATATCTTTTTTTAATAACAATTAGTTAATATGGAAACATTATGGTTTTAATTATCGGAGATTATTGACGAAACCATGATTCAATTTGACGTGTGTCTAATTTAATTGAAGTTGTCTTCATTTTTATAACATTTGATAAAAAAAATCCTAAATGAGATGCTTACTTTAAACCATAAATGGATTCCACCTTAGTGTTTCTGGGATTTTTCCGAAAATGAAATAGAAAAGATTGGAAGAAAAGAATTTTGCTCTTCGTCTTTTTCTAAAAAACTAAAAGTAATGTGAGATTTAATATTTTTCTAAATGAAATATATTCTAGAGATACAAATCAGTCAAATATCAATTATAACTCGTTTACTAAAGCCATGGCCGAATATGAAATTGTCCACTACATAAAAATGCTTACCTAAACTTCTGCACTTCATAACATGAGATTTAACTTTGTACTTGTGAAATGAATAAAAAATAAATACTTTTTAAGTAACATCAAATTAATCTAAAACGTTTTATGAATTTTAATTACTATTATTCTAAATAAATTACATTAATTCTCAAACCTAAAAACATAAAAGAGGAACTTAAATCAGAGATCTCTAAAACAATTACATGTATACTTTCCATTGTCTAGTTTATTAATGAACTAAAATTTCCATACATTTCAACAACATTTTTATTATTAGAGGGAACATGATTTGACAACTTTTCCGAAATATAGCAAATAAAATTGATTTGTGTCAGAATAAAATCTTTAAAACTTATTATAATTGTACAATAACCAACGATAATTTATCAATAAAATATATTGCTTTTAGTACAGTTAAAAGTCTACATGTTTGATCTATTTTAGTCGGCCTCCGACATTCGTTCCATCACAAATGAAAAAAATAACAAAATATTGCTTTAAATATTTGAAAACAGGGTATGAATCCAGTTTAGTCAGTTGTCTAAAGACTCATATTGGCTGTAATATTGGGTAGGTTGAGAAAGCATTTTGAAGTGGTGATTTCACATTGGATATGCTTTTGTTATTGGACACGCTGTTTTTGTTCTTTAACATATTGGAATCAATTTCAATATGATTTTATTGAGGCAGGACATGTTAGATTTTGTTCCCATAGATATGCTTTGGTGATTTGGATTGCTTTGTGATTTCCATTCTAAGAAGTTTGGTGGTGGCAAATGGTGGTGTTGGTGGCAGCGTTGGGGCTGGAAGGGTCCATAACATTTTGATCATTTGGGGGATGAAGCTTTCAGTAATAGCCATGGTTGCTTTCAACTGATTCCTGGTATCATCAAGTGAACTTTATTTTTCGACCATTTTACTTGGTACTATGTATAAAATAAACAAATGAGTACGTATATATTTTCCATTTCATAAAAAATTAACCCTTAGTAAACTGTGATACTCCAACGACAATTAAAATGATAAGATGCAACAAACTATGATCTAAAATGTAATGATAAAAAATTACATGATCCAAAACGTTATGATTAAAAATGTCATGATAAAAAATGATTAGATTCAAAAAATGAAGAAAAAATGCTAAAAATAAGATTAAAAAGCTTTAAAAAATTAAAAATACATATAAAAAATGGAAAAAAAAAACAAAAAAAAATCAAAATCGAGTACTGTAGCATATAAAAAATAAAATAAAAATTTATAAAAATTAAAAAATAAAAAATAAAAATAAAAATGCTAAAACCGAGCATAATAGAAAAATAAAAAAATATTTTTTTGAAATAAATAAATAAAAATATCTAAAAAAGAAATAAAAAACAAAAGATAAAAAGAGAGAAAAAACTCACTTAAATCACGTTGGACGAATATGTGTCACATAAGATCGTATTTCAAGTCCGTATTACATTCTGTGGATGTGCGTCGCACGTGGTTGGTCAAGAATTGTTCTTGCGGTTCTTACCATTTTTTGGATCCGGACCCTACATATACATATACGTATACTTATATATAAGGAAATATTTTCATTTGTCTGGTACTAAATACAATAAAAACATGAAATTTGTGAAATATTTACAAGTGTTACGTTACATATTTGTGTGACGGTAAGCTTTATGTGCATTGTTATTATGATTAAAAAAATATAAATGTATTGCTATATTAGTAAAATAGTATATTGCTATTATAATAAAAAGATATATAATATTAAACAAATTCCATTTTAAATATTGCTATAGTGGACTAGTAATTATAAAACCATTATTATTGCAATTTTAAAATATCAATATATCGACATTTCAAATAGAGTATAGAATATATTAATCGTATCAATAATATGTTTTTGTTTGCGTCATTTATGTTAATTTGTTTGATGGATAAAACGACAATATTTGTTCACATGGTCATACGCGTGAATCGTAATGGCAAAATCAACCGAAAGCAAGGAGGCTTCTGTGAATTCATAATCCCATAAAAGATCGACATATTTGAAAATGACATAAATACCCTCGGCCTCGAAAACGGACACTACACTATCTCCCATTAATTACAAATTCGAAAGCTTCTTTTTCTAATACAACTTGAGTCTGTGACTCTTCGCTTAATTTCAGTGCTATAAATTCCTTAAATTCTCTTTCTCTTTCCTTGTCACCCAACTCCCACACCCCAACGCCTCCGGTCGCCGGAGCTATAAATACCGCCTCTGCTCTGTGGGTTACGGAACGACGGCGGTGATAGCAGCTTAATAATGAAGCTCTCTTTGCGGCGTTACGCGGCGGTTGCTTGTTTTCAGGCATGCTTGTTCTTTTTTTCTTTTTATTTGAAAATTGATTTTAATCTGCATGTGTGTGTGTTTTTTTATCTACTCATGATCAATGTGGTCTTGTATCTTCTTCAATTCGATTTCTAATACGTTTTTAGTGTTTTGTTAGATTATGGATTTGTTGGTGAGTTCTTTAGTCGTTGTTATAGTATTTCGTAAACGCTAGCGGTGTATTAATTGGAGTCGGTGTTTTGGTTGATTTGATTGCTTGATTGAAACAATTTTATTTAAAAGTTTGAGAAAACAACAGGACATTCTTGGTTTCTGAATGGGAAAATTTACGAAGGTATATGTAATTCGTGATTATTCATCATTTTTTTGAGAAGAAGGGGATTTCTATTTATTTTTATGATGAATTGAATTAACTTCGAAGAGTAGAAGCAAGAACACGACTTCAGTAAATTAAATACAAAATTTGAAGAAAGTTAATTATCGACCATAAAATTTAAAAGTAGTCAATACTTTTAAGTAAACGTGAGTAAAGTTATGTCACTTTTTAATGCTGAATTTAAAATTTTCTTTGAGAGAGACTAACTTTACCCTATACTGCAACTCATCTGCTTTGAAATTAAATTCACTGAGATAATAATTTAGCAGTGAAGGTCACAAATGAAACAATTTTTATCAAAACAAATTTTCTGTAGCTCTGTTTTTTATTTTGAAAATTTCTCGTTCAACTTGCAGAAAGATAGGTAGGTCGTTCATGCAATTTTGATTTGATTTTCCCTGATTTAGTGGAACTTAGTTCAACTTAAACTAAAAAAAAAAAGATGCGTATCCAATTAAATAAATCATTTAAAATTTTTTAAGGATAATAGAGAGAAAAAAAAAGATGCGTATCCAATTAAATTTTTATATAAACTTATTTTCAAGATAATCGCCATTATTTTCTATATGCATAATTTTAAAAATAAATAAATCATTGTTCTCATCAAAATTTCCGAAAGATGAGAGTAGATTGTTGAGCTGTCCAAATCAGATGGTGGAGCACGAGTACATTATTTTTCGGGTTTAAGTCTTAATAACTCTGATTCATATTTAACTATTTTTTAGAAAAAGAAATCTTGATCGAATTTATTTTAGTAATCTTGATGTGGGTCTATGGGCTGCTTACATTGATTGACCCTGTTTCAAAATAAAAACATTTATCATTAATTTATGTTAACTTTAATTATGAACTTCATATAATGCACTAAAGACTCATGATTTTGTAAAAGTATCTCTGTTCTTGTTGAGGCCTGGTTACTTAAAGCTCACTCCATCTATTATTTAAAGAATATTTATTATTTATTTTTTCGACTATTTAAATGGAGTCAATGCTCTCCTTGTAAAGAAACATATGTTATGATGTAAGCATAATCTACATCCCATGTTTGAATGAAAATGGTATAGACAATGTAAAATGTCATGATTGGTGTTTTTTCCCATATTTCTACCAAAATAAAGATGCATGGAACAAATTGCTGTTTCATAATTCATTTTATAGTTTCAGGACTTTTATAACTATTACTATTTGCATTTATGATGGTAGAAAATATCTTGCTCTCATTACTATGTCGGTACACCATAACACTCTCTGAAATAATAATACACAGCGGGCCTACTCGGTACTATTTAATTTTACATTACAATTTAATTTTACATTTTTTTATGTCATGTGAGTTAGAAATTGGGGAGATTAAAGATTTACAGGATGTATGTGATAATAAAATGACGGCAAAGCTTTCTTGATGGTGTATATTCACTTTCTTTAAATTGTATTTCACAATAATCACAAATATATTTCACATTATCTAGCACCCAAGTTTATTTCTTATTCACATGTTTGATTAATTCATGAGTTCTTGTTAGTTACAAACCTTTTCTGTCTCATTATTTATTTTCACGTGTGTTAACTGGTCCGCTAGCACATGTATTTTTGCTCTTGTATATTTAGTTTGTCTTAGTTAATAAAATAGAATAATTTGATGACTAATTTACTTATGAATATATTCTTGCAGGTTTTATTGTTAGTATCTATAGGCAATGCAGAAAGGTCTGACACACGAATACTTTTGACATCGAATGCCACACAAAGGTGAACTTTTTTTCAACCATGCATTACTGCAACTAGATCATTTCCTACCTTCCAAGAACAAGTTGATTATAAATAAGAAAATTTAATATCTAGTCAGTCATACTATAATAAGGTTACCATATGTACCTGTTGACTGTTGTGTGTTACATATGCTTCAATTCAGTTTGCAACAGTATCCCTTCTATTCATGCATTCATGTAAACATCATAGTCGATATCCTGCTTTTTTTTAAACCGGTTTAGTTATTAAGAAAATTTGATTCTCTTTTGGCATATTCTTGAAATCCTAAGTTACATATTCTTGTTAGCAACATTGTCTTACTGTTGGTTGTTGCCATTTTCTTTCTTTGACGAGGGTAAATTGATGTGTTGCTATAGGGAAAGACATGGTGAAGAATATTGTGCAATGTATGATATATGTGGAGCACGTAGCGATGGGAAAGTAGTAAACTGCCCTTTTGGTTCTCCATCTGTAAAGGTACTAACGCTTTTTCTCTCATTGTTTGATGCATATTGCCTTCGCATCTTCTCTATCCAGAACCAAATATATAAAGTAGAACATGTGATCTTGTTGTCCGAAACATTATGTTGAACGTGTTTCTCAAAGATTCCCAACAACCCACCTAGTGAAAAATAATACAGAAAATCGAACACAAGAATATACGTGGAAAAATCCAAAAAACCGAGAAAAAACACATGTCTCGAAAGAGAAAAATCCACCATATGACAAATTATTACAAACACATACACTAATCTCTTAACCCACCCCCAATTACTACAATTTCTAAAGTTTTGACTCATGTTTTTCTACACTCTAAACAAGAGAAAAAAATAGAAAAATAATCAAATAATTAAAGTATATTTGATTTAGGCACTTTAACATCAAAAGCCTTGGACTTTTTTATACACATGGAGCCCACTCCAACTTTTTATACTTTACCAATGTGGGATAAATCTATTAAATTCCTTCTTTCATATTAGCGAACCAATCTCAACAGGACCTTCATAGTTCATATCTTTTTTTAACTATATTTTTCATCTAGATGATCTTGCTCCCCTTATCATCTGTGCTGCTGTTTTATTTTCTTTTTATTTCACCATATTTCACAAATAGAAGCACATAATTCTATTTGCCCTTAATAAGATCAAAGTGGTACGAAATGATAACAGGAATTATCAGTATAAAAACAAATTAAAACAAACATATTGCAATAAGATTCCACAAGTCTTTCACTAGCTAATATTGTTTGCCTGCTTAATTTCCAGCCAGATGACTTATTATCAGCTAAAATCCAGAGTTTGTGTCCAACAATTTCCGGAAACATCTGTTGTACAGAGGCCCAATTCGATACATTACGTTCACAAGTCCAACAAGTAAGATTCTTTAAGCTTTACATTGACTTCACCAATGGTCAACTTCTAGACCTTATCACTTTCTAATATCTTATTATGTTGACTTTTCTTGCAGGCCATACCTTTTCTAGTTGGGTGTCCTGCATGCTTAAGAAACTTTTTAAATCTCTTTTGTGAGCTTACATGCTCACCAAATCAGAGTCAATTCATCAATGTGACTGATATTTCTAAGGTCAGAGTATTTCTATATTCTTGACCAAGTGTTTGCATATTTATCATTTATTTCATTAAAAACTGATTTTTCCTTTCAATTTTAATATCTTTCTTTCAGATCAAGAACAATTCAACTGTGGGTGGGATTGACTACTATATAACTGATACTTTTGGAGAAGGCTTATTTGATTCCTGCAAAGATGTAAAGTTTGGTACCATGAATTCTCGGGCTATTGAGTTTGTTGGTGCTGGTGCTAAGAATTTCAAAGGTAAAACCTTTTTCTTTTCTCTTCTCTCTAAAGCATGAACATATTAAACCAGTGAAGCCACTTTATCTTTCGGGGCAAATAGCAGAAAATAGCAACATACTTACGTCTTTTACTAATATGGGCAATGTACTTTTTTGTCCCATAATAGTACTATACTTACGTTTCTTTACCCGCAATAGCAACGTACATACAATATTTTTACCGATAATGACGATATATAACCCACAATAGAAACATGCTTACATTTCTGTAAGTATGTTGCTACTTTTGGTAAAAAAATATAAGTGTGTTGCTATTATGGGTATAAATAAGTGCATCCCCTATATTGGTAGTGACAGTAAAGTATATTGCTTTTCCTCGAAAATTTCATCATCTTGACATGCATCTTATTTGATATCACATTGAACATATTGATTATTTTGTAGCATTCAGTTATAGGTGCTAAAGTGGTAATGTAATTTGATTGCCTGTGGTAGATTAGTAACATAAATTTACTACAATCTTACTAAAAGGGACAGATTAATTTGTAAGCAAATCATGTGGTTAATTTTGTTTTTTTTGCCAGAGTGGTTTGCTTTCATTGGTCGAAAGGCAGCCCTTAGTTTACCAGGTTCACCATATGCAATAAATTTCCGGTCAGATGCTGACGTGTCAACAGGAATGAAGCCTATGAATGTCACTGCTTATTCATGTGGTGACACGTCATTAGGCTGTTCTTGTGGTGATTGTCCTTCCGCTCCTGTTTGTTCCGGTTCTACCCTTCCACCACCTCAGAAAAAGGGTTCATGCTCGGTTAGAATCGGCTCTCTTACGGTAATTTATCACCAATCCACAAATGTTAATTGTGTTCATATAAATTGATATGCATTTAGTGATTCTTTTTTTTTTTTTTTTTTTCTTGTAGGCGAGATGTATTGAAGTTACAGTAGCAATAGTTTATATTATATTGGCCTCCTTGTTTCTTGCATGGGGATTGTTTTATAAAAAAGGTGCAAGGAATCCAACTTTGAGAAATAAACCTATGATGAATGTAACTAATGCTGGTCTAGTACAGCAGGTCCGTGGAAAAAAAGATGAGAATATTCCCATGCAGGTACATGTAAACAAATGTTTAAAGATTTTTGTTTGTTCCATATAACTATGATCTCATTAATTTTGTTAATATTAGATGTTGGAGGATAATCCTCAAATCACAAGTGGGGTTCAGCTTTCAGTTGTTCAAGGATACATGGCAAAAGTTTTCAGGTCAGAGCTCACATCATTAAATAGTCAACGCTAATAAAAAGAAAGAGTTAATCACAAAATGACCAAAAGAAGTAAGGGTATAACACCAAATGACCAACTTTTCAACATTTATCACAAAATAGGTGGTCATCATTCGATAAAAAAGTATTGCACGTTTTTTTCCGAGAAATATGATATGGGACCTCTAAAAAAACAATTTGACAAAAAAAAGGCATTGCACGATTTTTTTCGCAAAATAGGTGGTTATTATGTGTAAAAAATGTATTGGGCGTTTTACTGCCAAAAATGATGCGGGGACCACTGAAAAACAATTTCACAAGTAAAAAAGTATTGTGCGATTTTTCCGCAAAAAAGGTCTAAAAATATTGGACTTTTTTTCGCTGCGAAATATGATATGGGGACCACTAAAAAACAATTTCTCAAGAAAAAGTATTGCTGTGGATTTTTTTTTCTGTGAAATAGGTGGTCATTTCGTGACAGGGCCTTCCCATTTTTGGTCATTTTTGTGATTTACTCTAAAATTAAACCTCAGATCTTGACAGAGACATTAACTCTCAGGTTATATGGAACGTGGGTTGCTAGAAATCCAGTTCTTGTCTTGTGTTCTTCACTGGCTGTTGTTCTTCTTCTTGGTTTAGGCTTAGTCCGTTTTAAAGTAGAGACACGGCCTGAGAAGGTATGAACTAAATTTTTTTACCTGAGTTTTTATATAAAGTTTATATTTTAACCCCTTTGCAAGTGTTCTGTTCATGGTATAATTATGTATCAAAACTCGCATCTTAAAAACATGGCTAAACTACATAAATGATAAATCATCCCTGTGGTTATGCAAAAATTATGAATTTCGTCCCCATCCTCGATATTTAACCTTTTTCGTCCCTGAAAGCAAGTGATGTAACCTTTCATCCCTAGCCAACCTAAAAAGACTATTTTTCCCTTATCTGAATTTATTTTAAATTTAGTATTATGCATTTATGATCATAGCAATAGGAAATATTGTAGGACCAGTTTTCCTGTTGCTATAATAAATCTATAAATAATATTCAAGCTTATAAAAAATGGATAAGGGAAAAATAGTCATTAATGGTTGGCTAGGGACGGAAACGGTTAAGATACTTGCTTTCGGGGACAAAAAAGTTTGAAAATTAAGGATGAGGACCAAATCTGTAAAATTTGCATAACTACAGTCTACAGGGATGATTTATGTAGTTTACTCTAAAAAAAGTTACCATGCCTTCATATCTTTGGACTTTCTATTACTGCAGCTTTGGGTAGGCCATGGAAGTAGAGCTGCAGAAGAGAAACAATACTTTGACAGCCACCTGGCACCTTTCTATAGAATCGAGCAGGTGAGTAGGTTTTCACATAAATAATTTTTTACATATTATCACATTTCCAAATCTTTTTGTATTTTCTTTTTGACATAATGCATTCAACCATTTCGTCTAAAAGTATTATTCGATTTTTTTTAATCAACAGTTTAACACCACTTGATAATATTTTACAGATCTTATTGGCGACCAAACCTTTGGCTGCACATGAGAAACCACCAACTATTGTCACAGAGGAGAATATTAAATTACTATTTCAAATACAAGATAAGGTACTACTTTATTTTTACTTCCTAGTTATCAATGCCATGACATTTTGGTTATTGTGTTTAAAATCTAAATGTTAAAATGTTTTAATAGGTAGATGGAATTCGAGCAAATTATAGTGGATCGTTAGTTTCTTTGACAGACATATGCATGAAACCTTTAGGCGAGGCTTGTGCTACACAAAGTATTCTTCAGGTATGTTTTTAAGGTAATTAAATTAAAATCATTAGCAGCCTGCATAATTTAATAGTTGTTGACCATTCAAGTAGAATGGTGCATTTCATAATATAACGAATGATGAGCTAAAATATTTACTGCATTTACACAATGTACACAATTGTACCATATGTAGTTTATTTGTCTGATGATTTCTTTTTTATTTTTATGTTGTAGTATTTCAAAATGGATCCTAAAAACTTTGATGATTATGGGGGTGTTGAACATGCTGAGTACTGCTTTCAGGTATAAATACTGGTCTCAAAATATGTTTTCTTGTCAGAATACAATTCTATAAATACTTGATAAATTATTTCCCACAATTGGTCTCATAATGAGTATCTTTCCAGTTTCATCACTATAGCCATGGAACGTTACTTTGTGTTTGCAATAAGTTGGTCATGCATATTTTGTTTTTCAATTTACATCACAATAATATAGTTTTCTTTTTCATAATACTTTATCTATGCATGGATATAAATTTTATTTCTATCTAATGAAAATTTAAGGCATCTAAAATTGGTTTTTGGATGATTTATGGTAGCATTACACTTCCGATGAGAACTGTATGAGTGCATTCAAAGGCCCACTAGAACCAAGCACAGCATTAGGAGGTTTCTCTGGTGGCAATTACTCTGAGGTAATTATGTCACATAATTTTTTTTAATTAGAACTTTACATATTATTTATAATGACCTATAACGATGTTTTTAAAGACAGGCTTCTGCATTTATTATAACATATCCTGTGAACAACGTGATCGATAAAGAAAGCAATGAAACTAAAAGGGCCATCGCTTGGGAGAAAGCCTTCATTAAATTAGTGGAGGTTTGTCTCTTTTCCCTTTCTCTTCTTTTTGCAGTTAAAATTCATATTTTTATAGCATTTTAGTTTATTTTTTACACTTAATACTGACAAAATTGTTCTATCAGGATGAGCTCCTTCCAATGGTGGCATCCAAGAATTTGACATTATCTTATTCCTCTGAAAGCTCTATTGAAGAAGAATTGAAAAGAGAAAGTACTGCTGATGCTATAACAATTTTGGTAAGTGCATGTTTGTGTGTGTGCTTAAAAATCAGATAGTGTTTTAGATTATATATCTACTTCAATAGAAAGTAGATGATTTATATTTCTGCTGCTATTTATTTTTCAGATAAGCTACCTTGTGATGTTTGCTTATATATCATTGGCATTGGGGGACACTCCTCGCTTCACTTCCTTTTATATTTCTTCAAAGGTATTCATCATTCAACAGAGCCCTTTGTTAATAGTATTTCTAAGATAATCACTATATAAATATTAATGATTCGTTTTTTTTTTTATATTCCAGGTATTGCTTGGGCTTTCTGGAGTAATGCTTGTCATGCTCTCTGTTATTGCATCTGTTGGTTTTTTCAGTGCAATTGGAGTAAAATCTACACTCATCATCATGGAAGTCATCCCTTTTCTTGTTTTAGCTGTAAGTTTCATCCTTTTCTGTATCTTGTGTACTCTCCTCTTTTTGGTATATGAACAATAATAAGGGTAAAAGTCAAGAAATAGCAACGTACTTTCCTTATTAGTTTATTATAACAACCTACTTTTGTTTCGTCCTATTACGAAATTGTATTTAAAAAAATCTCAATGTCATGCAAATACATAGCAACTTTTATTGTTATAATTGGGTAGATTTTCATCGTACATGTCATAGTAAGAAAAAATGCAATACAATGCTGTAGTTCTGCTGATTTTCAAAGTACCATGCTTAGTACCAAAAAAAAAAAATGAAAATACAATCATGAAATAGAAAAAAAAAAAAAAAAAAAAAGGAAATTAGGATGCTATAATAAAAAGTAAATGAAATTACATTGGCACATTGCTATTTTTGCATTTATCCCTTAAAGTAAGTTGACCACCATTGTATGAAGAGAGAGTGAATCTAATATCTAGTTTGACAGGTTGGAGTAGACAACATGTGCATTCTTGTGCATGCAGTTAAAAGGCAGCAAGTGGAGTTACCTTTAGAAGGCCGAATAAGTAATGCACTTGCAGAAGTTGGACCATCTATAACTCTAGCCAGTCTATCTGAGTTTTTAGCATTTGCAGTTGGAAGCTTTATTCCTATGCCAGCATGTCGCGTATTTTCCATGTTTGCAGGTCAGTCATAGGATTCTTGCTATTTCAACAAGAAATAGCAACACACTTTCATTTAGTTGTATATGATAGTATCCTACTTTAGTTTCTTTCTATTACCATATTGTCCTTTCAAATTTTCTCATATTAAGACATTATACTTTGAAAAATATACCCTTTCGTAGCATTGTACATTATTTTTTTTTTCTTATTAAGAAATTACTTTGAAAAATCTACTAAATTATAGCAATGAAAAAGTTGCTTTGTATTTGGATGACATTGCTATAAAAGTAAAATGTTGTACTAGGATGAAATGAAAACCAGTACCTTATAATAAACGGATCAATGGAAGTACATTGTTATATCTTGCATCTAACCCTTGATTGTATAGGCTTGCATGCATGAAATCGCAACGTACTTTCATAAGTTTGTGTATTATAGCATCCTACTTTAGTTTCTTTCTACTACAACATTGTACTTCCATTTTTTACTTATTAAGGCATTATACTTTAAAATATATAGCCAATTAGCATTGTACTTTGTTTTTTTGTAATTTGAAAGATCGTACCCAATTATAGCAGTGAAAATTATCTTGTATTTTAATGACATTGCTCTAACCTGGTAGATTTTTTAAAGTATAACAATGTAATAGGAAGAGATGAAAGTAGAATGTTGTAATAAATGAATCAATGGAAGTATATCGGTATTCTTGCATTTAACCCTCGATAATACCATCATGGACTTGATTAATTTTGGTTTGCATATACATTTCAGCACTGGCTATTCTCTTGGACTTCCTTCTACAAGTTACTGCTTTTGTAGCTTTGATCGTTTTTGATTTCCTGAGAGCTGAGGACCAGAGGATTGATTGTTTTCCTTGTATTAAAGTTTCAGATTCACATTCTGATACTGATCAAGGTCTGTGAACAGCTACCTTATTAGATTTTATCAAATTAATTATTTTTTATTTTGCATAATATCAAAGCTTTGAAACCATTTCTATTGTAGGTAATAATCAGAGAAAATCTGGATTACTTACTCGGTATATGAAGGTATATACCTGGTTTTCCTTAATTGGTGAAAATTTGCTTCTTTTTATGTTTTTTAATCTGAACCATGGTATGATTGGAGAGGCTAGAAGTTGTAAGTTAGGAAATGATGAAATGGAATGAATTTAAAATCTGGATTTTGAAAAATAGGTGACGTATCAATCATTGTTATAAATGAAAGAAATAGCAACGTACTTTCATTTTTTTGTTCATCATAGCACCGTACTTTCATTTCTCTCTATTACGACACTGTACTTCCATTTTTCTTTTTCTTACTAAGGCATTGTAATATTATAAAAAATCAACCCAATTGCTTTGTATTTGGATGACGTACACGTAGTTATATTTGTGTAGATATTTCACGGTACAATGTTGTAATAGGAAAAATGGAAGTAGGATGCTATTAGAAACAAATCATTGGAAGTACATGGCTTTTTTTGCATTTGACCCATTCTTTATATGTGAAATAGCTTTATGTGTTTACACTGTTTCAAATTTATGCTACTTTTCAGGAGGTTCATGCACCCATCTTAGGTGTATGGGGAGTCAAACTGGTAGTCGTTTCTGTGTTTGCTGCATTATCGTTGGCCAGCATCGTAAGTTATTCTTTATAAGTTTTCCAAGAAATTTTCATTTCACACCCCTCTGATATATTTCATCTTAATTATATTTAAGGCATTGTGTACAAGAATTCAACCAGGTTTGGAACAACAAATAGTCCTGCCTCGAGACTCATATCTGCAGGTATAATACGCTTCTGATACAACCTTTTATAAAAAATTGAACTCATGTGGTAATTTTTCAACAATTATTTATAAAACTTCATTTCTCCTGCAGGGCTATTTTAATAATGTCTCGGAATATCTTAGAATTGGTCCACCTCTATATTTTGTTGTGAAAGACTATAATTACAGGTATACTTGTTTTCATTTATTTTTCCTTTATGCTAGAGTGAAAGTAAATTGCTATTCTTGTAGGGGGGTTTTCTCATTAAGTTTTTCTGTTTTCTCAGTTCAGAATCAAGACAGACAAATCAGTTGTGCTCCATCAACCATTGTGATTCAAACTCCCTTTTGAATGAGGTATGACTGTGATAATTAGTTCATCTTGGAGACTATGGGTAGTGTTTGGTATGATGGAATCGAGGAAGGAATGGAATGGTTTATTTCATAAGAACGGAAAAGATAAACCCTGTTTCTTTACCTGATTGAATGGAAAATTATTCACGACAGAATGTGATTCCTTTCATTTTGTAAATCTTCATTCCTTAGTCAAGGGATTTCTTTTTTCATTCCATCATGGAGTGGAATAAGCAACTGCAAATATGACCGATATTTATTTATGTAATTTCTAATGAGCTTTTGTTAATAAAATCTTTCTTAATTATAACTAAAAAATGTATAAAATAGATGCAATGTAAATTTAAACATTCCAATAATTGCAATTAAGTCATAATTTAGAGTTCCTCCATATTCTAAAGCTTTGTTATAGTTTTGTGCTTATGTTCTATAACTCTTTGAGATAAATTACCAATTTTAAGTTTATATTATTTTATGCCATTCCAATATATTTTTAATTATAAAGGAAACTGAATATTAATTATGTTTCGGTGGCTTTTGCAGATATCAAAAGCATCTCTTGTACCTACATCAAGCTACATTGCAAAACCAGCTGCTTCATGGCTTGATGATTTTCTTGTTTGGGTATCTCCAGAAGCTTTTGGCTGCTGTAGGAAGTTCACTAATGCAACTTATTGTCCCCCTGATGATCAGGTTAAACCACTTCCATTATTTCTTCCTTAATTACAAATACATTATTATAATATATCAGTTGATATCATCTGTAAATTCTGTAAAATCATTAAGCTCAGTCTAAATATGTGAAATAAGTGTCTATACTGAATGGATATAATATTTCTTTCAGCCTCCTTGTTGTTCTTCTATTGATGGTTCCTGTAGCGTTAATGGAATTTGCAAGGATTGTACCACGGTAACTACCTCTATACATTGTTACATTGTTTTGTATTATTTTGTTATGAATAAATGCAAGAAATAGCAATATACTTACATTTATTTGTGTATTGTAGCGTCCTATTTCCATTTCTTTCTATTACAAAATTGTACTTCAAATTTTTTTACTAAGGGGTTGTACGTTGAAAAATCTACCTAGTTATAGTATTATTACCTTCACTTTTTTTCTTCGCAATACGACATTGTACCTTGAAAATTCTATCCAATTATAGAACTGAAAATTCTTTTGTGCTTGGATAATATTGCTATAATTGGGTAGAAAAGTTTTTTAAAGTAGAATGTTTTAGCAGGAAGAAATAAAAATAAGATGCTACCATAAACAAATCAATAAAAGTACCTTGATTTTATTTGTGTATTATGGCAACGTACTTTGATTTATTTGTGTATTCTGCCATCCTACTTTCATTTCTTTCGACTGCAACACTACTTCCAATTTTATTTTTGTTTAATTCAGATGTTATACCTTGAAAAAATACCCGGTTATAGCATTATACTTCCAATATTTTCTCATCTAGACATTATACTTTGAAAAATCTATCCAGTTATAGCATAGGACATGCTTTGTATTTGCATGATATTGCTATAACTTGGTAGATTTTTTAAATTAGAATGCTATTATAAAAAAATCAACAAAAATACATTGCTGTTTCTAGCATTTAACCCATTGTATCATGCTTATAAATCTTTAATGTCTCCAAATTTAAGCTCAATTTTTTCTAATGTAACAACTTGGTTAACTGAATTTTGGACATTTTCAGTGTTTTCGTCACTCAGATTTCCAAAATGATCGTCCAACTACACCACAATTCAGGGAGAAGCTTCCATGGTTCCTCAATGCACTGCCTTCTGCTGATTGTGCAAAAGGTGGCCATGGAGCTTACACCAACAGCGTGGAACTTACAGGTTCACTAATTTTAATAATTTTAGAATTTTACTTCTTTAGGTATACTATCCATTTTTAAACATCAAAAACAACTCTAAAGCACACAAAACAGACCCAGAAACGTTGGCCACCTGGTATTGACCTAAAGTCGTTCATGTTGTAGCATGGTTTTCACACAAATAAAATAGTGCAAAACTAATTTTAATATATTTACGGTGATCCTTATATCAGCATGAACATAATGGTTTACATTTTGTCCTTAGGTTTTGAGGATGGTGTTATTCGATCTTCATCCTTCCGTACATATCACACACCTCTGAACAAGCAGGTACTAAAACATGTATATTATAACCGGTTAAACACAAGAAAAAGCTACGTACTTTTAGTGATTAGTTTATTATAGTATCCTACTTTCATTTTTCCTAATATAGCATTGTAAAACTACCCAATCATAGTAATGTCATCTATATACAAAACAAACTTTACTGCTATGGTTGGGTATATTTTTGAAAGTGCAATACTATAATAATTGGATGTTATAATACACGAATAAATGAAAGTGTGTTCCTGTTTCCTGCATTTAGCTGGTCAAGCAGATTCGAATACTTTATGGTGTCCTCTTAATTGATCAGAAATTGTGTTAATTCAGGCTGATTTTGTTAACTCCATGAGGGCTGCACGAGAGTTTAGCTCAAGGATTTCTGATTCACTAAAGGTATACAACAGTCAAGCAGGAAATGCCTCATCATCAAATTGTTTGTATATTTATAATTTATTTAATTTACATTCTAACAATTACCTCCTTTTGCAGATTGAGGTATTCCCTTATTCTGTATTTTACATGTTCTTTGAGCAATATCTTGACATATGGAAGACAGCATTAATCAGTCTTGGAATAGCTATCGGTTAGTGTTTTTTCATACATGGATTTCTAGTTTTCAGCGCTCTTCTATAAGCTAAAAAGTTCTGCTTACTTCTCAATATCAATAAATTCGTTTTCCATGATTTTACAGGTGCTGTATTTGTTGTTTGCCTGGTTATTACATGTAGGTAAGTTCCATTTCCCTTATGGTACTACTGGTATTTGATGCAATGGAATGTTTAGGTAATGGAATAGACATGTAGAAATGGAATGAAGTTTCATATCAGTATTCAATTATGTTTTAAATATATTCTATACAATATTCAATTATAATTAATAGTTTTTTATACGAACAAAAAGTTAACATAATAAAAGCTCTCTAAAAGCCAAACAATATTATAGTAAAGAATATATTTTTTAGTTATTTTTGAAAATTAAAGTATTAGTTTACTTAATAGAATGAAAGTTTACAAAAAGTTCTGTGTCATTGAAAATAGATGAATAAAAATGGGTTATGTTGTAATTTTTCATTCTGTTCTATGATGGGATGAAAAAGAACAAACGAAGCAATGAAAATTAACAAAAGGGAAGGAGTAACATTCAATGCTCCATTCCATTCCAAGAAGCAACAATCAATGAGTGCTTGCTTTGTGGGTTTTTTTGGAAGGAATGAAATCTATTAAAGGGATTGGAAATCTATGGAATTGGAATCAGAAAGAATCATCATTTGCGATGTGTTTGGTTGGTAGAAAACGGAACGGAGTTCAATAATAAAAATTTAGTTAAATTTAAAATTTTATTTATATAAATATATTTGATTTGTTTATCTTAAATACACTGGAATTATTATTCGTAGTTAATTCATTACATATACATAATGAGGGTATTTTGGCCCCCTAATAAAAAATGGAATATAAAAGATGCTAGCGGCATTGAATTCTGTCCATTTGGCAATGAAACACGCCATGGAATGGGATCCAAAATTCCAATTCCCATGCATCATATTCCATCACAATCAGGGAACCAAATACACCCTAACCTTTTTTTTCTTTCCGTTATAATAAACCATTCCATTCCTTCCCTGATTCCATCATACCAATGAACACTAAGTTTGAGTAGAATTCTGATTTGCTTTGTCTTTGTTGCTTCCGTTTCAGCCTATGGAGCTCGAGTATAATTGTACTTGTGCTGGTGATGATCCTTGTGGATCTCTTGGTATATTTCGTTCTTATTTCTTTCCTAAGCTCAACTATTCGTCTATTCCTAAGATTTCTTATTAAGCCTTATTATTACTATTATATGTATCGGAAAATGATTTGTACTTCAATTGTGTGCAGGGAGTGATGGCAGTTTTAAACATTCAACTAAATGCTGTGTCTGTTGTCAATCTGGTGATGTCAGTGGGTATTGCTGTCGAATTTTGTGTACATATAACACATGCTTTCTTGGTAATTCATACTCTCCCAATTTTATCCATGGAATTTCCTAATGCCTATGTATAATTCAATGGGTAAAAACGGCATTTCTCACTGCTACTTTTGCTTTCCTGGCAGGTTAGTAGCGGAGATAGAGACCAGCGAACAAAGGAGGCTTTGGGTACTATGGGCGCTTCAGTTTTCAGGTTTCCACCTTTTCTTTTTCCTTTTTCATCCTATCTTCTCATATATCATGTAACTGTAGAAAAGTGAAACTCATTCAACCATTCTAACTTAGCATTGTATATTTCCATCAGAATAAACCATGAAAAGTAACATTGTTATTTTCTTTTTTTCTGCAGTGGAATAACCATCACAAAGCTAGTAGGAGTAATTGTCCTCTGCTTCTCAAGGACCGAAATATTTGTGGTAACACTCTAATCTTGAATTCCATTGGTAAATAAATTTCAGAGGAGGGCAATTTAAGTCTTCTGCACAAAAAGTTGCATTTTTTCTCATTGACATTGGTCTCAGTCCAATACACACCAAATGCAGTATAATACTATCATGTCATGCTCACATACACTGTTCATCATGACCTCATTGAAATTTTTACTTTTATATATGGAATTTGTCATTTGTGGAACTTATACGATAAATAGAGCACTATTTATCGCCCATTATGAGATTCGCTTACTTTAGTACTCTTACATGTGTTTCTGGTATATGCAGGTTTAC
Source organism: Cichorium intybus (assembly GCA_023525715.1). Taxonomy (NCBI): domain Eukaryota; kingdom Viridiplantae; phylum Streptophyta; class Magnoliopsida; order Asterales; family Asteraceae; genus Cichorium; species Cichorium intybus. The sequence continues at coordinate 118,835,930 of CM042014.1, read as the reverse complement.
TACTTCCAAATGTACTTGGCATTGGTTCTTCTTGGTTTCTTACATGGGCTCATTTTCTTACCAGTAAGTTATAACCAACATCTTTCTATATCTATGGTAGAAAGAATCCAATAGTTGTCTTATTGACATCAGTCTAATGATTCTCTGTTTGCAGGTGGTACTGAGCATGTTTGGCCCACCATCTAGAAGAGTTCTTGTTGAGAGGAAAGAAGATAACAAGTCTTCCGTTTCATAGTCATTATAACTTAATTCTTTCACTCATTCTCAATTTCTCATAGGCGAATAGTACCATGAAAAATGAGGGTTAACGCATATGATCCGTAAAGTGACGGCATATAGTAATATCTTAAGTTATATAGGCAACACATGAACGTAGATGCAACTTAACTTCTATCCATATATGTAATTATAAACTACTCGTAGCTTGTAACTCATTTATGGATTGGGTTTGGTGTCTAGTTATTTTTTTTTATATGTTTTGGTTTTGTAATTAGCTTTGATTTTATCTGAGTTTTGATGTGGATTTTGGGTTTGTTTTCGTTCTAGTTCGATCTTGTTTCATTTTTGGGTTTAAGATGAACGAGATGGGTAATATCTCCAGGGTTGTCATTGAGAAGGATAAAAAATATTGAAATGGGAGTAAATTACAATTTTGGTTCCTGTGGTTGTCCCAAAAATTGCATTTTTGGTCATCCTTTTGAAATCTCATGCTGAAGGTCCCTGTGGCAAAAAAATAACAGATTTGGTCCCTGTGGTACCATTGTCTACATGAAAAAGACCAAATTGCCCTTTTCAATTTCTTTTTCCTATTCTTTTAATTATTTTTATCATTTTACTAATAAAAATTAAAGAAAAATACAACCCCCACCCCCCCTCTCTGTCTCTGTCTCTGTCTCTGTCGTCCATGGCCGGAGATACGCTGTGATGAATACATCCATGGCCGGAGATCCCGACGTCCTCACAGTTCATTCTGCCACCTAATCTAGGCCGTCCAATTGAAGGAAAGTTCTTCACCTTCACCGGTGCACTTCTCATCATTCTGATGAGATTAATAATGTACACACATTGTCAAAAAGTCCGTTCACGGCTTAAAGTTGAATGTATGTTGGTCAAACAATACTCAATTAACCCCAAATACGAAAACTAATAAAATTGTTTCCTTCCATCACAGAAGGCAGCAACATAACGCAACATCAATATGCGATTAAGCTCTTAAATCCTTCTTCTGTGTCACGATTAAGCAGAAAAGCTTTGATCTAGGTTAATCACCACGCTGAAAAAGCTTCGATATGGGTCTGATGATTTGAATCGGATGGGATGTTACCGGAAAAACGTGCGATGGGCATCTGATATCTAATCTCAATTTCACTTTGTAATCCGATCTAATATCTGAATTCTATCAGATACCAATTTCACTTTATTTTTATTTGATTTCCTCCGGTAACTATGTCCGCCGGCATGGCAACAAACTCCAAAGGCCAAGCATGGTAAGTGAAACACAGACCTGTTGATTCGTCTCCGATGAGGGTGACGACCAGGAGGGGAGAAGCACCGCAACAATGTGTTTAAGGTTTAAGGATGGATGTACAACTCCGACCAGAGGCTACAGAAAACGAATCGACGAATCGACCAGGAGGGGTGAATCCGGTCACGTAGTCACCTTTTTTGAAGTCAGGGTGAGTTGAATCGACGATCTTTGATACTCCAACTCCGACCAGAGGCTACAGAAAACGAATTAGGTTTGACGATGAAGATCATACTGCGAATTGATTAATCAATTGTATAATCATATGATTATATGATCAATCCAGGGGATGCTACTCGCATTTAGCTCACCGGAATGAGATCTAATGATCTATCCATCGAGGAAGGAGGTACTAATGGCGGTGGTGGTATACCGGAATGAGATCTATCCGACCTATGCTTGCATTTGAGGTCCTCGAGGAGGGGGGGGGGGGAGGGTAAGGGATGGTGGGATTTTTTTTTTGTTATTTATAAATAAAGAGTAGATTAAACATAAATAAAAAGAAATTCAAAAGGGTAGTGTGGTCTTTTCACTTGGACCAGGGACCAAATCTGTAACAATTTTGCCACCAAAGGGACCATCAGCATGAAAATCCAAAAAGATGACCAAAAGTGTAATTTTGGGACAACCATAGGGACCAAAATTGTAATTTACTCTTGAAATGAGGTAAAATATTACATATACGTAGACTTAATATCCAACTTTTAAAGTCGTATAAGTTGGGGACCAGAAGTGCAACTAAAACATGTTTTAGGGACCACCTATGAAAAAAAAAGAGAAACGACAAACATTTGGACCGAAATGGACCAAAGTTGTACATTTCAGTAGATTATAAAAATGAACGTAGTTTATATGATTATAAAAATAGAGAAAATGACTAAAATAGCCTAATC